>SJYA01001196.1:121063-250152 GCA_006410615.1 Neotragus moschatus
GGCGCAGGGACCTGTGGGCTTGTAATTTAGTTTTGTTCAAATTTAGTTTTTTATCCCCCGTTTTTATTTTTAAAGATTTTTTTTTTCTTCTTTGAGATTACACTGTTGGAGCTCAAGAGGTTGCCTGCCTTCCAGTTTCCCTGCGCGGGGTTCGGGAGACGCATCCTTCGCGCCGGGCGGGTTGTCTTTGCGAGTGGGGCCTGGGGCTCCCGGGCCGCGATTTCTCCAGCTGGGTTTCGTCTCCCTGAGAGACCCTCCATCCTGGCGTGGGGCAAATTCGTGGCGGAGTTCAGCCTCAAGGCAAGCCTCCTGGGCCGCCACACCACCCCACCCCGCCCCCTACCCCCGCCAGATCTACGGCTGCAGTTGGTTCCAGGGATGTTTTTATACCAGTTTAGGAGACAGAGTAGTAGAGGGGAGACCCTATTCTAACACCTTCCTGAGGTCTTCCTACACACGGAAAATTCGAGGTAGAAAGTTTGCCTCCCTCCAGGTTCCGCAGCGACGGGCGCCCCGCCGGGAGACCCCCACAGAAATGCCCCAAGTTGGTTGGTTTGCGGCCTATTGTGTTTTTATTTTGTCTAGGATTAATGTGGTTGGAGATTTTTGCAGGCAGCCTTACTACCCCGGGGCTTCAACTTTCAAACCAAGTCAACGGGAACATTCCGAAGGAAACTGGATCCCCGGGTGCGCCGCCCGGCCGGGTGCGGGGCAGAGAAACGTAATCCTCTGCGCACCGCGCAGGGCAGACTTTTGGTCCTGGAGTCATTTCTGAATCCCACTGGATAGGGCTGGGGATCGGACTAGCCCCCCTCCCCCCACCCAACCCCAGGGTTGGGGCCAGCACTTTGCCTCGATCCTTCCACGTGCTGGGTTCCTGTTGGCGTTTGCAAACGACGCCTAGCCCGCGGGCATCCCGAGGGGCTAATGGGTTCAGCCCGGCCGCCTTAGCGTCCCCAGCATCAGACTCGAGTTTGCCAGGCACTCAAGGTTAGGCTGCCTGTTACCTCGTGTGACCACGGATATGAAAATCTACCCAAAACAAAGGTGCCCACAAATGGCTACCGGAGGGAGGCAGCAGCTGAGACCTGCCCCCTCCCCACCTCCTCCCTTTGACCTCCCTGCGCTGGGGGACACCTGCCCTGCGTGCCCCACTCGTTTGGGGCTCCTTCCGGGCGCTCCTCACACAGGCCCCGCTAGGACTCGGCAGCGGCAGCCTGGGATCGAGGTCCCACCTCCTCGCCCCTTCGCCCCTCCACCCCCTGCTCCCCGCACCCACCCCCCGGGCTGGTCTCTGCCTCCTCTGGCCCACGTTGCCACCAAGCTTATGTGGGAAAAAACCCGGCGGAGTGTGGCCTGGGAAGGCGGGAGGTTTCCTGGCCCGTTCAAATGGCAACCCAGCAGTAACAGTAAAACCGCTTCAGCGGCGGGTGAGATGCCTGTGGCGGCTTTTTAAAAGGCGTGGTGAGTGGGGATGAAGAGGGAGGCGAGAGGAGAAAAATTAAGGTAGAGGAAAAGGGCAGTGGATGAAGTTGTGAGTGCAAGCTGCCTTGATTCTTAACTCCTCATCCTGCCACCCCCGAGTTTGAGCAGTTGACAAAGCTGCCAGTCTTTTAATTCCCAAACTTCTCAAGGGCCGGGTGGAGGAGAGGCACCCTAACCCCCAGAGCCAGCGGTACCCAGCCACACTTGGCTTGGGGGCAGGAGACTCCACTGCGGTTTACTTTGAGTATAAAGGATCCGTGCACAAAAGAACCCCCACTTCCCTTTGCCACCCCCACCCCCACCTACCCTCCCATAGTCCTAGGGCTGTATTTGTTTATTTTTCATCTCTGGCACCCGAGATTTCACTGGGAGATTTTAACACAGGAGAGGAGAGAAGGAAGGTAAGACTAAGGAAAGGGCTGGCTGAGGACTAGAGAGGTATTGAAAACCCAACTTAGATGAATTTGGGAGTGTTTTAAAATTTCATTTCCTTCAGAAGCTGTCTGCTGTAGACCAAAACCTAGTTCCATTACTGGAACAGGAAACTGGAAGTCTCTCTGGAAACAAAGAAGTGAAAGGCTTGAGGGACACCCCTTTCCCCTGCCTCTCCTCAAGTGAATAGAACGCAACTCTCTGCTCAGCGTGGTGACACCTAGCTGCCCCAGCATGCGGATGGCCATTTCCTTTCAGGAAGGCCAAGGAGGGGGTAGGGAGTGACCCAGAGCCTGAGGGCTGTGCCGTTATCTTCTGGGATGGAGCCTGGGGAAAGCCCGGGTGTAACACCAAGAGACGGGGCAGTGCCTTGGCAGTGTCACCGGAGGGATGAGGAGCCATCCTTCTTCCTTCAAAGCCCCTCTCCTGATTATTTACAACTTCAAGTTTATATTTCAAATCTTGAGGCTTAGTTGTTGTTGTTGTTGTTTTAAGCAGAACATTTACCAATGTGTTTGGAATTATTTTTGTATGGTCCCTATTACTGTTGTTTGTAGGATTTTCTTNGTCGCAAAGAGTCGGACACGACTGAGCGACTGAACTGAACTGAACTGAATACTACAACAACTGCACATACTTTGGGGTTCATGAATTTTTATCAAAGATCTTTGAATTAAGATGACATTTGAGCCCAAAGGACTGAAATAATTAAAATGCACACATGTTATTTCCAGCTCTAAGTAAGAAGAATATCTGAGTGTATTCAAGGTTTCTTTTAAAAAACTTGTTAACAAACAAATAAAACACTAGGAGAATACATCAAAAGACCAACAGAAGAGTTCATCCAAAGATAATATTACGGAGAACAAATTTAGAGAACACGTCTTGATTTCAAGTGTTATTATAATGCTATAGTAATTAAGACAGTGTGTTATTGGCCTCCAGAGAGAAAAATGGATCAGTGAAATAGAATAGGAAGTCTAGAAAATAGACTCGTACATATATGGACAGTTGACTTTCAACAAAATTATAAAGGCAATTCAGTGGAGACAAAAACAGTCTTTTCAATAAATGGTATGACACAACTGTGTATCCATACGGGAAAAAATGAACTTCAACCCATANAGAGAAAAATGGATCAGTGAAATAGAATAGGAAGTCTAGAAAATAGACTCGTACATATATGGACAGTTGACTTTCAACAAAATTATAAAGGCAATTCAGTGGAGACAAAAACAGTCTTTTCAATAAATGGTATGACACAACTGTGTATCCATACGGGAAAAAATGAACTTCAACCCATACCTTACACACTATACAAAATTTACCTCAAAGTGGACTGCTTTGTAAAAGCATAAAACCACAAATTCCAAAAGAAACTAAGAGAAAAATCTTTGTGATTTTGGATTCGGCAAAATATCTAAGATATGAAACCAAAAGCAAGATCCATAATTTTGACCTCCTCATAATTTAACATTCTACTCTTCAAAGAACACAGTTAAGGGACTGAAAAGAAAAGTGAGTCTGGGAGAAAATATTGTAAATCAAATGTCTGATAAAGGACTTGTATCCGTAATATACAGAAAAAACTTTAATCACTCAGCAATAATGAACAGCTCAGTTGTTTAAATGGGCAGAAGATTTTGAACAAACCCTTTACGAAGGAAGATTTAAGAATGGCTAATATGCACGTGGAAAGATGTTCAACATAATTTGCCATCAGAGAAACAGATGTTCAAATGACAATGGACCACACCACACACCTGTTAGAACAGTTAAGAGGAAAACAGTTGGTCATACTAAACTGGTGAGGACAAGGAGAAACTGGAACTCTCACACATTGCTGATGGAATTGTAAATGGTACAACCACTATGGGTGACAGTTTGACAGTTCCTTTAAAAGCTGACCCTTTAAAGAGATACCTACCACATGCCCTCAAATTTCACTCCTTGTATTTACCTGAGAGAAATAGAAGTCTATGTCCATACAAAGACTAGTATACAAACGTATACAAACTAGTATACAAATGTAAATTGTAGCACTACTTGTAATAACCCGAAACTGGAAGCATTCTAATTGGCCATCAAGTTATGGTATAACACACAAGAGAACACTCAATAATAAAAAGAGATGAATTGCTGATACACGTAACAATATGAGTAAATGTCAAAGTACACTGAATGAAGGAAGTCAGGTGAGAAAGAGTACAAGCAGAGTGATTTTATTTGCATAAAAATCTAGACCATACAAACCAAGTTATAATGACAGAAGCAGATCAATCCTTTCAAGACAAGGGAAGCAAGAGAGAGGAACTATCATGAGGCATGGAAAACCTTTTGGAGGTGAATAAAATTATTCCTGTCTTGTATGTGGTGTAATTCCAGGAATTTACACCCATGTTATATGTTTCAGTTTATTATATGGAAATTCTTAATATATATATGTTAAAACTCAAAAAAATATTATAATGTTAAATGAGCAAAATTGTAAGTGGAAAGATTATTTGCAACAGACAGAACTGACAGAGGTCTCACATCCAGAACGTGTAAAGAACTCCAAATTAGAAAAGAAAAAAGGAGAGCCTAGCTAAAAATGGATGAAATATTTGAACAGACATTTCACAAAAATGACTATCCAAATGGTCAGTAAGCAGGTGAAAAGCAGCTTAATCTCATTAATCAACTGCAAAGTGCAAATTAAAACCACACTGAGAGGGACTTCTAGCGGTGAAGAACCCACCTGCCAATGCAGGGGACACAGGTCTGATTCCTGGTTAGGGAAGATTCCACATGCCACAGGGTAATGCCACAACTACTGAGCCTGTTCTCTAGAGCTGGTGAATCGCAACCGCTGAGCCCACCTGCTGCAACTACTGAAGCCTGAGCAGCTCTAGCCCATGCTCTGCAGCAGGAGAAGCCAGCCAAATGGGCAGCCCATGCACCACGGCTAGAGGGTGGCCCCCACTCACTGTAACTAGAGAAAGCCCTCACAGCAGTGAAGACCCAGCACAGCCACAAACCAATAAATAATTTTAAAAGTTAAAAAAATTTTTTTTTAAACCATACTCAGGTATTTCTATTTTCCAGAAATAAAAAGGAACCGATACAAAGTGTTGTTGAAAATGTGAAACAACCAAATCTCTCTTATACCTGGTAGAAGTGTAAATTAATACAAACATGTTGGAAATTTTTTGTCATTTTCTACTAAAAATGTTCATAGGCTACTTCATAACCCAGGAATTCTCCTAGATGTACACCTAAGAGAATGCATATATATATATATATATATAAATATATGTTGGAAAGCATATAGAATGCTTCTATTCCTTTTATTTGTATTGGCCCCAAACTGGAAAAAACCCAGTGGTGGTCAAGTGTACAACAGATAAATGGTGCTGTGTGCATACAACAGAATTCCATACTGCAATGTGGAAAAACAAAACAACTTTGTTGTTTTTGCAACAGCAGGAAGAGCTCTCATATGAAATGTTGAACAAAATTGTTCAAACATAAAAGAGTAAATATCATATGCTTCCTTTTTATATAAAGTTCAAAAACAGACGATACAACTTTGTATTGTTAGAGATGAGAATAGTGCTGTCTTTGGGAAGGATAGTGGGAGTAGTAATTGGCAGAGAATGGGATGTGGTTTTTTTAATTGCCAGTAATTTTCTATTACTTAAAATGAATAGTGGTGGTACAGGTTATTCACCTAACTATTAATGTACACTTATGATGTTCACTTTTCTACATGCCTGTTGTAGAGAAGTGTGTTCTTTTTCTTGCTATATAATATTCCACTGAATGATTGGATGATTGTTTATTTTTTAAAAGGTGAGAAGAGAGAGGGAGGTAGTCACTTAGGTCTCCCCCTTAGAGATCCAAAGAATGAAGACAAAGATGCTAAAGAGTCTTTTCTCTTTAGGGACTAAGTCTTCTTGGGCCTTAGTGTTACTCTGTAGTTGTGCTAAGTTGTACCCACACTATGGCTGCCTGTTAGGGAGTTGTGGGGCCTAGAATAAGCCCTACAGGTAAAGAGGAGAGATTTTAAAGTTGGCTAAAAAGTCACTGTATTGTGGGGAAGGGTGTGCAGGGGAGAGGAAAATGTTCGCATGAAACTGGTGGTGAAGAGCCAAGGGCCTGGCACAGACTGCCTAAGTCCATAACCTACCTTTGAAACCTGGAAGCTATTGACCTTGGTTAGGTAAGTTTGTTTCTCTGTACCTTAATTTTTCCCATCTGTAAAATGGAAACAGTATTGTACCTGTTCTTATAGGATGGGTATGAAAATTAAGGATTTCCTAGTGGCTCAGACCAGAGAAGGCAATGGCAACCCGCTCCAGTACTCTGGCCTGGCAAATCCCATGGATGGAGGAGCCTGGTGGGCTGCAGTCCATGGGGTCGCTAGGAGTCGGACACGACTGAGCGACTTCACTTGCACTTTTCACTTTCACGCATTGGAGAAGGCAATGGCAACCCACTCCAGTGTTCTTGCCTGGAGAATCCCAGGGACAGGGGAGCCTGGAGTCGGACACGACTGAAGCGACTTAGCAGCAGCAGCAGCAGTGGCTCAGACAGCAAAGAATCCACCTGCAATGCAGGTGATGCAGGTTCAATTCCTTGGTTGGGAAGATCCCCTGGAGAAGGCAATGGCACCCCACTCCAGTGTTCTTGCCTGGGAAATCCCATGGACAGAGGAGCCTGGTGGGCTACAGTCCATGGGGTCACAAAGGGTCGGACATGACTTGGCGGCAAAACAACACCACCACATTAAATGAGTTAAGTGGTTAATTAAGGGTTACAGTGTGAAAATGAACATGTCATCTCGAAATGAAAAACATGGCCCTAGGTATTCAGACTTGCAGGATGCTGCAAAAGAGAACCCGGGGTGATTCTAGATTAGCTGCCAGAGCTCCACAGCCCTCAGAGACTGCTCCTGTCTCCACTCCTTGCTGCTGCTGCTGCTGCTGCTGCTGCTAAGTCGCTTCAGTCATGTCTGACTCTGTGTGACCCCACAGATGGCAGCTCACCAGGTTCCGCCGTCCTTGGGATTCTCCAGGCAAGAACACTGGAGTGAGTTGCCATTTCCTTCTCCAATGCATGAAGGTGAAGTCGCTCAGTCGTGTCCGACCCTCAGCGACCCCATGGATTGCAGCCTACCAGGCTCCTCCGTCCATGGGATTTTCCAGGCAAGAGTACTGGAGTGGGGTGCCATTGCCTTCTCCGCCACTCCTTGCTAGATGCCCCTGATTGTATGTAGTAAAAGTTTTGTACACATCTCTTTCCTTCTTTCAATAAACGTCTTCCTTCAAGGTTTCCAGAATTCTCAGACCACCCCTTTAACCTCACAGGGAAGCCTAGCAGGTATGTGAATTTGAAATATCACCACACAAACTCTCTATCTCTGTTTGCTCCTTTCCCTATTCCAAGTCTCTCCTCTATGCTAGAAGACTATTTGGTTTATTCACACCCTGTCTTCTGGAAATTGCAGGTGCTCTTTTGTTGCCTAAAAGTTACATCATCTCATTCAGTTGACTAGTGACACTAAGGATATGGATGGGTTCTGGGGTGTTCTCAGTGCCTCCCATTTGGGTAGCAGCATTCTATGCCTGCCACTAAGTCAGTTGTTTGGGAACTGTTCCTGAGCACAAGAGCAGTTCCACTTGTTTCACCTTGAGCTGGAAAGGGCACTTTGTGTCAGAAAGAGCATTTGATTAATAGGTTGTTACGTTTTGTACCTTTCTAGACATCGCCTAGGAGTAAAGTTGAGATAGAAACTGCCTCCCAGAAACTTCAGCTCACATTATAGCCTCCTTTCAATCCATCTCCCTTAGCATCAGAGAGCTAGAAGCATCACTCTTGATTCTTCAAGTGTAATTGCAAATAAATGCTATACACCAGGCCCAGAGGCACTCAGAGGGCCTCTGAAGTCCCGTCATTATCACAAACTCTGTTAACTTTTGTTTATCATCTCTCACCACGTTGGAAGAACAAGGACAGAGACAAATAATAATCTGATAGATTCAGAAAATACTTACTCTCTCAGTAAGTGACTAAATTTCAGACACCTTCCTACATATTCTGATGCAGAGTATTTTTAGATATTCTTTTCTCAAACAGTAATCCTGATGCGGGAATTATTTTCTTACGCATTTTTTGAAAGTGAGGAAACTTTGGCTAAGAATTATTACATGCCTTGCCCAGAATCACATAGCTTTTAGGTGACTAAGTCAGGATTTGAACCCCAAACCTCAGTGCCTCTAAGTCCAAGTGTAAAGCCTCTACCCCATTACTTTCAGAACATGCGAGAATGAAAATCATCTTGTTACATTCCATCTCGCCTTATTTTCAACCCAAACTGGTTTACCCAGCTTGATAAGTTCTTTAGTCACTACAGGGTAGGTATTGAATGAATCATGGTCATATCCAAAACTCAAATCCACATTCAAAGGAGGAAGATCTATCCCACTGATAATATTTTAAGAAGAATGTGCCTGGGGTTCTAAAGGCAATTTCAAAAGAGTGATAAAAGTGCATTAAGGAATACTTGTAAAACATCCCAAGGCAAACTCCTGTGATGCAGCCATGCTCACCTGGGTGGCTACAGTCTAGCCCTTGTTCTTGCTGCAAGTACTGGTCTTCTATAGACATAGGCTTTGGAATTAGAAACCCTGAGATTAGGAACACCCTGACCTCCCATTGGTGACTTAATCTCTCCTTGCCTCAGGTTCCACATCTTTAAAAGGGCTGAAATAATATGTATGACATTATGAGCAGAGAGCACAGCCATAGTTAGGCTTCAGTAAGTGCTAATTATTATCACTTGTCATGACTCTCATTTTAACCTAACGGGAAAAACTATTGCCCTAGGGGAGACCTCACTTAATTGAGGTGCTGCGGTAGGTCACAGCACAGGAGGGCTCAGCTTGCAGATACTTATTTAAAATACTATAGAAGAATAGTGCCTATCTGGTCCTCAGGGAAAGGGAAAATGGGCCCAGAGAGTCTGGCCTCCTTATTGATGTTCAACTAAGAGGCTGCTTTGGCCAGAATAAGAGCCATTAATACTGCTTCTGATTTATCCCTCCCTCCCCCACCTTTCCCCTCTGGTATAAATTAAGAGGTTAGGATTAACATATACACACTACTATAAAAAAAAATAATCAGTAAGGAACTATTGTATGGCATAAGGAACTCTACTCAGTACTCTGTAGTAATCTATATGGGAAAAGAATCTGAAAAAGAGTAGGTATATATGTATACCTGAATCACTTTGCTATAAGCTAACACAATATTATAAAAAAAACTATACTTCAAAGTAAAATAAAAATTTTCCAAAAAAGACCATTTCTGTGAATGAGCCTAGAGCCTGATTGAATATAGATCACTTTCGTGTCTGCCAGAAAGTAATTGTAGACTCAATAAGTACATAATACATGAGCTTCTCAATTATTTAATATTTACATGTGACTCCATGACGTTGTCTGTGTGTTCTTAGGTCCTTCTCCCATTGGGAGCAAAACCTAGAGAGTAGGTGTTCTGTCTGGAGGTCAAAGCACTGCAAGCAAGTGCAAACTGCATGGGACACTTAAAGGCAGTGAGGACACTGCAGTTAGCCTTTCAAGTCCCTCTTTCTAGGCAAATTTCTAAGAACTGTCCACACAGATACAGACACGGGGCACTCTTAAATGGTCTACATTTTTATTATTTTTCATAAAGCCCATTTATTAAACCATAGCTAGCAATGATTTTCTAAAACATTTATAAAACTTTCCAAAATCTTAAATTCACACACACACACACACATACACACACAGGTTCTTGGTTGAATCATGTGTCCCAGTTAACACTCTAAAAATAGTCTCTGTACAGATACAGAAGTTTTATAGTTTCTAGGAAGTGGTTGTTTGCTAGGGTATTGGTACTTCATCACACCTCTATAAGATAGGTCTGATAAGAATATCGTAACGTTTTTTACTTTTTAATTAGGTAATACTTCTATTAACAGTATTAGCAGCAGATTGAATATTACCTCTGTAAGTGATCAGCTTCCTGTGCTTGCATTCTGATATTTTGTTTTTAATAAGAGAAAGAACAGGAGTCCCTGCGAGCTGGGCCAGGACTTATGGAGGTGCAGATGTCTGGCCTGTGCACATCAAATGTGAATTGTGACTTGGAGCAAGCAGGTGGCGGGTGGCTGACCTGGGACATTTCAGTCTGTAAAGGAGGTTGTGGTCAAGGACGTTCTGGTGAGGTTTTCGGAGTGGCACCCAGAATTCCCACTTCCCCACATGCTTGGGAATGAGTGTGAATACACAGGATGCTTCTTTTAGAGTCAGGAGGTCTCTTTTACAATGTGAGCAATGCTACTCATTAGCTTTGTAACCCTGAGCAAGTCACTTTTACCTCTCTGAAAGTCCTCTTCCAGTTTTCAACTATAAGAAGAGCATTTGTCCGAGATCAAAGGTTGTCGAAGAGGGGGAGGAAGAGGCGAGTTGGTAACTAGCATAAGGGGACAGGGAGTGGTGGGGGCTGTGGAGACCACATGCCATCTAACAGGGATGGGAGTGGTGGGGGAGCAGCGGCTGCTCTGCTCCAACCTGTGCGCAACACTCCTCCCCAGACTGTCTCTTCTCCTTCCCACTTTTTCAAGGGCAGGAGGATATTTGGATTTTCAAGTAAGACATCCCAACTTTACAATATTGGCAGTGACATCCAACATTAAAAATTTGAGAGGGCAATATGCAGGATGCTGCTGGTTTCATTTTTCTGTCTCTCGCCTGGAAGCCCCAAAAGTGTCTTCTAGTTTTAATATTTTAAGTTTTGTGTTTCACTGATGTCAATGATAGAGACAGGTGGAAAAGTTAAAAGACAAAATTCTATCCACCTTCATATTATAACCATGTACATAGAGTATGTGCACAGAAGCAAAGCAAATACTAGATTGGAATATGTACAAATGAAACAAATGTACAGGTGATGAGACTGTAGGGGGATGTCCTTTGTATTTGCTAAAATATCTCGCTCTTTTTTTGCTTGTAGAACAAAAAAGGAAAACATAATAAAATAAATATTAAGAGTGGGTCAGAATGGTACCAGACAAAGGAGAGAAAGGGAGAGTGACTGATGTTAAATTATGTTCTTAAAACTTATATTTCTGTCCTGATCTCTGTATTTGCTTGTCAACCATTCTTAACCAATAAAAGCAGACAGTGTTAGTTGCATATAGGTAAACTCCATGTGCCTCAAATTTCCTGCCTAATTAGTACTATTCTTCCTCTCTTCCCCCCAACCTGGTTATTTATAAAAATATTTCCCACATCATGAATTAGAGTGGTATCAAAAGTTTCACAGCATTATTAGTTTGGCTTCTGAATATAATATACAAGGTTTATTTTTGTGTGTGTTTTTTTTTTTTGGCTTTTACTGAGTGGTAGGATAGAAAGGGTAATTTATTGTCCCTAATTACATTTTCCTTTGCTTTCTATCAACACTGTTCTCATTCTATAAATCCACATCAACTACCCATAAAGTGAGCAGAAAACCAAAGGTTGTTATTTAATGTGTTTATTTGAAGGCTTTCAAGATACCCTGGGGGAAAGTTACTTTCTTATAAACAAATTTAGAGGAGAATATTAGCACAAAGGAATAGAAGGTCTTTTTATCACAAATGCAGAAATTCTCAAAACTCTATCCATCTTTGCAGGGTAGTATCCAACCCCATACTAAATATGCGATGCATGTCTATAGAAAGATTGCGTTTTCCCTCTACTCGCTGGTCTGCGTCTAGACTTTCTTAGCTGGGGAATAAATCCACAAAAATGTGGTTACTGATCTTCTTTAGTAGTGGGAGAGTGAAAATAATCCCACCACGTTCTAGATATATCAAGAAGTATCTTTTGACACTGAGGACAATCAGCCCCAGGATGTGGTTGCAGGGGACTTGACTTTCACTTTCTCACTGAAAATGGCCCACTGAGCAAAAAGCAGGATGGTCCTCTGCCAGCATTGTAGAGAAGGACCAGTACACTGTCTAGCGCTTTCTTGCGTCCTGTTGCCTCACTGATTTCTGGATTGCCAGATGCTTCTGTTTTTTGAAAATGGTTTAAAAAAATACCTTAGGGATTCTGTTGTTTCAGAAACCTTACATATGGCACAAAGTATCCTAAAAATTTTTTGAGAAAACATTTGCTTTTTCTTTGCTTAATGTAATCACTGCTGAAGCCCAAATTCATTCAAATTTATTGTTTTCTTTTCATGNGTAGGAGTCCTTGTGGGCGCCTCTGGACTCGCTGCAGGCAGTGAGCGGGAGACAAGCGAGTGGAAGGTTGTGGTGCGGGGACCATTCCTTTGCTTAATTTGGGGATCTGAAACTCTAGTCCATCGCGATCCGCACTTTGAGGTTTCCAGTGACCATGCCACAGAGGTGATCTAGACGTGGACTCAAGTTAGTTGGTCGGGATGAAAGTTAAAGGACTTTTAAAACATGTTCATTTTGTGGAGACCTGTTCATTTGACGATATTGGGGCGTAGGTTAGAAAGTAATGCTGGAAAAGTAAGGTCATTTTCAAAAATTCACTTTGAAAATTGTCCTAAGATTTCAGGTACAGTGTTATGGAATAAAATACTGACTTTATACTTTTACAAGAACACAATTTATATAATTTTAAACCGGTCGGTCAAATGGAAAAGTGGAGAGACCGAACAGACTTACCTGAGGGCGGCTTTCATCGCTGCCCGGCTAACTAAGCAACTGACGAACTAACTAAATATCTTAGCCTAGAGTTGTTATTTGAAGCAGTGTTTTAAACCTCTAAAGGTGTGGGAGAGTTGACTGCAGCTTTTAGGAGGCTATGTCACGATTAGTAATTGATAACCATATTCTTTGACATTGGCTTAAAAACTATAAACAGTTTAAGAAGTATCCCCCAGTCTTAGGTGTGTTTCAAGTTTTAAAAAATCCAGTATCATGATGATGCGTTTTTGTAATGGACAAATGATTAAGATTTCAATTGTATGACAATTAGAAGCCATTGTGATTCAAAAGGACTGAGGCATTCATAAATTGTGAATGAAGATGAAAACAATGATAAGGCTTATTCAGTGATTGGATACAGTCCTGTAGCTTTTTGGCTGACACATTTTTTATTGTTTATATTTTGTTTGGCATCTGAGTGTGATTAACTTAGATATGGCTATTTTCAGCAAATAAACGTGCACTTTAATTTAACAAAACTGGAAAAAATGAGTTGCTGACCTATTTGTATTTTTAAGGGTGTGAATAATGGCCAATAAATATGGTGATGAAACTGTTTCAGGTATAACGAATTGCCTTCAGTTGCAAAAGTTACCTTTCATATTATCCATCAGCAGGATTTTTTCCTCTTTCTGGTAAACCACATCCATTTGATGTTATTTTTACATTATTGAAGCATAGTTCAAATAAAACAAATTGAGGTAAGCTTTTCACATGCAAAGGGCTGCACTACTTGCTCTCACCTGTAAATGATTGTTTTTCTGTATTGGTTCATATTGCCAGCATCGACTTTTCAGAAACATTGCTAGTGATTATGTTGTATTTTTGGTTTCCTCCAGATATGAATCGAAAAGTCACTAGCTTTATCTAAATTTGTGTAAGTTAAAAATGATATAGTAACATCGTGACATATGGAATATTAGGAGCATGTACAGTATAGTCATTTAACTGTCCCATTAGTATTCAAGGATACATACTTAACCAACACTAATTCATGATGACTGATATTCTCTACTGTTTTAATAATGTAAATCTAGGTTGACATATTGAAACTGTTTTGGGGATTTAAGGCCTAGACTAGAAGAAAAAATTTTAGCTTTAAAATTCTCCCTTTAATACCTGTGTGACTTTATAGATAGTGATAGTGTAAGGTGTTGGAGAAGTAGTATTAACAATGCTACTTTGATATCAGACCAATAGTTTAGTTTTGTATTACAGGAACTTAATAGCTATAGCAAAACATTTTTTAGGATTATGTAAATACAAAATAGAGAAACATTCTTAGTTGATTGAAAACTTTGCAAAGTGCTTTCGTTGTTGCAATAAGATATCTAGGCTTTAGAAAGAAGTTTCAAAAGAGGCTATAGTTGATATTTATCAAAGTGTTATTCAAAATTATCAATACATGGATATAAATCTGTATTTTTACATCAGTATAAATCATATGTAAAAAGAAAATTAAGCATCATATAGGATTTTATATATGCTTTTGCGAAAAATAATGTAAACCCTTAATAATGTAACTTTCACTTGGAATGATTGCATTGAATTTTTTTTCTTTCACTATGTTTCAGGTTCTGAAGGTACATTTATAAAAATAGTTTATTGTTAAATAGCAGTGCTCCAAGAACATCTAGTATTTACTCTTCTACCTCTATATTGGTCTAGTTTTCCATCCCTTTCATAGAGACCACTGTTTTGTGAAGAAAAATAAATATTTCCAGTGGAATTAGGACTATTTACTTTTATATTTGAAATTTGTAACTAGGTTGTTTATTTTATCAGTTTAGTTTAATAAAGGAAATTTGAAAAGAGAAAGAATTACTGAATGGCAATGTGTTTAAATAAAAATTCTGCAAGAGCAAGGTGGCCTATTACCTTAGCATAGAGACATTAGATATTAGCTTACTTAAATGCTTTGCTTTCTTAAAAAAATAATTTTCATAGTTGTTTATAGTGTTATTGTGATAACCTATTAATTAGGACGTTTGAATACCTTAATCATTTTTTTGATGAAGACAAGTTACTATGCTTCATATAGATGCCATTCAAAATCACTACAGATATATTACAACTCAGCATTAGAAGACAATCATACTTGGGAGATGGTACTTTAGTCATGTTAATACAGAAATACATGTGACTTATTGAAAAACTCTACTTACCATTTTTTGAAGATATCTTCATGTCAGAAGTAAGTGTTTTACTTGAAAGGAATTCGTATAATAGTAAAGCCCTGAAAGATATTTGTAAGGCGACTGTGGACTGAGAAAGTTTGCTGCTTCTATTTATCAAAAGAAAAAAACTATGTTTTAAAACATTACTTGGCAGCATTGGCAACAAGCTAAAGGCAACCTTAAAAAAGCAGTGTTTTGTGTGCATTTGCTAAGAAATTCCAAATTTAAGCCCTCGGTGTTACATTTTGATTGTTTAAAATAAGTTGTTAAAATTTTGAAATCTATTACATGATAGATGATTAGAAACTCAAACAAATGTAATCAAAGTTATATTTGAAGTCTTTATAAGAAAATGAAATGTTACTGAACATAGTACTTAAGGATAAAAGTACTTGAGAGTTACCACATTGCTTAATATCTGTTAAAATAATACTGCAGTTTTAAATAAAATAAATAAAATAATACTGCAAGAGTAAAGTGAGTGAGACAAAGCTCTTCCCATCCGTATGTACTCTTTACGATTTCAGGGTTTTAGTTTGTGAGCATATATATGTAGGTTTTTAAATCATATCAATAAATCATAGGCGAAGTTAGATTATAGGAAGTGAGTTCCCGAAGCATGAGTCCACATTTCCTCGAGCAGGGTTTCCTCTTGCATATATTTCTAAGGGAGATAAACAAAGTTTTTGTAGTTACAGTGAACGCTGAAAGCATGGCATCAGAAAGTGTATGGAGATAGGGAGGTCTTATCATGGGCTGTGGTTGCTGTGAGCAGGGCTGCCTTCCCACACAAAGAACAGACTGTGGTTTAACTCTTTCCATGGCCTAGTTTAATGTGCTCGCATAGTAACTGAATTGTTCAAGTCTCTGCTGGAAACTACTGATCGGTTTAATGATTTCCTCTATGGCATTTGGTTATGCCTCATGCTGTGATGTAATCATCCACATTCTGTATTGTTATAAAATTTTGATTTAGGCTGATCCTGCTCTCGGAACATTTCACGGCAATATGTTAAAACACTTGAAAACTGCATTATTGATTGGATGGGATGTATAACTCTTCTGGATCCGAACTATAGGCTGCAAACATGCCGCAGTCTTTAACACTGAAACTGAATATGATCTTGAAAATGAATTCGTAACTCTATGGGAGTTTGGGGGCATCCTCTTTGTTAGAGAGTCATTCATGATATTTTCATCATTTTTACCTGATGGAATTCATCAGACTGCTGATTAGATAGAATTTATTCCATATAGTTCAGGGTGACCAGTAGTAGGCTGTCAATTCTAACTTGGGATATAAGTAGTCAGAGAAACTTATTTTGCGGTTGAGGTGACGATACAGTGACCAGAGAAGTGGCCGTGGTGGAAGTTCTCATTTGTTTCAGATCTGGCCTCACTGCCCACTTACATTGTGCACGCCCTGGATGTTAAGCTCTTTCTCGGAACAGTAATAGGCCTGAGCTTAGGAGACAGGTTTTACCTATGGCAGGAAGTAATGAAACACTGACTGCTTTGGGAAGTGGCTTGAAATAACTGTAGGTGCAGATTATCTGCCACTCCTAGCTGCCTCTCTGCCTTACAAAAGGCTTAGATGAAACAGGCAGGAAAGACACAGGAGCCTAAGGTAAACCACTTAATTCACTAGACGGGATCTCTCCACGTGCAGCTTCACAAGCCCATGCGTACGTGCACCCACAGCCCTGTCCGAGAATTCAGATGTGTGTAGCAAATGAATTGTATTGATTCCACAAAAGCAGGGAGTGACCAGCAGTGCACTCCTGGTGTCACCCTGCCACCGCATGCAGAGATACAAAGAATGTAAAGTTGGTGCCAAGTTGCCATTTTTCATTGTTCACCTCAGATTGATTTTTAAGGGTTTTAGAATAATTGCCATATTCATGTGATCAATTAACAAATTAACTGACTCAGTGGGGCTTCAGATTCTATAGGAAGAGCTGCTGGAAGAACATCTGAGTCAATTCTGTTTTCAACTTTAGAAACTTTTATTTAAAAATGCAAGAATGTGTCTGTGGATCTGTGAGAGAGTAAGAGCGTGCATGCGTGTGTTTTTATGTATGTGTGTGTATGTGTGTGTTGGGGGCTAGTGTTGCTGGTGGAGGGAGGGAATGTGCTGCTCCAAGTATGGAAACCTTCTGTTCAGGACACCGATACGACAAGCTGTGTCCTTTGCCCACTTTCCCTCACCGTATACCAGTTTCTCTAGTTACCACTCCTGGAATGGTGCTGTTTCAGTGTTGGAATGTTGGACGTTTGATAAGAAAATGGATCAAGTTTAATGGCGCATGCTCTTTGTGCCACCAGCAGCCTCTTGCTGAGAGCATGCTCCAAAAGCGGGAACTGTGTGGCATTACACTGAGCATCTATATGCTTTGTGTTTCTGTGCCACAGAGAAGAGAAATGAACTGTGCCATCGCTCCTGCCTTCTGAACAGCTCTGCTCCGATTAAAAAAAAAAAAAACTCACTGTGTTCTTTGTAAAATGGTACTGCTTAGTGTTAGTTGGTCAAGTAAATATTTAAATATTGAATTAGGTGCCAAGCACCTTGGTTGCTTACGTTTTAAAGAATATAGGATGCATGGTGGGAATGAGGGGGATGGGGCCAGAGTGGAAATACAAACATGAATCTTTATTCTTTTTTTTTTTTTTTTTTTTTTTAGGAGGGAGAATCAACCTGTGAGTCTTGGTGGAAAAGGGGCAGCTTGGCATACTTTATTTTCTTCTGGTCCTGCTATTTTGATAATTTTGAATAAGAAAAGAATGTTATTTTTATGTGTAACTTTTGGTACTGAATTGGGAATGGGTTGTGGTCTGATGGTTTGGAGCCTTTACCAAACTAAACTGACCGTGTATGTCTTGTTTTTTCCCCTTCATCTTCCACAGGATGAATTTCACCCATTCATCGAGGCACTACTTCCACACGTCCGTGCAATCGCCTATACTTGGTTCAACCTGCAGGCTCGGAAACGCAAGTACTTTAAAAAGCACGAGAAGCGAATGTCAAAGGACGAAGAAAGAGCAGTCAAAGATGAGCTTCTCAGCGAAAAGCCTGAAATCAAACAGAAGTGGGCATCCAGGCTCCTGGCCAAACTGCGCAAAGATATCCGCCAGGAGTACCGAGAGGACTTTGTGCTCACCGTGACTGGCAAGAAGCACCCGTGCTGTGTCTTATCCAATCCTGACCAGAAGGGTAAGATTAGGAGAATCGACTGCCTGCGACAGGCAGACAAAGTCTGGCGTCTGGATCTAGTCATGGTGATCCTGTTCAAAGGCATCCCCTTGGAAAGTACCGATGGAGAGCGGCTCATGAAATCCCCACATTGCACAAACCCAGCACTTTGTGTCCAGCCACATCATATCACAGTATCAGTTAAGGAGCTTGATTTGTTTTTGGCATACTACGTGCAGGAGCAAGGTAGGAGCAGATTGTTCTTTCTTCTAGCCCGGCACACATTGCCCGCAGACCCCACGCACAGAGCACCTGGCTTGGGTTAGATGGTCCTGGAGGCCCTTAGGTCTCTTGTTCACCTGATCTGGGGAGAGTGGCATGCCCCTGTTCCTCCACTTGCTTGTCCACTGCCATGTGCAAGCCATGGAAATACACATGGAGCTTTCCTACCTGGATAGGCATGGATATTTAAAGACCACAAAGAGATGCGTTTTCAAATGTCTTTGAAATAATACACTTTTTCAAAGACACAGAATAATCTGAAAACTGTAGTTGATTACACTTCGCTCTTTGTCCTCGGGTACGTTCTTTACATCTAGTCATCTTTTGTCAGTTTGAAAATGTAACTTGATTTATGAAGAGTCAAACTGTTCTTTAACAGTTTTTGTATCAGCTTCCTAACTAACGAGGTAGATGAACTTTGTTCATGAATCCAGTGCTACTGCACTGAAAAATAGAATGAGCATTTCCTATTAGAGAATGCTTAAGATAGCCAGTATCAGAAAGTATATCTTACATTAGACTTAGATTTATTTAATTTAAATATTTCTATCAGCACCTACTTTTGATTGTGTAATATTCGCTGTAGATTAAACGGATTATAGGTCTTCTTTAAATAATCTATGTTCTAATATTCTCCCAGAGTGATTTGGGAACACTTAATACTGTCCGTTTACTTGAATGTAAATTCATGAAACTTACCAAGAAGAGAAGTCGCAGCTCTCCTTAGAGAACAAAAACAGAAAGTAGACTGGTTACGCTGGTTTAAAATAAATCTCAAAAAGAATGCAGAAACCGCATACCATACCTATTTTAAAAAAATCCTTGATAAAGAGAGTGGGGTGAATGTTGCCTGAATAATTTAAAAATAGGTGATATTTTTTGCTGAGTGTTTTCTGGGTTTATGAAATATGTTTATTATTTTTATTTTTCTTAATATATTTTCTTTAAGGAGGTGAGAATTTCTTTACTTCAAATAAATTTATCGATATATATTGATGTGCTTGTATTAGCAACAGTCCACAGTAAAACATTAAAAAAAAAATCTACTGAAAGTGGACTGTAGTTTAATCTCCCGTAGTTGGTGGGTCATTTCTTAACTTGGCCAGGTGGCAGGGAAAGTGGCCTGCAGATAGCCAGGTGGCAGATGGTTATCTGATGTTTGTTATATAAGTGTGGGATATAGTCAATTGTATGAACTTCATCATCCNGTAAAACATTAAAAAAAAAATCTACTGAAAGTGGACTGTAGTTTAATCTCCCGTAGTTGGTGGGTCATTTCTTAACTTGGCCAGGTGGCAGGGAAAGTGGCCTGCAGATAGCCAGGTGGCAGATGGTTATCTGATGTTTGTTATATAAGTGTGGGATATAGTCAATTGTATGAACTTCATCATCCCAAAATATAAAATATCAGAGTTACTCTTTTGACTCAGAAATCTAGGTATTATTATGTGTTTTTTTTTTCTTTACATTTCCTTGGTATAGTTTTAGAGATATGCTTAAAAGTTATCTAAATATTTCTAGTTTGATTTTAAATAATGGTGCTTGAGATCATACATTTGGAAATATTCTTTTTTTAAATAAAAGATTGCATATACTATTTCTATATGTTTAAAAGTTAAAGGTGAAGTAATGACGGTTTGGGGAAAAATGTGTTTTTTCCCTGTGTGTCCTAAAATAAAAACTCATTAGCACATGACACTTAATTTGATTGACAGCTGTCTAGGAGGTGACATTATAAGGTGGGCCGTATATATGTGTTGGATTGACTGTAAATGTGTTGTAACTCTGTCATGAAAGTCAAGACTGGAAGTAAAGTTTTAGAAAGTGGGTTATGTAACTTTTTAGTGCAGGGAGAGATTTGCAAGCACTTTACTGCTGCTTGCATTTTAACTTGCTTGAAGGCTATTCCTTGAGGTGTGCACACATGTACATTCACTCCTGGGGCAGGCAGCCAACTGTCTTAGTTGATGAACTGACAATAAAGAACATATCCTTTGGATCTGGGAAGATAGACTGAAGAAAGAAAAAAATGCATAAATGCCTTCTGCATTGCACCGTGGGTCATGATAGTCATAAAGTTTTAAGCAACTCGTGGAGACCACATTTTCAGATAAAAAACTCATTTTGTTGTTGTTTTGAGTCTTGTTTTGAAAACCTTTCATTATCTTACACTGCGCACCTAATTTATATCTTCTGTTACTTGTGAATACATCATATCTTCATAATATCTGATGGCGCTTTCTTTGAAAAATTCACATCAAGATGCTTCTGTGTTTTCCCTTTTTCAAAATTTTTCCTTTGGTCAAATGTAGATTGATTACATATTTTTGCGGTGCAGTTGGTTGAAGAGGGCACTTTAAAAAACTAATCTGTAGTCAATCAGAGAGCTGCATATCTCCCCTCGTGACTTTTTACTTCTCCTCTGAGTGCATGGAAACCCACTTAAGTCTATTTTATTAATCAGGTAAAGAAGTATAAAGAAAAACACAAGAGAAAATTCAGAAAAGAAAAATGTAATGTTTGCAAAGAATGAGCAACAGAATTACCTTTCCCCCCTTTTTCCTTTCTTTCCCCACTTCTAAACGACTGGGAGGAAAACATGAGAAAGAACAGAGAGAATGCCAAAGATGGTTGCCACTGGCACCAGGATTGGCATCGGACCCTCTTTGTTTAGCTCAGGATGCCTGTGATTTGTTAGTTGGCATCCGCATTGCAGTGTGGAGTGATGTTACAATATATTGACAATTTCCAGATCTAGAAATGTCAATAGTCCTCTTGGTTATTTACACAAGATCACAAACTGCATATCTTCTGCAGAATGCAATAAAGACCAGCAAATAATAAAGTTCATTGTTGACCAACTTCCTATGCTTTTCCCTCTTTCTCTTTTGGTTCAACCCACACTTTTATTTTTTTTTCATGCCCAGCAGCTTCAGCCTCATCTTTTTTTTTTTTTTGAAATGTGGAAAGAGTTACTAGAGCTTTGACACAAGCTATAGTGCTACATCTGCATCTGATACAGTTTTGGGGAGAATGTATGCATTTTGAAATCATTTCTGATATATAGTTCATTAGACTTTTGCATCCCATGGCCGCAAGGCAGGATTTCCTTTAAAGCGAAATCTCTTTGTTATTCAGCCTCTCCTGTGCCTAGAGTCTGGTTGACCGCAATTTAGTCCATTTTTCTATTGCTCTATGTTTAGGAAAGAGTCATATTCAATGTAGTCATTTATTAAATGATGCTACCCCCACTTTACCTAAAATACACACATCATTTGGGAGTCCCTGCGTTTGAATCCATAAAATCATTTGACGGTATTGATTCAGAGGGCTGCGCTTCGGCTGTTTCGTTGCTACAAGAACCGCCATTTTGTTTGTGAAGTGCCAGGCGAGGGGGAAAAAAAAGGCAGACACTGTGCTGGATGCCAATAACGGTTGCCAGTGGCACCGAGGTTGGCATCAGACCCTCTTTGTCTAGTTGCTGAATGCCTTTGATTCGTTGGTTGGCATCCGCATTGCAGTGGGCACACTGGAAAGTTTTTGACAATCCCTGAATGAAAGCTGCTTGCTTGTTTGCTGCAGCAAACCTTAGCTGATAGAAAACCCTTCCTTTTATTTTTATCTTTTTAGGTTTCCTTTTCTTCTTTTTAAGACGATGACAGATGAAAGGAAAAAAGCTTTAAAGTGCCCTCTATTTTTCCCAAGATATTAAAGAGGTCCAGTGATTCTTGGGCAGGTGGTACCTCTTCCCATATGGTCTTTGTTATTGCCTTCTTGAAAGCAAAGCAAAAAACACAAAAAAACAAAAAACAGGCAGGCGTTGCACAGGACACCTTCTCGGGACCGAAGTGTACTGTAGGATGCCTGGTGTGCTCTGGGAAGGGTGTGGAGGGCTAGCTGGCTGCAGTGACATGGAATGCACTTGCCAGGACTGACTGTGGCAGTCACATCACTGCTTATTTTTTAGGCAGTTTCTGGTTCCTTCAGTTTCTACACTTCCAAATTTTATAGTAAGCCATTGCGAGGACATTTTTTTTTCCCTAATTATGTGTAGTAACTAGTAATGTGTAGCGGTGTAAATGCTAAAAAAAAAAAAAAATGAGAGAACCTTCATGAGGAGACATGACACCAGGAAGACCAACAAAAAGGCCAAAATAATTTTGGCTGAAGTTTCCTGGATAGTTTGCATGAACATTGGTTCCCAGTTAACCATCGTTATCTCGTTAATTAATCAGAAGGATTAGCAGGCGGCACAGAAGGAAGTCTGGCCTGTGGAAGCTTTGAGTGGCCAGTCTGTGTCCTGTCTGAAGGGGAAAAAGGCAGCGTGGGGTGGGCAAGGTGGGCTGGGCTTTCTCTAAGGGAAGAGCTTTGAAGAAAGAGAGAGGTCATAACACACTAAGAAGTTTCGGGATCTCAAGAGAGAGTAACTGTTGTCCTGAATTTGCCAGATTCGGGTTTCAACTCAGCCTGACTGATTTTTGAACTGTACTTTGCACTCCCGTTAAACATGTTTTTGGAGTGCTAGAGAGATGCCCGGAACCTTATGGCTCTCATGAGAGAAAAGTTTCCGTTTTAGCTTGGTGGAATCCTTAAAACTGTGGATGGCAACTTCTCTTGTTTTATGGGTAAATGATATGATAATCAACATACATTTTGAAGTTGTGAAAAAATGTGACTTGTTTACAGGGGGAGTTGTAATCATTATTATTGTGTTTGAAATAGAATCCTTCCGGGTTGTCACATATTATTAGAGAGGAAACGAATGCTAACAATTGTCTTCCTCCCTCAGTTACTGACTTTTAGAATTCTTTGGGGGTAACAATTATTATTTTTTTAATGAAAAGCTTAAGTAGATAATTGTTTGCAAGTTGACAGCATATTTTACCATTTTAATAAATTTTGCTTCATTTGCAGATATTTCCCACTACAGGGAAAATGAAGCTTTCATAATTTGTTAACATGAGCCTGCTCTCCAGGATGATTTGGTGTGCTTACATTGTGAAATGCTCAGAAAGCATGACGTTTGTATGCACGTTTGATTTAGGGGAACCCTGTTCAGTTTTCCCATCTAGCACCCTGTCCTTGACTGAACTCATGAACTCTGTGCACATTTGTTTGCATTCTGGCTCTCGCACAGTTCGCCAGATAAAGAAGGGCTCTTACTGGCATGTCTTGCTCCTAGGCTTAATGAGACCTTTGTGGGAACACATATTGTAAGATAAGATACTTAGCAATTTTCTTGCTGATAAGGAGAAAACGCAATCCGAGAGGCCAGAAGTTCGCNCATTTGTTTGCATTCTGGCTCTCGCACAGTTCGCCAGATAAAGAAGGGCTCTTACTGGCATGTCTTGCTCCTAGGCTTAATGAGACCTTTGTGGGAACACATATTGTAAGATAAGATACTTAGCAATTTTCTTGCTGATAAGGAGAAAATGCAATCCGAGAGGCCAGAAGTTCGCCCTCTCGGCCATGATGTTCCCGCCCTAAGATAGTTTTGCTGGACAGTTCAAGAGTTGAACTCTGAGGCCCCAGTTGCCAGCTGGGAAAGCTTGGCATCTGTGCTCTGATATGGCAAACTAAGGTCTTGCATTGCTCTTCACGTGATCTCACTTTTCAAAGGGAAAGGGGGGAGAGAGAGAGAAATAGAGAAAGAAATAGAAGGAGGGGGAGAGAGGTATGATATTTGTTGTATCAATTATGATTTTCAGGTATTTAAAAAGTACATGACCATCCAGTTTCTGGAGGCAGCAAAGATCAATAAAATACCCTGTTGACAGCATTAGGTATCTCTCCCCACCTTATTCCTTCTCACCATATTCACAGCACTGCATATCTTGTAATAAAAAAAAATATTCAACTAGATTATGTGTTTAGATTTTTCGATTTAGTGCACTGTGCTTCTTGGGTGGGAAAATAACTCCATATGCAAAGGAACCAAAATGATGTTCATTTTTCAGGAATACTGGTTATTTGGGGAAACAGTGCAATTTAATAGGAGATGATGGTTAGGTCTTCCAGAGGGTGCTCCCTAACAGATAAAGAGTGTGTACCTATGGGCCCAGCTGGGCAGGCGCCACTGAAGGAAACTTGTTGCCATGGCTTCAGGCTTCAATTCTTGAAAGTTTCTGTTTTGTAAGTGGTGTCTGAGAGGTCTATCCACACATAGGTGTACTACAGAGTTCATAGAGTTTTTTTATTTACCTTCTCATTCTTCCCTAAATTTGGACGAGGAAACTGCCACAAGGAAATTAAAGTTTTAATCCACCATTAACTTTTTCCTCTTAAGTTTGGTACTATAATTTGGAACAACAATCCAAGATATCTACCTAGTAATGTCTGTCTCCTCGTAAACTTTCATTCTGCTCGATTGAACTGAAAAACTAGACCGATGGGCTTAAGAAACTTGTTTTATGACACTCTTCCTCTTGCCATCCCTGCCAACCAGTTGGAATTTCAGCCCCTGAAGAGGGAGGGACTCAATGAGAAGCTGAGCCAGAATTATCTGAAGCTGTTAAAAGTTGAGATAAGTTTTCTGTCATCTCAGCGGCTTACGTGATAACTGACTTTATAATTTAAGGGCTCATTACTGCTTTGTTGGAAGGTTAAGGTTTTTAGAGAGTGGACATAGCCTATGAGTTGCTCCTTAAAATAGGGAATTCCTACATACCTGAAAAAGATAGGCAAAGGCAGGGATGATCTCTGGGTCTGAAACTGACTTTGGGTGGAGGTGTCTCTTCAGCTGATGCAAGAGTGGGTTTTCTAGTTTGAGGTTGAGGAAAGTTTGACTTGTGACACTGGGGAGTCTGCTAGTCTGTTTGCTGTGACAGAGAAAATGATCAGTTGATGTTGCGTTCCAAGCAAAGTTTTCCAGCCTTTCTTCCTTCCATCCTTGTGTCGGAGGAACAGTTTTAGAAGTCTCAGAGAACTAGTGGTTATGCCATGGGAAACGTGCACTTCTCTACGCCAAGCAGAGCCAGAGGGGAGCTTCCTCTTCAAGCTCACTTTTCTCTGGCAATGTGGAGTGTCATCTCATTTTAAAATACATTCTTGGGTCCTTGAACTCTAATGATGTGATGTGGTTAATTTCACTGAATTCTGTTGCTGGGATTTAGCATAGAGATAAATCACTGCACTGCAGAGAACTTGGGAACGTTAACTGCATGTCTTGGAGGAAGGAGTCTGTGGGATTAGTTTGTGTTAGACTGGATGTTACAGGATGTGAGGCTAATGGGACTTGAATGCTTGGGCATTTTGGTTGTTATATTATTCAGAAAATTGGAATAAATGACCACCAATTAACCAATGAGGTGAAAAGACCTTGAGGCTGACTTGAAGGCCACACATACAAGAAAAAAAAATCTTCAGAAATTTATATCAAACAATGTTCTAAGAGTGGAATGCAAATTATTCTTGCACATAAATATATTGTATATAATAAAACAGTTAGATACACATATTCTCACTGTTTATGATGATAGTTTAAACAGGATAGCATTGATGAATCACAGATGAATTAAAGAACTCTGAATAAAGACTATATAATTGAAAATATGGGGTGATGGATGAAGTAATTTTACTAGCTGAGAGTTGCCTAGAGGTTGTTTATTTTCAGAATCCCATTTTAAGGCACTTCAGAGCATGTAGTAAGTTATGGATGCAGAACAAATCAGTTGAAAATGGGATTTGTTTAAACAACCACAAAAAAGGAAAATAAGTATTGCCTTTGAGAAAAAATTCCTTAAATATATTGGAATTTTTAAAATTCAGGTTAGCTTCAACTCCATGTCTCAAAGTAGAAAATTCAGTAAATAGTATTGAGTTGAATTATATAAGACTTGTGTCCCCAACAAAACTGCACAAAAGCATTTAATAACCATCAGTTCACACTGTGACACTACTATAGTGATGCGACATGAAGCGGAAGACTTTTGTTTTAAGGCTTCAGTTTTTCAAAACTCATATTGTAAAAAAGTACATGGAGAAAGTTACTGTTGTTAACAGGGAGTGGTAGAGCTTAGGACAAAAATCTGATCATAGGCAAAGATGTTAGGATGGTTATTTGAAATAGGGTATATTCTGTAATTCATGTGAGTAGGGGATTACATTTATGTCCATGTTAATAACATGAGTATGTCAATATGAAGTCTATGCCCCTCTATTAGTGAATTCTAAAGTGTGAAAAATGTTCCTGCTTAGGACAACTTGTATTTTATTATTCTGACATCTGCAGTTTCTGGATGGATTACCTTAAATTTGCTATGCTATGTTAAAAGCCTTGTTTTATGAGGTCGGTCTCAGCTTCTGGCCTTGGTGTCAGGAACCCTGCTACGTGATGCAACTTGCCTTGTTAGGTTTAATTGACCAAAGCTGATGTGTTAAAACAATTCATTTGTGCTGTAACTTATGCCCTGGCTAAGTTGCTACCTGAATCCTTTGACCTTGACTTGTCTGGGTCATGAAATGGCTGCAAGCTGTTTGACCTTTCTATTGTGTAGTAATGTCCCTGTTTCCTCTTATTCTTTTATGGTAATAGCTGACAAAAAGCCCCAGCCCTGACTTTACACCCCAGTGGATTCCAGGCGCCCCTCTGCAGCAGCCACGTCTTCTGTTTGACATGGTCTAGCCGTAGAAGTGACTTTCTTTTGTTTGCTGACAGCGATGGGAACAAATTTGCAGCCCTCATTGCTCCAGGAAGTGGGGGATCGTCCGGCATTTAGAGAAATTTGAATTCCGTCTGCTTATATGTTCAGTTTTCGTGTTTTATGATTATTCATATCACCATTTGCCTACCCGTCTCTTCCGAGGTTGGCTTTTCAGCTTTTTTATATTTATGGTTTCCTTAATAATTACTTTTCAACATTTTCAGCTGTTATAATAAAAATACTTTATTGTCACTATATAGGGTAAAACTGGTAAACTTAGTCATGCTTTGGGTTAGTGTAGGTACTAAAATGACTGACTTTGAAACTTCACCTCTTAAACTTGTCTGACCTTGGAAAAAGCTGTATGCTAAACATGTAGGATTAGAACACATTTTTAAGAACTGAGAGTCATGTTGTAACTTTATATAGTCCATCTTACAGTTTTAGGGGAAACTTATTCTTATGACTTAGATGGCTATATTTCAAAACATTAGTGAACCATTAGTAAATTTGAAGTTTTTCTTTCTTTGGGGATGGGGACATTTGCCAGCATGTGAAATTCAATGTTTATTTTAGCGAATATTAAATTTTTTTTTCCCCTTCTTTATGAAACCCTCCTATGCAGAAATAGAGAATTTTACCTCTGTTCTCTTCCGAAGCAGTGAGATAATTTTATTTTTAAAATATTGGAAATGCCTCCTAAAATGTTAAGACACAGATATTTTTATCCTACCAAATTTTTCTTTGCCAAATATGACATTGTAGTTCATGATTTTTTTCCCTATATTTGCCAGATTAAATATTTAAAATCCAAGCTGTTACATTTTATTTTTAAATTATTAGAGGAGAAGAGGAAGTTTAAGTTAGAACGTGCATTTCCTTACTTGTGTGTCCCATACTGTTTATCCATGTGTGTGGATACACTGGCAGATGAGCGCCAATGTGGCCCAGGCACTAGAACCTTGGAAAAAGGCATGTGATTTTTCTGTTCCCGTTTTCAAACTGTCTGAACTGGCAGGTGAGAAGGTTTTTCTTTTTCTTGATTCTTGCTGTTTTAAATGATTCCCCCCCCCCACAGGAATGTTCACGGAATCAAGGAATTTAAATACTTTTCAGCATTGTGTTGATAATCCAGCCCATCCTCAGACCCAAGAAAGGAGGGTGAATGAAACAATCTGGTTTTAGTCATTAGCCTCAGTTTCTCTCTCCTGTCCCATAAAACCTAATCTAGACTTGAAAGCACCTCTCAGACCTTTCTGCTCATTCAGCGGTGTTCTCAGCGGTAGAGCCAACACAGAGTCGAGTTGGGATGTGGTTAGTGGGCTAATCGTGCAGTGGGACTGTGGTACAAGAACAGTGGACCAGCCTCCAAGGGTTTAAAAAATGTCTGTGAGTTCTTCCAGAAATCTGCCTCAGTTCCTCCACTGAAATGATTTATAACAGCTCTTAGCTGCTGAGCTAAAGAGTGGAAGTTCCTGGATCTTGGATAATTGATGTGTGTGTGTGTGTGTTTGTGTCTTGCAGAGTTAAAGTGAATGCAGAGGAAAAAAAAAGTACGGCTCAGATCTTGCAGGAATTACTTAGGAAGGATGGTTCATTCATAGGTTGAAGGGTAAATAAGATACCATTTAAAATATTCTGTTAGCTTTAGATTTTGGATTCCTTCACAGCTGAGCGTGTCTCCCTTCTTCCTGACTTTTAGTTTTCATAGAGCGTAGGAAAATCAGTGCATTAATCAGGCATTTCATTCTGGTTTTGTTCTGCTCTTCATCATCTTTGGTGACCTGGGCTAAGTCACTCAAGCTCCACGTGCCTTGGTTTTCGGTTCTGTAAAATGGGATTAGGATGCCTGCTTCACAGGACTGTTCTAGGATTACATGAAGTAATTCACATAAGTAAAAGCTATAATGTTAGGAAGAGTAATGATTGCTCTATATAAAGCAACATGGCGTAATGTAGACACCTAGAGAAAATACCCAGTAGTGAAGAGAATGGGTTAGGTGTTGCTGCGTTGGGCTTGTCAGTTAGTTTAGTTGTATCTCAGGTGATGAGACATTCCAAGGAGAAAATGAAAGCCCTGAGTACAGTGGTGTGTATATATATTTGTTAGTAGGTGCATGAGGTTAACTAGTTGTGTGTGGCTTTTAGATTAGTTTAAATTAGAATTAGTGTATAGTTTTAGCAATCTTTTTATGTTAGACTTACCAGACAGTTAATTTCTTGATCAGTCTGCTGCTGCTGCTGCTAAGTCGCTTCAGTCGTGTCCGACACTGTGCGACCCCATAGATGGCAGCCCGCCAGGCTCCCCCGTCCCTGGGATTCTCCAGGCAAGAACACTGGAGTGGGTTGCCATTTCCTTCTCCAATGCATGAAAGTGAAAAGTGAAAGTGAAGTCACTCAGTCGTGTGCGACTCCTAGTGACCCCATGAACTGCAGCCTACCAGGCTGCTCCGTCCATTGGGTTTTCCAGGCAAGAGTACTGGAGTGGGGTGCAGTTGCCTTCTCTGCTTGATCAGTCTAGGAGTCATTGAAAGGAAGGAGTAATTTTATTAGTAGCTCTTGGAGTAAATAACTATGTGTCAGATGAAGGGTATCTTAGGAAGTTCTTGTATTGATAACTCATTGCACTCCAGTGAAAATGTAAGACATATATATATATATGTATATAAAATGAAATGGGTACCAGCTGGGAGAACTCCACTTATGTTTTACCTTTGGTGGGACAGAAGTGGTGATGATATGGACTGGATTGTTCTTGAGGAAGAAGCTGCTGGTTTTTAAACTCTTAGGTATGAGACTGTCTTATTTAGAAATGATATCTAGTTGGGTCAAAATTCACAAAGCTTCATTAGTTACATGAATTGTTTTGACTTTATTGCCACTGAAAATCTTCCTCCTTAAGTCAGTCTTTCTCACTGGTCCTTTTTAGGCTGTTAAGAACATTAATTAAATAATCTTAAGGGGAAAAAAAGGTAATATTTCTTACTTAAAATGATGTCGCTTTTTCTGAGAACATCTGAAAGCCACATGGGAAGTGGTTGAAACATTCTCTTCTTCTCAGATTTGGGATTGGCCTTTGAGTGTTGTGGTTCTGGTTGGTTGGATCTGGGTGGTCCTGAAATCTCTTTAATGGGCCAGATTTTTCTTGGGGAACCAGTCATGGTGCTTCCTTTTCATGGACTGTGGATTGCTTCCCTCAGTTACTTTGTACAGCAGGTTTGTAAAGTGGACAGTTTGCACTTACCCATAGTCTGTAGCTACCAGGGAAATACCTTAAATCACAAGTCACACTGACGCAATACAAAAAACGGGTTCATATTCTTCTGTGAAGCATTTTATAATAATACTTAGGAGTTCTGACCAGGAGTTAATAGAAGTTCCCTCTCTGTTTGTTCGTCTGTTAAACAGTAACTGGGGTATGCAGAAAGTAGAATCAAAACATTGATTATCAGCTGGCTTAGATCCTGGCACATCATTTTTAATCATCTGTGTCCTCCCTTTTCTTTTTTTACCTGGTATTCAGTTGCTCTTCTGTTCAAAATCAAGAACCGTGTACTTTAGTACATGGCAAACATACAACCCCAATTTCTTGACATATGTAAATTGGATTGCTGTTGATGGCAGAGGGATTTGGTACTTTGTCTTTTTACTTTGAAAAGCTTTGTTTGCACTTTAGGATTTAAACTTAATATGGACCTGAAATGGGAATGCATATATGATTCTTAAATATTGGTTGCCTTTTTTTTAGCCTCATGGAGATGCTAACATGCTTCTTTAAATTTCCTGATGGTAAAGCATTAGTATTTTGGTTAGACGTATAGTTATCATGTAACAGTGTCTGTTCTATTTACAGTGTCCATGTAAAGGAAAAGCTGCTTATAGTAATATGAGGATCACTGGTCTTACAATAATTAAATAGACTTGTTAGACTACATTAATCCCTTTTAGAACATTTGGAATGACTTCTTAGTACTAACAACACAGTATTAGGGCCTACAATTAATCTGCTTTTTGTATCCAACATTTGTATAATATAAAACATGTGTATAGAAAAATATATTTTGACTTTAAAATGAGTTCGTAGGAGGGCAAAATGAAATTATATTGAACTGTGAAGGAAGATGAATATAATTCTAAGTACTGATAAAATATGGAATTCATTTCAAGTTAGCATAGATTAATTTTTTGTGTTTTTTTGGTGAAGACCTTTTTTGGGCTCTCAGAATCACTTTCCCCCTGAGTTCCAAGCTTTGTATATGACACACCAGATATGTACAACATGAAATGGAAGCATTTGTTCAACCTAAAATCCAGGAGAATATGTTAACTCTTTGTGAGTTGGTGTTTCTTGCTTGGTCTCTGCATTGATACAGCTATTTGTTAACTCTGGAGAAAGTGAAGCAGACTCAGTTTTAAAGTCTGGTCCAATCTTGTTCTGCGTTTCATAAAAATGGTTTAAGTCAAGGACAGACTCTGTACTCAGTATTCAAACAGCATTATTACGGATTGGTTAAAGGACTTAGAATTGGGATTGTGTTTCCATCTTCTGTTGTGGAAGTCTCAGGAGGTGTAATTTCCTCCTCGATGTGGGTTCTCTTTATGTTATGGAGTCTTTCACACCCAGGGATGTGAATTCAGCCTTGGGTATTGCAGTTACTGGGAAAAGATTTCATGAAGGATGCAGTATTAGTTCAATTCTGGGGCAGATTGCAGGCCGTGTGTACAGATTACTGTGGAAGTGCTGGAATTATTGAGTGGTTTGTAGCCATTTCAGACCATGTGCCTGGGACCAGCTAACACATTGTCAGGGAAAAACATGATGTAGCAACAATATTAGATCATGCAAATGAGACTACTGAATAGTAATAGTTATGGGCAATATTTTGGAAAACACTGATTAGTGACAGTTTTATTACAGCAAATGTATGTATCAAGTCCCCAGATTTCATTGTAATGCACTGAAAACAGATGTCAAAGTGTCCCAAACAGAATTTCATGGTTAATCTACATATTGCATGGAAAGTACAAACAAACCATTTAGAATTCTGTTATTTAATCCTTTTAGAAGGAATCAAAATATACTAGTTAGATTTACTCCATTCTTTTTTTAATTTCAGATTTTTTTTTTTCCTAGGGGCTAATGAGAAATTATTTCTTTTCTTTGCTGTTTTCTTAAGATGCATATGGGAGAAGACATATCTGCATATGGACTTGGTTTTACTTAATGTACCTTGAACTGTAGGTTTCTGAACATACGGTCTTTGCATTAAAAAAAAAAAANAGTAGCTCTTGGAGTAAATAACTATGTGTCAGATGAAGGGTATCTTAGGAAGTTCTTGTATTGATAACTCATTGCACTCCAGTGAAAATGTAAGACATATATATATATATGTATATAAAATGAAATGGGTACCAGCTGGGAGAACTCCACTTATGTTTTACCTTTGGTGAGACAGAAGTGGTGATGATATGGACTGGATTGTTCTTGAGGAAGAAGCTGCTGGTTTTTAAACTCTTAGGTATGAGACTGTCTTATTTAGAAATGATATCTAGTTGGGTCAAAATTCACAAAGCTTCATTAGTTACATGAATTGTTTTGACTTTATTGCCACTGAAAATCTTCCTCCTTAAGTCAGTCTTTCTCACTGGTCCTTTTTAGGCTGTTAAGAACATTAATTAAATAATCTTAAGGGGAAAAAAAGGTAATATTTCTTACTTAAAATGATGTCGCTTTTTCTGAGAACATCTGAAAGCCACATGGGAAGTGGTTGAAACATTCTCTTCTTCTCAGATTTGGGATTGGCCTTTGAGTGTTGTGGTTCTGGTTGGTTGGATCTGGGTGGTCCTGAAATCTCTTTAATGGGCCAGATTTTTCTTGGGGAACCAGTCATGGTGCTTCCTTTTCATGGACTGTGGATTGCTTCCCTCAGTTACTTTGTACAGCAGGTTTGTAAAGTGGACAGTTTGCACTTACCCATAGTCTGTAGCTACCAGGGAAATACCTTAAATCACAAGTCACACTGACGCAATACAAAAAACGGGTTCATATTCTTCTGTGAAGCATTTTATAATAATACTTAGGAGTTCTGACCAGGAGTTAATAGAAGTTCCCTCTCTGTTTGTTCGTCTGTTAAACAGTAACTGGGGTATGCAGAAAGTAGAATCAAAACATTGATTATCAGCTGGCTTAGATCCTGGCACATCATTTTTAATCATCTGTGTCCTCCCTTTTCTTTTTTTACCTGGTATTCAGTTGCTCTTCTGTTCAAAATCAAGAACCGTGTACTTTAGTACATGGCAAACATACAACCCCAATTTCTTGACATATGTAAATTGGATTGCTGTTGATGGCAGAGGGATTTGGTACTTTGTCTTTTTACTTTGAAAAGCTTTGTTTGCACTTTAGGATTTAAACTTAATATGGACCTGAAATGGGAATGCATATATGATTCTTAAATATTGGTTGCCTTTTTTTTAGCCTCATGGAGATGCTAACATGCTTCTTTAAATTTCCTGATGGTAAAGCATTAGTATTTTGGTTAGACGTATAGTTATCATGTAACAGTGTCTGTTCTATTTACAGTGTCCATGTAAAGGAAAAGCTGCTTATAGTAATATGAGGATCACTGGTCTTACAATAATTAAATAGACTTGTTAGACTACATTAATCCCTTTTAGAACATTTGGAATGACTTCTTAGTACTAACAACACAGTATTAGGGCCTACAATTAATCTGCTTTTTGTATCCAACATTTGTATAATATAAAACATGTGTATAGAAAAATATATTTTGACTTTAAAATGAGTTCGTAGGAGGGCAAAATGAAATTATATTGAACTGTGAAGGAAGATGAATATAATTCTAAGTACTGATAAAATATGGAATTCATTTCAAGTTAGCATAGATTAATTTTTTGTGTTTTTTTGGTGAAGACCTTTTTTGGGCTCTCAGAATCACTTTCCCCCTGAGTTCCAAGCTTTGTATATGACACACCAGATATGTACAACATGAAATGGAAGCATTTGTTCAACCTAAAATCCAGGAGAATATGTTAACTCTTTGTGAGTTGGTGTTTCTTGCTTGGTCTCTGCATTGATACAGCTATTTGTTAACTCTGGAGAAAGTGAAGCAGACTCAGTTTTAAAGTCTGGTCCAATCTTGTTCTGCGTTTCATAAAAATGGTTTAAGTCAAGGACAGACTCTGTACTCAGTATTCAAACAGCATTATTACGGATTGGTTAAAGGACTTAGAATTGGGATTGTGTTTCCATCTTCTGTTGTGGAAGTCTCAGGAGGTGTAATTTCCTCCTCGATGTGGGTTCTCTTTATGTTATGGAGTCTTTCACACCCAGGGATGTGAATTCAGCCTTGGGTATTGCAGTTACTGGGAAAAGATTTCATGAAGGATGCAGTATTAGTTCAATTCTGGGGCAGATTGCAGGCCGTGTGTACAGATTACTGTGGAAGTGCTGGAATTATTGAGTGGTTTGTAGCCATTTCAGACCATGTGCCTGGGACCAGCTAACACATTGTCAGGGAAAAACATGATGTAGCAACAATATTAGATCATGCAAATGAGACTACTGAATAGTAATAGTTATGGGCAATATTTTGGAAAACACTGATTAGTGACAGTTTTATTACAGCAAATGTATGTATCAAGTCCCCAGATTTCATTGTAATGCACTGAAAACAGATGTCAAAGTGTCCCAAACAGAATTTCATGGTTAATCTACATATTGCATGGAAAGTACAAACAAACCATTTAGAATTCTGTTATTTAATCCTTTTAGAAGGAATCAAAATATACTAGTTAGATTTACTCCATTCTTTTTTTAATTTCAGATTTTTTTTTTTCCTAGGGGCTAATGAGAAATTATTTCTTTTCTTTGCTGTTTTCTTAAGATGCATATGGGAGAAGACATATCTGCATATGGACTTGGTTTTACTTAATGTACCTTGAACTGTAGGTTTCTGAACATACGGTCTTTGCATTAAAAAAAAAAAAATTAGGCTCTAAATTATTTAGTGACCTGGTAATGAAATTACCTTCTTCTGTTCCTTTGTGTACTGATGTAGAGTTTCACTCTGTGCTAGTGATTGAAGCAGACACTGAAGCCAAAGAGAAGAAAGTGGGTAGCCCTCCTTCCTGAAAGTACCTGGGGGATCTGGCACCTCTTCTTGACTTGGTTTCTCTGTCCATCAAGTGAGAGAGTTGGCCAGAAGGTTTTCACTGTCCCTCTTAGCACCGGAATCTGAGGAATTTGACTTCTGGTTACCCTGGCAGGGGGAGATCCCCTTCACATTAAGCAATATTTAATGAAGTTTAGCACACTCGTGTTAAATCTAGGATTTTAATACACTTTATTTATTAAAGAGAAATAGAAAATGTATAACTTGACTCTTGAGTAACACTTTCACGTTGCTCAATTCAAAGTCCAGTAGTCAAATCATTCAGTTCAATTTAGATAAAAAGCTTGCTTTTTAAAGAAAGAGGTCTTTAACTCATAGAGTTTTAGAGCTGGAAAGATCCCTAGAGACCGTCTCACTTTACAGCTGTGGGTACTGAATCTGAGAGAGACTCAAAGCCACTTTGGTTGTTTGTGTTAGTTTTACTGTTATAAGAGCATAAATAAGCATAAATACAGAAAAGTGTTATTTTGTGAACTTAGCAATTTTTTTTTTTTTTAGGTACAAAGAGAAAATTTGTGATTGAAAGACATATGTTATCATTTGTAATTTATTTAAATCAATTGATTCAAGAGTTTGGCTGTTTTCTTTGATAGCTTTTCATAGGATATATTCTATTGAAGTCACTCTGTTGCTAGGGTTTTCATGAGAATTACTGTATTTATCTTTTCAGTGGGTGAAGAAAAGCTTTTAACTTATGGTCAACTAATATGGATTTGATTGTAGTTAGAAAACAGAAAGGATCCTTTAAAAATGTGCTGCCAGATTTCCAGTAACCATTAAAGGTCATGTTTGAGCCTGGTTGTAAGAAAAACTTTTTTTTGAAAGTCAGGTATTGGAAGAAAACTTGGGAGCTGGTTATAAGGAACTGGTTTAAGTTCTGCTTCCTGGATGTCTACAATTTTCAGATTAGCTTGATAATTACTACGTCTCCATTTTCCTTTGTGTGGTATATGTCTCTCATCTTAGTTTAAAAAAACTGCTTTTCTCCAGTTTAAAGCAAACATCCATATGCCTTCTTTTATTTAAGAGATGTTTCTAAGAATTTTTTCTTAGTTTAATTTTAGAAACCAAAATAAATTCACAAGGGGAATTCAATTTAAAAGGAAACTTTCAGTGAATCCTTTTGCTAAGGTGAGACTTCTTTTATGACATGAAAGATTTATCTGTCAATTGTGTAATATGAGTGTCCTGTAATATGCTTATATATATCAAGTCACCTCTGAATATAGCAGAGATGATAACTTTTAGAGAAGAGGTATTAGCAGTGTTAGAAAAAGTTTCATATCAGCTACTTTTAGTAGCTTTTAGTTTGAGAGTTTATGAGGAAAGCTTGAAAGCATGTCTTAAAGGCACGATTGTAGACAGAAAAATAGATGAATGAAAGAGGGATGTTATGTAAGTTCATGCCATCAAAGTCATTGGAAATGGCATGGGAGCACATTATAAAATTGATAATAAGTACTTGTGAAATGAATGAAAATGAACTACTTAAAACAGTATACAAATATTAGGGGCAAATCAGAGAACTGTCGCAGTGGTAATTCAAGGGAAGTTGCTGAAACTGGAGAGATCTGATTTTTTCCTGAGACTTGTGTTCTGTTTCCACCGGTGATTGGTGACTGTATAAGGAGTATTATCTGCACTTTATTTGTGCTTTCAGCTTCAGGAATGATTAGAATAAAACCATATGAAGTGTAGTGTCTGTATTAGCAATAGAACATATTCTAGAATCAAGCTGTGGCTTTAAATGTTTGTTTTGCTGTTATTCACTATGTGGTTGGGCAAATGAGTTATATTTCCTGAGATTCAGGTTTTTGAGCTCTGCAGTGGGTGGCAAGGGTGAAATGAGAAAATGCTTGTGAGATGCTTAACACCGTGCCTATCACATTGTAGGCTCTAATAAGATGTTTGCAGTTACTGCTACGACTTGTAGTCAGCAACCATTACGGTGCCTGCTCATAGTAAGTGCTAAGTACTTATTTGGTTGATGAATGAATGCTTACCACCTAATCTAAGGAATCCAAAAGACTTGATCTCTCTTTTGTGGGGCAGGGTATTAAATTAGGGGATAGTATTCTACCAAAAGACGGAGAAGGCAATGGCACCCCACCCCAGTACTCTTGCCTGGAAAATCCCAAGGACAGAGGAGCCTGGTAGGCTGCAGTCCATGGAGTTGCAAAGAGTGGGACATGACTGAGTGACTTCACTTTCATTGTTCACTTCCATGCATTGGAGAAGGAAACGGCAACCCACTCCAGTGTTCTTGCCTGGAGAATCCCAGGGACGGCAGAACCTGGTGGGCTGCCATCTATGGGGTCGCACAGAGTAGGACACAACTGAAGCAGCTTAGCAGCATTCTACTAAAAGAAGGAAGAAACATATTAAGAAAGCAAAAATGAAACTATTTTAGTTGCTATGTAATGTCTCAAAATTGATCTATAAAGAAATGAATGGTACAGAACCGCATACGAATCACCATGCTCATTTCAGTATCTGTAGGTGCCTGAAAGAAAACAGCCTTTCCCAGGAGCAATTGCTGCTTAGAATCCAGTATACTTTACACTATCCATTTTTCATAAGGCTTTTTTCTGGGGTATAAGAAAGACTTAGACATAAACCTAATCAGAAAGAAAAAAAAACAACATATCTGTAACTGTTGCCTAGCCGAGACTACCTGAGGCATTGGGATTTTGTGCAGGAAACCAAGACTTTAAAACCCCAAATCTTTCATGGGCTTGAATGGTAAATACTTTTTCTTCTTTTTGTCTCTGATAGCACTGAATTATAGTCCCACAAAAAGTTTAGATGAGAGATTTTTAGTCTTTTAGGTAAGATTATTTTCTGAAGAATAATTTTGACTGTTGTGTCTTATTCATTAAAAATGCACTACATATTTTAAAAACCATTTCACTAATGATATAATTTAAGTGTCTAAAAAATTTTGGTGTTGGCAACTTCTCCTCAGTAGTCACTGGGCAGTAATCTTTATGCAATTACTATTCATTTGATCAGTCATTATTAGGTTTTCCTGAAGAGAGTGCCTGTGTGTATGCGTGCTGTGTGCTCCGCTTAGTCGCTCAGTCATGTCCGACTCTTTGCGACTCCATGGAATGCAGCCCACTGGGCTCTCTGTCCATGGGGATTCTCTAGGCAAGACTACTTGGGTTGCCATGCCCTCCTCCAGGGGATCTTCCCAACTCAGGGATCAAACCCAGGTCGCCTGCATTGCAGGCAGATTCTTTACCACTGAGCCACCAGGGAAGCCCAAGTGTGTATATAGGCATATATATGGAACATTAATTCTTTTTATTTGGTATGTGATTTATATGATTCTACATATATTGTAGAGTCAAATAAGTGGGTGTGTATGGATTTATTAAAATGTATCTTTCAAAGAAAATATAAAACACCTGGTATACAGGTGAAAAGTGGTTGAGAAATAAATGCATTTATTGAGTGGGAACTCTGTACTAAGCATTTCAGCATTTTAAGGAGTTAGGAAAGAATGGTGAAAATATGGGTGACCTTTACCAAATAATTTATAAGTAGAAAAGAGAAGATGATGGTCACTTAAACAGTGAGAAAGAAAAAGACAGTGGAATAGGTATACAGCCGACTAAGGTCTCACCAGCTACTATACGTAGTTGGATTTACTGAGCTCTCTGGGTGGACACCCTGTGGGACTGCCCTGGAAAGGTCACAGAGAGGAGTTGGATCTCAAGCAGAGTTTTCTCAGGGGTCATACCACAAAAACAAAACAAAATGAGACAGGTAACCAAGCATCTACCTCTTATGCAAATGATTTCTATTTGGCAATGCTATATATTGTATGAGAATTATATATTTTATTATTTTGGTAACAGATTTGGTGTTTTTAGTAATTTGTTAATAAAAGAAAAATCTAATAGTAAGCAGTAACTCAGATGCCAAAATACTCAGTAAGAGTAATGGACACACCCAACAATAAAATAAGCCTCAGCTTTACATACTGAATTTTTCTAATATGTTTTGCTTTCTGTAAATGATGTCTATTCTAGAACATAAAGTTTGCGTATAGAAAATCAGAGAAAAAATATAAATGAAAACCTTGGTAATCCTTTGGCCTTAGCTATAACATAGGTAACTTCTTTAGATTAGCTTTCAAGCCTTAAAAGATAGCAGCCTTAACACCCGAAGAAAGAATTGAATCCAGTGTGTGAAATCTCTGTTCCTTTATACTTCCTCAGACAAATAAGATGTGAATATAAATTCTTAAAGGGCAGTGATCAAGTTTTCTCTTTTTTCATGCTTCTCTTCCCCTATTCATCAACATATATATACATATATATACATATATACATACCTATATACACACACACACACACACACATATGTTTACACTGTGTTGATTGTCAAGCTGAATGTTGATTATAATATGCAGATACAGTGAAATTAGGAAATGTCTCAATTTTCCATTTTACGATGGCATTTTAAAGCCAGCCTATCTACAAACAAGTTGCTTAGTCATTCAGCAAATGTTCACTGAGTACCGGCTTGTGTACCAGGCACTGTGCCGAGCACTGGGATTTCAATATAGAGAAAACGGACATTGTAAAAACTTTTTGGTAGGGAACGACAGTTTAAGAGGAATTATCCAGTATTTATAACTATTTTTTCTTAACTGAAAAATGTTACTATTAGCTTCTTGATAAGCACTTTGTGGAAAGAGTAATGTTAGTGAGTATCGTCTGAAGGAAATGATTTAGGAAAGCTTGTGACAATTTCTGAAAAAAAAATGAGATGGTGAGAACAGATCATTTCAAAGAACAATTTTTCATCCATATGACAAATAATAGTTTTGACGGGTGCACGTGGTAATTTCCAGGTGGCTCAGTGGGTAAAAGAATCTGCCTGCAGTGCAGGGGACTCGGGTTTGATCTCTGGGTTGGGAAGATCCCCTGGAGAAGGGCATGGCAACCCACTCCAGTATTCTTGCCTGGGAAATCCCCTGGACAGAGGAGCCTGGCGGGTTATAATCCATTGGGTTACAAAGAGTTGGACACAACTTCAGTGACTAAGGACACACACTCATGGTAATATGAGCATGTTCTGGGACATCTAGTAGTGTGTAGCTTTTCTTGCAGGAAACTGGAAACATGTCAGCATGCCTTTCTGAACTCTGGCCTTGCTCCTAACTGGAGCTATCACACTGGACTCTGAGTGGCATTAGCACCATACCATTCAGAGGTGAGAAAATCAGGAACCGTAGTGAAGCCTGGGGGAAGAGTGAGTACATGCTGGGCTCTGAGCGGATGATGGTAATTAACAGCAGAAACAGAATAGACGTGTAGCATTGGAGGGACACCCAGTAGAGTTCCTTGGATGTCAGCAGATCGGTTGTGGATTTTGAAGCTAATTTGTCAGTCTGATGGATGACTAGGGCAAGTGACTAGAAGCACGGGGTGAGAACTTGCTAGAAGGAACCATGAAAACAGTGTCATGGATTTAGAATCAGGAATACTGCGTCTAAAACTCTGTTTTGATCATTTTTGACTGTATGACTGTCAGGCAGTTTTAAAATGCCTGGTGCTCCATTTCTTCTGTGTAAAGTGGGGATAATAATCTTAAAAGCTCTGAGTAGGGCTACATGAATTAATGACTTGAAAAGGCCTCGCCTTGTGAGTAGAGAGTCTCATATGAAAGCACACTAGGATAAGAGGAAACAACAAATGAGAATGACTGCATAGTTTAGCAGAAAAGATTAGGATTTTCTCGGCTGTGGCAACGTTCCACTCTGCTTTTTGGTGTATAGTTGTTCAGCTAACGTTTTGTGAGCACTTACTGTGTTATGAGGCATCTTTTGGAGAGTTTTATCCGTGTGACTTGTTGCTTCCTCCTTAACCATGTGAGGTCGATACTATACTGTCCTTTCACAAGTGAGAACTCCGTGGCCTAGTTTAGTGACTGAGCCCAAATTTGAACCCATGTAGTTTGTCTCTAGGGCTTCCCTGGTGGCTCAAACGATAAAGAATCTGCCTGCAACGTGGGATACCTGGGTTCGATCCCTTGGTTTGGAAGATCCCCGGGAGAAGGGAACGGCCACTACGCCAGCATTCTATCCTAGAGAATTCCATGGAGTTCCTTCTTAATCCTCCTTCTAGATGATGAAGTTACTCTGTCCACAGCAGGGCAGAGGGACAAAATGTTACCAAGTGAGGGATAATCTAAGTGAAAAAGATAAGCTTATTTTGACTTAGTCACACACATTTTTTAAAAGGATTGACGTCATCATTTGTTTTACCTTTGACTTGTAAGTTGTTTCTTTCAATTTTGAGTAATTCCGATACGGAAAGTAAAAGTTGTAGTGATTGCCAAGCTAATCTTTTCTCCTAAGCGATGCAGTCGCTCTCATTTTGTTGCTTCCCCTTGTTCTAGTGTGCTTTCATATGAGACCCTGAAGTTGGATGTGTTTATTGTGTAGACCACAAAGGATCCATAGGGAAGATAAAACAGCCTTAAAGAGAGGATTAAGCGAGTCAAGAGCTATACATGGTAATCCAGCTCTTCAAGAATAGGCCTCATGGCCTTTATGATTGGTTTATGATTAAAAAAAACCTTCCCTGTTTCACTCACACCATGCTAAATTAATGGTTTTCCTGGCAAGTCTCAGAACAGTTTTTCTTCTTCTGTCCTTCTTGTTTATTAGAAGAGCTGGGACATTTTTCTCAGGTTTACTGACATCTGCTTACTTTTCAGTAAATGTACTCTGGCATCATTCTGCAATGAGAGCTTTTGGAAGGAAACAAGCACTTGAATGAAGGACAGGTATTTTGGTTTCCATAATAATTTCTTTGTTCAGTGTTTCTAAACAAACTATTTTTGAATTTTAAGTGCCTACTTTGTGGATTATTTAGGTCAGAGGTCATGAGATTTATAAATCATCCTAGAGTTCGCAGAGCAACACTCCTTCATCCCTGAATCCTCTGTGTTTCATTGACCTTTTGGTTTAGTAGATTGATTTCCTTTTTTGATAAGAGAGTGAGACTTAGAAGGATAATGTGATGATAAGATGCAGACATGGCTCTTCTTTTCAGAAAAGACAGGGATTCATCTTATTATTGCTGCTTTATTATGGTAGTAATAATTGGTATTGATAGCAGCAATATCAAAAATAATTGCAGGGTGTTGAGAATGTCCTGTGTGTCTCACGAATTACTTGTTCAGTTGCTAAGTTGCGTCTGACTCTTTGTGACCCCATGGACTGCAGCACGTCATGCCTCCCTCTTCCTCACCATTTCCCGGAGTTCACCCAAGTTTATGTCCATTGAATCAGTGATGCCACCCAACCATCTCATTCTCTGCTGCCCTCTTCTCCATTTGCCCTCAGTCTTTTCTAGCGTCAGGGTCTTTTCCAGGGAGTTGTCTGTTTGCATCAGGTGGCCAAAGTATTGAGTGAATTATTCATGAATTCCTTATTGTTAATTATTTACTGTAATCATTATAGTTATCCAAAGAAGTAGGGGCATCCTTTAATAGATGAAGAAGTTAGGGTTGAATCCATTGATTAACTCTCCAGTCAAATAGCAAGTCAGTGACAGAGCTAAGATTTGAACCCATGACTGTCTCCATCCCATCATATTCCAACTTCACTACTCCTACGTCGCCACTTACAAAGCTTGTCCTTCAACCATCTCCAGGCAGAACAATTACTTTTTTTTTTTTTAAATTCTTCACTTTCAGGGGATGTTATTTGCATTTTACAATCATATATGCCTATTAGTTAAAGAACTGTCACCAAATCTCAGTGTGGTTCTTCCCATCTAGAGTAAGAAATAATTACATTTATTTTTTCTCTCCAATGTTAATATTTCTTTTTTAGCTGCCTGGATGTACACTGATTTGTCCCCCAGACCCTGCTGTTTTGTCCCTCAGTGAGCAGCAAGTGACAGAAAACTTTCCAGTGTTCCTGGATGTTGGCAGAAAATGTTTAAAAATGTTGGCTTTATATATTCGTCCCAAAACATGAGTGTGGGTTCTTTTCTCTTTCTGTTCCTTTGGTTTCCTTTCAGAGATGCTTTATATAAAGACCAGGGAAGGCCCAGGCTGAATCCGCTGGAGTTCGTGCAGCCCTCAACACCATCAGAATCACTCTTGCCCTGAATGAGGAGTTCATTGTGCTCCAAGACATTATGTTGAAGCCCTTAACTGTGAACTCTCAGTCAAGATGCTAGACTTGCCAGTTAGTTACACAGAAACCATTCTGTCTGGGCTGGAATGTGGCAGTTAAGGCAGGGGAACTTTGATCTTGAAGATAAAGTGGATACAGACACTAAGGCACTGTTGCCATTTTACCCCAGTTTTAATTTGTATGGGTTTTTTCTCACTTTAATCTAAACTCATTAAACCTGTATCTAGTGCATGGTGGGATGACACACATCAATGAATATTTTGTTAGGAAACATTTAAGGACAGCCACTGCAGCCCTTCCCCAAGACCTGCCCACCCCACCCCCCACCCCAGTCAAGAATTACAGGGATGTTTAGTTATGTCAGTTAGTTTTCTTTTAGAATGTGTGCCAGACTTTAATCTCTGGGTTTGATATTTATGCGGTTATTTATTTAATCTTTTAACCCTGTCAACATTGTCTTAGCCAGCTCTAAGACGGCAGTAACCATAACAAAGTCACAGCATCTGTGTTTATTAAGGTCTTACTATATTCCTGGCAACGTGTTTAAGGGCTCTGCTTACTGTACCTCATTTAATCCTCACTAGTACCTGATGTGGAAGCCATCACTCTTAGCATCATCTTCTTCCTGGTAGAAGTAACAATAATCAGGTGGACAGAGATTCAGCCATGACCCGAATTTGTACAATAGTGGGTAAGAGAAAGCACAGGGCTTTGAACCTGGGTATTTAGACTTGGGAGCCCTGTTCATCTGGCTGCCTGGCTCCTCGTTTGTTCTGTGGTTTGGGACAAATAAGCCCACCTTCAGGAACTTGTTTCCTGATCNAGATTCAGCCATGACCCGAATTTGTACAATAGTGGGTAAGAGAAAGCACAGGGCTTTGAACCTGGGTATTTAGACTTGGGAGCCCTGTTCATCTGGCTGCCTGGCTCCTCGTTTGTTCTGTGGTTTGGGACAAATAAGCCCACCTTCAGGAACTTGTTTCCTGATCTGTGGGAAAAAATGTACTCTTGCATTTCAGCTTATTAAGGAGGCTAAATTAGCATATGTAAAAAAAAAAATCCCTGTACACTTTTTAAGAAATATGCAAATAGTTGAGATGATTTTAATGGCATCAAAACCTTCTAAAGATTATGTTTCTATATTGCCAATTCTATGAATAATCTCAGAAAATAGATCACCTCACTTATAAACAGGACCTCTGCAATGGGCCATCAATGTAACATTATTGTGATTTTTGCATTTGTGTTGTTGCTGATGGTAAACCATATTATGCTTTAGGGTAAAGGTAATTGAAAACAATTTTGTATTTTATTCCAGAGTACCACCCTTACATATTGATTGAATGTTCAGGGTTTCCCAGGTGGTTCAGTGGGAAAGAATCCACCTCCAATGCAAGAGACGCGGGTTTGGTAGATGGGTCGAGAAGATCTCCTGGAGAGGGAAATGGCAGCTCACTTCAGTATTCTTGCCTGGGAAATCCCATGGACAGAGGAGCATGGTGGGCTACAGCCCATGGGATCACAAAGAATCAGACACCACAGGAATGACTAAACACCAACAATTGTCCTCTTGTGCCCATTAATACCCTTTGCTGGGGGAGGGAAGACTGACAAGTTATAAAAACAAAGGAAATGGATGTAATAGTTCTGCTTGTAGCCAATGAAATGAGGTAAATAGTTGGATCATTGTTACAAAAATGTTATCAGCATGAGTAGATAGATTTAGCATTTAAAAATTACTCTCCAAAAAAGGCAACCTAAACCCTGCTTATACAGTAGCAGAAGTTTTGATACGGAATCAAATTGCCTCAATCCTTCTTTTCCCCTGAGTAGACAGAGCTGCAAAATAGAATATTTTTAGAGGGAACACTTACCACAAATTGTTTCTTCTAAAATTTAATTTGGCTTCTTAAAATATAATACCGTTTTGTAAAAAGTACAGATATTTGACCCATGCAGTGCATATTTTATATTCCTTTGGGTATTTATGAACACATAATGTAGTAGTTTTTATGTTCACTTAATTTGTTTCCTTAAGAAAGACAGGTGTGGAACATGCACCTGTTTGTGTGTGTGTGTGTGTGTGTGCCTGTGCATCTGAATGTGTGAAAATGCAGCTTAGGGATTACAGCAATTTAGTGAAGGTCATAAGTGACCTGCCGTGCCCTTGAACATGCTGTTTATAATTGTTGTGGTTAGTGTTTCTTCTCACTGTTTTTACCTATAATGTCAAAACACAATTATATGGAGTTGGTATGTTCACTAATAGCAGTTTATCTCTGCATGGTTTATAGACAGAGTCAAAAGCCAACAACTATAATTACATCCATGTTTCTAACTTAGCAGCAAGCTAGAGAAGTGTGGTTGAAGTATGCTGTGGGTATAGTGCAGCCAGTAGGAATTACAGGGTAAAGTCATTGCTTTGCATTCTTTTGGTTTTACAATAATTGTTACTTAAATTTTGTTTTCTGGATTTTACCACTGTCTGTTGTGTTTATATGACCACATAAAGAGTAGCTGAGTTATATGTCTCTCCACTCTGTTTTTCTACCGCTTGCCTTCCTCTATAAATGGACTGGCTCTCCTTTCACTTTCTTCTGACTCAGCAAACAGTACATTACAGTTAATAGTTTTCTGAAGCAGCTTGATATTCATGCTCTATGGAACCCATAAGACTTCTCCTATTTGCATTTTATGTTTAATTGGATAATTGTGGGAACCATGTTGAACTGTTAACAACTGTCAAGCCTTTGATTAATCTTTTGAATGTTCATTGGCATGGTTCAAGTTAGCAACTGCAATGCAGATTTTTGTTTGGGCTTTTTGTTTTGTTTTTGTTGCTGTTCTCATGATTATTTGAGGGTGTTAAAAGGATTTATCTGAAAAAATATATGTAATTTCCCATTGTGGCTTACCTTACATAATGCAGCAAAGAAGAAGCAATGCAGTTTTTGAATCTCTAATTTATTTGCATGTGAGATATTGCAATCTAGTAAATCTCCAGAAAAATTACTACTAGAAACCATCTTATATTTTGAATGACCTCAACGATATGAAATATAAAGGAGAATCTTTATTTCGGAAACAGTACTAAGTTGAGTCTATAGTTTGGAAGCAGTAATTAAAAGGGAACCTTCATAAATTTGAAGAATATTTGGTATTGAATCATAGAACTAGAGATGAATTATATAGAAATAATTTGTTTACTTGTGTTTGTTCACTTCATATGGGTCTTATATGATATGAAATGAACTTCAGAATTAACATAGCAGAAAGTTCTATTCAAACATAAATAACTCTCAAGCACCCCTAGTTTATTTTGTCTATTTCACTTTAAGTGCGTGTCAACATGCTTGTCGGAGAAGGCAATGGCAGCCCACTCCAGTACTCCTGCCTGGAAAATCCCATGGACGGAAGAGCCTGGAAGGCTGCAGTCCATGGGGTCGCTGAGGGTCGGACACGACTGAGCGACTTCACTTTCATGCATTGGAGAAGGACATGGCAACTCACTCCAGTGTTCTTGCCTGGAGAATCCCAGGGATGGGGGAGCCTGGTGGGCTGTTGTCTATGGGGTCGCACAGAGTCGGACACAACTGAAGTGACTTAGCAGCAGCAGCAGCAGCATGCTTGTGGAACAATAAAATGTTTGCTTTTCTTTTAGTACTCTGTAGGTATTTAAGATATCTGGCCTAACATTATACAGTTTTGGGAGTCTGTGTACATGTATTTTGGTATTGGATAGAGAAAACAGATTCATAGTGGAAAAGTTAGAACGAATAAACGAATATTTACAAATAAATCCTAAAGACTTTCCGTGAATGCCATAAAGACTTACAGGGGCTTGATATTGTTTGATTAGTCTCTGTATTTTCCTTATGTTGACTGAAACTCACTCTTACTAGAATGTGTACTAAGAAATGTAAGACTTTGTTTTATGTCACAAATTTCAGAGTAGAACTTTGGATAGCACTATGTCCAGGCTTTTAAATATTAGTTTTAATTGGACTTTGTTGTTGTTGTTTAGTTGCTAAGTTGTGTTTGACTCTTTGAGATTCCATGGACTGTACCCTGCCAGTCTTCACTGTCCATGGGATTTCCCACGCGAGAGTACTGAGTGAGTTGCCTTTTCCTTCTCCAGGGGAATCTTCCTAACCCAGGGATCAAACCTGCATCTCCTGCATTGGTAGACAGATTCTTTCCTGCTAAGCCGTGATGGAAGCCTTTCAGTTGCATAGTGACACTCAAGTAGTTTCTCATTGTCAGAGCGGAAGTAAATATACCTAAAATTCCTCCAACTAATTTCTGCTTCTGCTCCAAGGAAACCACTGTTACCAATTGGATCTGTAACCTTCTGGGCTTTCTCCTATATCTCAGGAGTTACTTTGTTCTTATTTTGCTATGTGTTGTGAGAGTGTTCTGTTGGTCACAAAAAAGATGTATTCGCCAAGGAGCCACAGATCTTACCCGGGTTTCCATCCTGAGCTGTCTTCTAGGTTCTCCCTTTCCTGACAGTCTGGTGCAGGAATGAAATTCTTTGTGAACTGGTTGCTATAGGAGGAGACTAGCCAATGAAATGCCTCATTTTTAAAGGCATGTTGGAAGATCTCCTGGAGAAGGGAATGGCTCCCCACTCCAGTGTTCTTGCCTAGAGAATCTCATGGACAGAGGAGCCTGGTGGGCTGCAGTCCATGGACACAACTGAGTGACTAACACTTTAACTTTCATAAATTGAATACTAAACATAGGAGCATTGATCTTATAGGAAATACATCTAGTTTTGAAATCAGTAAAATGAGGCTGCCAGGGTAGGAAAGACTGAAGTGTTAAAATTGGTGGGGATAGATCTTCCTGAGTAAAGATTTGATGCTGGTGGATAAATAACAGCATTCTTTTTAAACTCTTGAGTTTGTGATTGTGAGTTTATGTGTGTGTGCACATGCACGTATCCAACTATTCCTTACATCAGCCCTGTGAGGCAAGCTCTTTTATTATCTCTTTTTTTTTTGTATATATTTGAAGAAACCAAGGAACAAAAAGGTTAAGTCATCTGTCCAAGGTCACAGAACTAGTAAGTGGTGGAATTAGGATTTGGACATAGGCAATTTTGTTAATCTATTATTTTAGATCAGATCTTAAGCTGGCTTAGTGAAGCTAATCCAGGATAGGAATAACCTCTTTAGCAGACTTTGTACTAAACTAGACATACAGAGCTCAAGATTAATTTCTCTTCCTTGGAAATAAAATGCTGGATTCTACCTGTCATCTCCAGAGTGCGTTGTTTTGAAGTACCATCTTGGATCAAGTTAATAGGTTGAAATGGGCACTTCAGCTGCTTGTAAGGCAATCCTGCTACTTGTGCTGAAAGTGTATTTTGGTGCTTTAGTCAAATGCACACAAGATGTGGGGGAAGGAGGATTATTTTAGGTGAAGAATATGCAAGAGGAATCTAACACCAATTCTCACCTCTTGAGTTTGCATGATTTTTATAAGACCATTGTTGGGAGCTTAGGAGCTTTATGGTAATTGAACCTTCCACTGAGGCTCAGGACGTGCTCTTCAGCCACCTCCTAACAGGATAACTGGAGAGAAAGAGTGAGGAAGGAGTGTATAGAAGGAGCAAATTCAGACTAGAAGCAGCACATGGTAAGGCCTATAAATGTTCATCCAGGAAAATCTTAAGTGTGTTGAGTTGTAGATGAGCAACTTACATCCACCTCGATTTGTACTTTGTTTCCTGAAGTATGTTATTTCAATTCCTCCTGCCTCATAACCTTTTCCTTATAGTGTCCTTAGAGCTCTTCCACTTGCCATCTTTAAGGAGACAGTCTGATGACTGTTAGCCTCAGCTTCCCTATTTGGGTTTTCCATAAGCTCTCAAGCTTAGCAGTCTTAGGTCAAATGTTTGTGTGAAAGGTAATGGAAAGGGGATGTAACTTTGAGAATATATTTATTAATAATGAAAACAGGATGCACAGCTTTCAGGCCTGATAGGCTTCTTTCATTCATAAAGATCCATGTAATATTCTCTATTATTACTTAGTATGGAAGAAGGTGCTTCCCTGGTGGCTCAGATGGTAAAGAATCTGCTTGTAATGCAGGATGCCCAGGTTTGATCCCTTGGTGGGGAAGATCCCCTGGAGAAGGAAATGGCAACCCACTTCAGTATTCTTGCCTGGAGAATTCCAGGGATAGAAGAGCCTGGCAGGCTACTGTCCATGGGGGTCTCAAAAAGTCAGACACAACTGCATGACTAACACTTTCACTTTCATTTTTAAGGGCTATGCTAAGAGACCTGGCTACCACTTTCGTTTCCATTACCAGTTATGGATACTTAAGCTTCAGTTTCACCATCTGTAAAAGGGTGTTAGTATTAGCAATTATTCCAGATGATAATTTTGATAATATTCATGGAAGGGCTTTGTGAACTGTAATTGGGTGCTCCTCCTCAGTGTTCTTGCCTGGAGAATCCCAGGGATGAGGGAGCCTGGTGGGCTGCTGTCTATGGCGTCGCACAGAGTCGGACACGACTGAAGCGACTTAGCAGCAGCAGCAGCAGCCTCATGTATATGTGTGTGTGTAAATAGGTGGTGGTTTAGTCTCTTAAGTTGTGCTCAGCTCCCCTGCCAGGCTCCTCTGTCTATGGGATTTTCCAGGCAAGAATACTGGAGCGGGTTGCCATTTCCTCCTCCAGGGATTGAACCCTTGTCTCCTGCATTGCAGGTGGATTCTTTACCGTCTGTGCCACCAGGGAAGCCATCTGTACAGATATATAGACATCTTTTTGTTTACTCTCTCTCCCTGTGCTAATGAAAAATGCCTGAGACTATGAACTTTGACTTATTCTTGACACCTTGCTTAATATGTAGTACTGGTAATGTTTTTGTATTGAGCCTGTTTTGGATTTTTAGCCTCTTTTAGATAGCTTACTGAAAATCTAAAGTTAATCCATACATTTTTTTAAAAACTCAGTGTGCCTGTAGTTGATATTTGGAGCAGACTTGTACTGCTGGGAAATTTAAGGGACACAGGACAAGGTTTTAGCCTCAGGCCCTGACTGGTGATACTTTCTCACAGTCCTAGTTTCTCACTTTCTCCAGAGAAAGTCACCACTTATGAATCATGCTGAGGGTAAAGGTCTAAATTCCCTCTGTACAGTGCAAATGTTACACCTTAGTGATGCTTCTTCCAGGGTCCTGCCCCGTTCCCTGCCTCACCTTTGTTTTTCAGGGTTTGTTCTCTAACCTCCACATCTGAATGTTCTAGGCTGTGCTTGCTTGTAGCTTTACATATTTTCTTTCCTGACGTCTGAGACAACTGGAGGAGATACACTGGTCTTCCTTTTCCATACGGTTGTTTGTTGATTTCTATGGATGTTTCAGACCATTGAACTGTCCAGGTTTGGAGGTCCAAAGAAAGACTTCGATTGAACATGTGTGTCTTGTTAGCAATGTTATGACACATAGCAGCAGCTGCATAAACTAATCTTTCTATGGCTTCACACAGGGGACTCCATTAACAATGGACCACTGTCAGCGTTTAATCCTTTCTACCTCTTGGTGCTTGTGAACTTTTCTATTGGGTATTAGGATTATTCTTACCCACAAACAGAAGAAAATGTCAAAATTTACAAATCAATTGAATGTCCCTTGGTGTTCTCTACGGTGACCTGGAGAAGGGCTGACAATTATAATGATCATTTTCTTGGTCCTAATTAGAAACATACTGGTCATGAGGATGGCTGTGACATAACTTATGGATCACTTTGCTTTGGAGTTGTTTTTGAACTTAGCACCAGAGTCTGGTCTTGAGTGCTAAACCTCTGAGGTTTAGAATGACTGTGGTATAAACAGGCAGCAAGGAGCTTCTCCCAGATACACTCATAGAGACAGACACTTCTTTGTGAGCTGTTTGTCATGTAGAAGTCGACTTCTTTTTATGATAATTTGAAGACATGAGGAATAACAATCTCAAGTGATCTTTTACCTCATTAGGTAATTTCTAGCTTTGTTTCTTTGTCGGACAAATAAGAGGGCACACTGGATGTTCAAGTACAGTGGGGAATTTGGAAAAGCAGAGTTATAGCTTTATGATAACAATGAACAAAAGTTCAGGTTCAAGTTTAAGTACGCTTGACATTTGAACTTGTTTGAAGCCCTTGCTTTGGGTCTGTCTGCAGAGGACATCTGAATTCCTTTGGCTTCTGATCTGTGGCAAGTGAACAAGAGTGGATGACAAAGGGATATAAAGATAGAGCTCAAACAAGTTGTTGTTAATTCTTTCTTTCACCTAAGAGGACTAATGCAAAGCTTAAATTACTAAATTCAGACTAGACCATTGCCGCTACTTGCCAAGCAGTACATGCTTGTGCGTCTGTCTAATCCATATTTGAAAGCCACAAACAGAAGCACATAATTTGGCAAAACACCAAAAACATGCCTCGGCACACTTCTAGAGAGTCTTCCAAGTGACTTATTGATTCAGACATTTTAGAGTGTGCCTGTGTGTGTGTGCGTGCAAGTACACATATGTTCATACTGCTGAGACGCTTCAAGTAAGTTCTGCCAGCAAACCGTGTGTATTGTACATGTTTCAAGGTGGGGGAATTGAGCACTTTCTTTCAAAATTCTGAATTATAGAAAACAAAAAATAAAGCTGATTATTGGGCAGTTACTTTCTCTTTTACTTTCAGACTAAGGGCAAACTTATTACTTAAAAATGCTCCCCAAAGCCCAACATATAAAGCAGTTTATCCTTAAAGAAGGTTAAAATATCCAATTTGTTTTTAAAATGTATTTTGAGGTTTTGTTTTGTACAAATGGGTCACAAGTAGTAACTCATTATAAGAAAAGAAATCTTCATGAATAAATTTCTTACATTGATAAATTATTCTTTTACCAAAGTATTGTTCCTTTGCCAGGTTTCTGCTTGATGTAGAAAGGGTACACTTTTTAAAAGCACATGATCTGAATTTAATCCAGAATACTTGAAGATATTTAGAAAGTAACTACATGAAGTTATATTAACAGACAGATGTGGAAGACAAATGGTCCATAAGAAATTTCTGGTGTGGTCTACTTCCCTTGGCATGAATATTATTTTTTAAAGTTGAGGGCTTTTATGTGTAGCATTTTATTTAAACATTGCAGCTTCTCTTAGACATTATTATTATTTGTTGTTGTTTAGTCACTAAGTCGTGTCTGACTCTTTGTGACCCTATGGACTGTAGCCTCCAGGCGCTTATGTTCATAGCATTCTCCAGGCAATAATATGGAGTGGGTAGCTATTTCCTTCTCCAGAACCCACATCTCCTGTCTCCTGAGTTGGCAGGCAGGTTCTTTACCACTGGGGCCACCTGGGAAGCCCATTCCTCATTTAAGGAAGAGGAAATCAGAGCGCAAAGAGTTTAAAATAAGCTTCCCAAAGTCACACAGCAAGGAAGTAGCAGAGGTAGGATCTCTCTGAAGCCTGCCTGACTCCACAAATTATGCCCTGGACACTGTACCTCTCAGCCTTCTCAGATCCATCCTTTTGAATTGCAAGCCATACTGCTGTGAAGGTAATTGGACGTGGAGTATTTTAATGTATTTCCTTATTCACGTTTGTCTTTTATTTACACCATCTTATTTAATATTTATCTCAGTTTGACGAGATAGATATTGTCCCCATTTTACAACTGAGAACCATTAAATCCTCACCCAACAGGTAGTCAAGAGCTGAGCTTAAGCATAGGATCCTTCCTCAACGGTTTTTTTCTGTTGCAGTTTAAATGGCTCAAATCCAGAGAAAATCAATGCTAGGCTCCGTATCTCATACTCAGAAGTTAAGCATGGTAAACCTAGAACTTTGGGCTGAAACAAAAAAAGAAACCCACAGTGCCTGACCATGTGATTCTTTGTAAGCACCTTCTCACATGACAGGTGCAAATTGGCAATTGGTTGAGCTATGTATATGTTCAAACGCATTTTGGTTATGATCGAGTCCCTTTTTTTTCCTTCCTAGTTTCAAGGAAGTTTGTGGTATTCTGGTAGGGGTTTGACCATAACAGCTTTTAGTCTTTTGGTTTCATTAGGCATAATAGGATTAGATAGATTAAGGCGACTGAATTCACACAACTGTAAAAAACAAAAAAATGGGGAGGGGAGATGGGGAAAAGAGTTAGATGGGGAGAAGGAGTTAGTTGTCACTGTTTTGTTTATCTATTTGCAACATCATTTGAAAAATTTCACAGGAAGGTGTCCTTCCTGCAGGCTTCATTTTGTATCAGTTTCTTAGTGTCCAGGGAAGGAGAGTATCATACTCATGACCTTTCAGATAAGTATTTGTGATGAGGAAATTAAAAGTCTTAAGCTCGAATGTGTAATCGGGTTTTCACTGACATACACGTTCATTATCCCTCAAGGTAATGCTGGTGGTTGGGTTGACTCAAGAGGTAGCGTTGAGAATCTTTCTGGCCTGGCAGGGTTTCGTGGCCATGGCTCCATGGTTCTCACTATTCATTCCAGCTGCATTTATATCCTTTTATTAATTCTCTTACTCTGACTTTGAGACTGACATTTACCAAGTCCCCCAAACTTGTGAATTCAAGTGTGTTCCTTTAGAGGAGGTGAACGTTGATTGATAAAGAAAAGCTGACATGCGATCACAAGAAAGGTAATGAAGTGTGGATCACTCATTTAAATATGACACAGATGGAGAATTTGCAGACCTGAGTGCATGCTGGGAGGCAGTCTTGGCCCAATCCATGTAAACTCTCATCACAAATTACCATCAGTGCCATCTACCATGCCGAACTGAGGTCCATCGGATAGACTGAGGCAGGGACTAGCGCTAAGAACTTTTAGCCATTGGTTCATCCGCTGCATTTTATCATGTGAGTGGTCTAGGACAGTTAATTTGACTTTTTCTTGAAACAAATCAACTAGAAACCTCTCTTTTATTGGTTGCCTAAACAATGTTTCCAAAAGTTAACTAACTGCCTAAGTTCAGTTGATTTGATTTTCTCGAGAAATCAGTTAATTTCACTAAAAAACACATATAACTCTGCCACCTCTTGTGTGGTGCTTAAACAGTGTTTTCAAAAGATGATTATCCTTCAGTCAGAATGGAGGAGGTCCATAAACAAAAAGATATACTGCTTACTCCCTCTTTGTGGTGAATTTTAGTCAATTTAGACTTAATTCTTATGCCTCATATTGAACATTTGTTCTAGAGAAATGTGATCCCAGGAGTGCTGGTGATGTGCTGTTCAGACAGCGCTTGTGCTTTAGGTTTCTGTTCCAATCTAAGATTTCAGAAGAGTCAGTAACTGCAAATAATCTAAAAGGGGAAGAGTGAAGAATGCTTCTAACTTTCCTTTGAAATGAATAGCTCTGCTAGAGCAGCAGCTATTAGAAAAACAAAAACAACAAAGAAAAGCTGCCCAGCTCAGCACACAGAGGTAAATTTACTTACATCAGACTGAAAAATGAGGGCTGGGCTTTGAAAAGACATCCCTTCTGACTAGAGGAAAGCTTGTAATTTTGGCGTGGCTGCAGCCGTCCTAAGCCCCTGAGAAATTCTGAAAAACATTACAGAAGACTGTTCTTAATATTAATGGATGTCTTCCTGTGTGTGTGTGTGTGTGTGTGTGTGTGTGTGTGTCTCTGTCTGTCTGTCTGTCTGTCTGTCTGTGTATGCACAGGGTAGAAAAATGCCAGCCAGGGATGGGAGAGAGAATGAGAGGGAAGGATTAGGTAGAATGAAGAACTACCAGTGAAAGTGTCTCATTTCTGCAAAATCTGTTGCATCTGTCATTTTCTACTCTTCATCCAGTAGAGTACCTCAAGATGATTTTCAGAAGAACCCCAGCCATTTAGACACTTCAGGTTATTAGCCTTGCGATACTCTGGCCTTCTTAACATACTCTTCCTAAAATACTTTGTAGATAACATGACTCACTGATATAATCTCAAATCATGGTCTTATCTGTTACATGACATCAGAGGTGAAAAAAGGACTGTTTCCCCGTGTCTAGTTGTGGTGAGCGTCACATCGTGTTGTACTTTGGTGAACAGTTTCAGGGGCACCAAGGGCCTGCAGCTCTGACTCTTGGGAGGGGACTTTTCCTTTGCAGCTTAGCTTCAGGAAACCTGAACATTTGTGTTTTCAAGACCACATACCATTGGGAAGGAAGTAGGGGTGGAGATGCGTGCTGAGATTAAGTGGCTACGAGAATCCCTGTGCTGTGCAGAATCTGGGAACCGCTGGGGTTTCTGTAGCCCTCTTTCTGGCGTGCCTTTAGAATCTGCGAAGTTCTACTGACAGCAAACACTGATACTTGCTAAGGACACTCTTTGCAGAATAATGTGTTGACTTTTCAGGCCCTTCCAGACAGACTTCTATACAGCTTGCCTGACCAGCATGCTGTAAATTGTGTGTGTGTGCTTGTCTCAGGACACAGACGGATATCTGCTGCCTTAGAGTCCACCGTCATACTTCTTTGGGATATGTAACTGTTACCTATCATGGTAAAGGAATTTAGTAATTGTGGGAAACAGTTGTTCAAAAGCAACTTGGAGATTATTTTCAGGAAGGAGGTGTTAACTCCTCCTAGCCCTGAGTCAGTCTCTCCGTTTTGGGCACTGGCCCACGTTACCTTTAAGGACGCTGGCCTTTTCTGGCTCAACATGTGGACCAGTTATACAGATAATAAACAGAGAGCCAAACTTCTTTTCAGGATTGACAATGTGGGGAAAAAAACAAAAAATGCACCCATTTAAAAAGGGTGCCTTGATTTGGTGTGGAGCTTAAAGCTGGGAACATGTTTTCCCAGACGTGTAGCAAATAGTTCTGTAGCATCGCTGCCTAGTTAATAAGTGATCTCCCTGGCCTGCTCTGGCCAGGCGTGTTTTCCTGACTTAGGACTGACCCTCTTCTTATAATCTTAATTCATTTTTAGTCTAGGCTGACTAAATCTTCTGATTTGGCAGAGTAGAGTGTCCGCATTGCCGTTGTTATGTTTGCTCTGGATTTATATCTTAAGTTGAGGTTAAGTAACATATTTACATAAATCAACTCAGCACTAGATTCTGATAGAGAATTGTTTTACTGAGAGAGTGAGAGAGAAAAAATGAATTGCATTGGTTCCTGAGATTTGCTTTCATTTTATATTAAACCTCAAAGGATTTATCAATTTAACATGTTCTGTGTTAAAATGAACTCTTCTGTGGGTTTTGCTTCTTATAAAAGAGAATGAAGTTTATTTGCCAGAGCTGGTTATATAGCTTTTGCTACAATGGGATGACTTTTCTAGAGGCAGAATGTAAAATATAGTAACCTGTATCATTTAGCAAAAATATCAATATGCTTTTATTCGTGTTTTCTTATGGGCAGCACAACGACTCCAAAAAATTTGAAAAGTTCTTTCGGTAATAAAGATAGTGCAGAAAGGTAAAGAGGTTTTAAGTTTATGCTTGCCAGTATTTAATGGGAGTACTTTTTATTGTGATTCATGCAAATGTCTTTCCAGAATTTTATTTCTTTTAAAATAATCGCAAAGAATATGTTGTGGCTGTATTGGATGGGTCATCTATTAATTCGTACTCTATTTAAAACAGTTTTTACTTTTGTTAAAATGCACTTGTATATATTTCTAAATCATAATGAAAACATTCAGGATTTGGGGATAAGATATTTTAAAAGATGTCTTATCATTGCAAATGCCAGAAATATATAGAATGAGCAAGAGATTGCTGGTTATTTTAATAAAGTTTATTGAAAAACTACACTGAAAACTTGCTGCTTTCAATACTATGAAATATTAGCAAAACACTACTGACTGAAATATAATGTTAAATGTCTGACTTTAAATTTCAATATTTTTATGATTACTGAACAGAATTTGCCTAATTTTAACAGTGATGGTTTTTATGCGTTCATAAAACTAGGAAATGCTAAGTAACTTCATGACAGATTTTTATTTTCATCTTCAATATATTTTCTTCCTAGACTATTATTAGCATTGCTAAAATATCCTTCTGTACCTAGGGGAGATAGTCTGTCTCCTGGGTTCTTGCAAGTGTATCTAAGATGCCCCAAGTGAAGGGGGTCGCATTAATTTTGAACAGAATAGTTTTCGTGGTGGGATGGCTTTGTATTGTGTTTTGCTTTGTTTACAGAAATTATTATTGACTCCTTAAGTGTTCTTCTTGAGGTTCCATATTCCCTGACTTTATCTCATTTTGCACCATTTAACGTTAGTGCGGCTGTCTGGCCAACCACTCATCCTTTTTCATCCGTTCACTTGAGAAGATAGGATCCATATTTCCAGTCTCTGCAAGGTGGAAGCATGTGTTTTGTCCAGCTGAGTCTCTTGGTCTGTTTTTTTCCCTGGTCCTAATACATGTTTATTCCTACATGTGACAAATCTGCAGTCATGTTTTCTTTCTGAGTTATAATGACTCAGATGTCATAATTAATTTGATGAGCAGGTGGGGGTTATTAGCCTTGTGCTTCACTTGCTAATAGCTGCACAGTTTTTCTAAAGTACTCTTTCAACTAAGGAGGCATTTCTTCACATAGAATAAACAGTACGGCACAAAAGCCTCAGTTAGATAACTATCCGTGGGCTTGAAAAGCTGCCAAGCAGATGTTGTTATTGGAGCTGGCCCAGACGAGATTGGGCAAGGCAGATGCTCGCGGGGCGGGGTGGGGGGAGGAGAAGGGGGAGGAGATGTAAGAGAGCAGAGGTTGTGGGGTGGGGGGAAAGGGAGGTTCTACAGGACTCTTGCTTGCTTTGCAGGGGTTGGGCCAGATTTTGTTGGGGTGGGAGTCATCTTCTCATGAGCCACCTCCATGGTGATGGCCTCCTGTTGGCCTCTTGAAATGTACATAAATGAGGATGGGGTGGGGTTGGAGGGGACCCTCTGTAAGTATCCACATGGGAATGAATCCTTGTGTTCATCCAGAGGGCTGAGACTTCTGGTTTGCATTAGGGCGGCTGTGTGCAATTTTTGAAGGGCCTACGGAGACTCTGCTTCATACCTACCCACATATGTAATGGACGTGACGGCCCTGACATTTACCAGAACTCATAGGTTCTGCTTTATTGCTATAAATTAGGTTGTGCAAATTTAAGACAAAATACTGTTTTGTTTCCTGTCACCTCACCATATACTTTTTTTTTTTCTGAGCCTTCCCACTCTTTATTAAAATATTGTGAAGTAGCAGCATACTTTAAAAAATTAAAATCAATCTTGGAATGTGTTAGATTTGTATGAGGTAAACATGTGGCAGGTTTAATCTAAGCTGATCTTGTTTCTGTCTGTTGTCTTTTTTTCTTTCTTTCTTTTTTTTTTTTTTGGTGATCTAAGGCTTTTTAAAACTCATCTCTTACTCCCTTTCACTAGATTAAATTCTGTAATCTCATTTTTCTTTGAGCTGATCTCAAGCCAGTGGTCTGGGGATTTTATAGCCAAGGATAATTTTTGATAATGGGCTATTAAAACACTTGCAGCTCCTATCCTGTCTTTCAAATTAGTGTGTGCACAGATTGTCTTTCTGGGGAAAAAGTCTTTCCCTTGGCAATAAGCAACTGATTATATGTTACAACCAGCATAAAAGCTTCCTGTAATGCTTATACCAAAAACATAGGTAAATAATAAATGATAAATAACAAGGGTGACTGTACAGTGGGAACAGCAGCTCTGCCCAGGATTTTTGCTTTATCCCGTGGAGAAAAAGTCCTGTTTTCCCTGTTCAGACAGATTTAGTGTGTTCTGACAACAGGGTCATCTAACAGTTTCCTTAACGATGGAAGTACAGTGGCTGGAGACAGCTGTGTAAGGTCACGTAACTTTCATTGTTGTTTATAGTATGCTTATTAATAGGTTAAAATGAATAACTCCCTGGACAGAGGTCAGGTAGCACCTGTATAAATAATGAATTTACCCTTCCAAAATATGTAATGTAAAATTAATATACATAACTTACCACTTTTTTTAAAATTTAGTTCAGCTTCCTTTCCTTTCTTTAGTTTTCTGAAGTATGATTAAAGTAAAAATTCATGAGTCCTGAGAAAGCAAACAAAGCTGTTCCCCAGTACCCTGTTTGAGTACGACTGAGATTTTGTTAGCATACAGTTAAAGCCAGTAGCCTCTCTCATTAATAACGGTACCTGATTCTACGTTGCAATCATTTGTCACAAGGAAAAATATTTTGGACATGCAGGCATATGGAAGGTAAAGTGATGTAAAGCCACCAGTTGTGAAACTGATGTGATGTGTGTTGTGCTGAGAGTTGGCATGAATGCCTTTCTTCTTCATATGTAAAACTGGGGTTCAGATGCGTCTATATGTGAAACGCATAGCTGCACTGTGTGCAGATAATAGGAACACATATGTCACAACACCATTTTTTATGCCTGTGTGCTTCATTGCTCAATAGCCTGATAGATGCATATGGCTGAATTCATTCATTCTGTTGATTGTTCATACTTTTGGAAATGATGTTGTGATTTGGCAAACTGGATGTTGGTTGGGGAGCAATACTGAAAGCAAAGAAGTAGCACACGTTTGATTTCGAAACTTGTACTTGAGAATTCTGAAACTTCTTCAAATATTTCTAATCTAGTAAAGGATTTCTCTGTATCCAGGCCTTCAGCTATATAAAATTGAAATCCATTAGCTGGTAAAGTGGATGTTAATTCTGTCTCTTATCTAGTAAATGGTGATGCTCTACTCAGGCCTTCGACTGTGTAATCCAGAGCAGACATTATCAGTGCCTCTTTCATTGTTTTAATTATGCAAATGAGAAGTTCAAGGAGCCTTTGTTAAATTCAGTAAACATAATGTATGCCTAGCAATATGCTAGTGTGCTAAATATTAGGGAACTTTAAAGACCAATAAAGTATTGATCCTTGTTCTCAGGGAGTTTGTAATCTGATCTAGTAATGGAAATAGAAACATAAAACTAACCACCCAAATTGTATAAAACAGATGGTAGACAGTGACGTGCAGATAGATAAAAAGTACTGTTGGAGTGGAGATGAGGCAGTGAGTCATTGATGAGAATCCAGAGAAAGCTCTCACGGTAACTCCCTGGTGGTGCAGTGGTTGGGACTCTGCACGTTCCCTACTGAAGGCCCAGGTTCAATCCCTGGTTAGGGAACTAAGAGCCCACAAGCTGCACATGGTGGGGCCAAAAACAATAAAACAAGCGACAGAGAAGGCCCTTGTGACTTCTAGAAATGAGCTAGAAAGATGAGTACAGTTTTCTTAGACAGAAATGTGAGGGGGTGGGACTCGTGGATGTTGGAATTAGCACAAGGAGAGGCAAGTATTGGAAACGGGTACTGGCACCTTGGTGGTTGTGGGTCATGAACAACCAGGGAGGCGGTGAGATTTTAGCTTGTGTAGGAACCGAGAGTCTCATAAGAGACTAGACTGAAAGAGTAGGGCTGCTGACGGTTTCAGTTGCCACATTGAATAGTTTCCAGCGGATACCTCGTCACAAGTCTCTTAAAAGTTGCAATTAGATTGTCTTATATATGGCAATTTTGACAGTAAAATGGAAGATATATTGGAGAAGGGAGAAAATGGAACTGGGAAAGGGACATTTTAGGCCAGGCTTTAAAATTGTCATGTAAAATATTTGTTTTCTCCCTGTATTTTCTATATTGCATATAAAGGTTTAAAATAAAAAATATAGACTTTGTATTCAATAATTTAAACAATTTTTATCGAGCACCTGCTATAAGCCAGTGATATTTCTAAGGGCTGTGGAAAATCTTGAATAAGACAGACGTGAGCACTGCCCTCAGGGAGCTTGCCTTCTGTTGGGAAAGAATGATCAAGTCAAACCAACAAACTAATAAACAAGTCATTTCAGATTGTGATGAAACAAAGAGAATGTGATGATACCAGTATACAGATTAAACTGGAAATGATTATTGGGGAATCTCTGTTAGTTAAGGTCTTATGGGAAAGCCTTGTTGGGGAAATGGAATAGGAAAGGAGAGGAGTACAGTAGTATCCTAGTATGTTTGATACTAGTTTGTGACCTCTGTTATCAATGTAGCTCTGGTTAAAAGTCCCTTTCTGGCATTGGCACTTTCAGAGGTGGTCTCAGGGACAGGTGATGCTTTCATGATTGTTAGAGAGCTCTCTATAAGAAGCACGTCATGGTATTCCTGGATAGACTTCCATTTGCAGAATCTAGCAATGGCACCCTGGAAAATCCCATGGTTGGAGGAGCCTGGTGGGCTGCAGTCCATAGGATCGCTAAGAGTCGGACATGACTGAGCAACTTCCCTTTCACTTTTCACATTCATGCATTGGAGAAGGAAATGGCAACCCACTCCAGTGTTCTTGCCTGGAGAATCCCAGGGATGGGGGAGCCTGGTGGGCTGACGTCTATGAGTCACACAGAGTCGGACACGACTGAAGTGACTTAACAGCAGCAGCAGCATATAACGTTAGATGGTCTTCACTGTAAACAAAATATTTAAGAAATATTTTATATGTAAAGACCCGTATATAGACAGCCTTGCTCCCTTTATAAAAACTGCATTTTCCTGTTATGTTGTTCATTGCCTCTCATTCAGTGTGCTACTATTCTATGCCTCTGAGACATCCCTTCCAGGCAACAAATTTGTTGGCATGCTTCTTTTCATCCTATGATGAGACTTGTGTAGTTAGTCTTATCATTGTCTTTTCCTAGTATGACTGATGGCTCAGAGTTCAAAATTTGTGTTTGTCTGTTCGTCTCTGTTTGGAGTCTGTGATAGCAATTTCCATTTCCTGTTTGCCTTTTATCTCTTGGATTTTGTGTTTTCATACATGAATTTTTGCAGTTTTCTGTTAAGCGAAGTGCCATGTCATTATTTGTAATAATAATAAAGATTAATCTTCAGATGTGATGCTTAGGATCTGACTGAGTACAGAAGCAGCAGGAATGACCGGATTCTGGAGGTATTGATGAAAGGGAGTGTGCTGATAGATGGACATGAAGGGTAAGGGGGGGAAGGAGAAGGAGATGGCTATACCATGGGGAGAAGCCGACGGCAGCTTACAAACACAGGCAATCCAAGAGCACGAGCAAATCTGAGGAAGGGATAAAGACTCAGATTTTAGTCAAACTGTTGGTCATGTGCCCTGCTGAAATGAACTGTCTATTAAAAAGAGTGCTAGAGTAGAAAAGGAGGGCTCTGGTGAGGAATACAGATCTGAGTGTAACTGAAAGCTTGGAAGTAAATGGAGCTATTAAGGGAGGGATTGTTTCTAGAGAAGATCTGAGGACTGTGAATGGACCCCTGAGGGAGGTCCACAGTGAGTGTCTAAGGGAGAGGCACTCACATTTCCCACCCTCTGCGTGTGTGTACACTGTCATCCCACTAAGGTGACATATTTTTTCCTCCATCCTGCCTCTGTCTAGTTCTTGTTCATCCTTCAAGGCCCGTCTGAGACATTGCCATACGTTGATCCCTTTTGTCTGAGATGGTGGCTTCTCCTTTGGGCTCTTACAGTGCTTTGTACTTGTCACTAGTAGGACTTACCACATATTATTAGAATTGCTCAGTTCATTCTTTTTTCTCCCCACTGCCCTGTAAACTCTCCGAGATGTCTTGCATGTAGCTGAATGCCTGCTGCATAGCTGACGCTCAATACACATTTGAGGGGTAAATAAACAAACTGGAAGAGTCATCCTAAACATGAGAGGAATGCTGTCTCAGAGATGCCAGGGAAGACAGATGAGTATCTGAAGAGGAGGACACAGAGTCCGCGTAAGGGTGCTCATGCTAGGCCTCCTGTCTCAGTCACCTTGGCTGCCATCATCCAGTCCTGTAGACTGGGCAGCTTAACCATTATTTCCCACAGCTCTAGAAGCCAAGAAGTCAAAGATCAAGGTGTCAGCAAGTTAGTTTTCATTCTAATGCCTCTTTTTATGGTTTGCAGGTGACTACCTTCTCATGGTGTCCTTATACAGCAGAGAGAGAACAAGCAAGATCTCGTATCTCTTTTTATAAAGACACTAATCTTATTGGATCTTATTAGACTTCCCTGTAGCTCAAATGGTAAAGAATCTGCCTGGGAAGCAGGAGACCAGAGTTCGATTCCCAGGTTGGGAAGTTCCTCTGGAGAAGGGAATGGCGATCCACTCCAGTATTCTTGCCTGGACAATTCCATGGACGGAGAAGCCTGGCAGGCTATAGTCTGAGGGGTCTCAAGGAGGCAGACAGGACTGAGTGACTAACACACACACTCACACTCAAAATCTTATTGAATCAAGGTCACAAGGGTGGAGCCGGGACTTCAGTATATGAACTTTGGGCATACACACAAATTTTAAGTCCATAGTACCTCCCTCATAGCTGGGTACTATTTGTAGTTTGTACATAGATAGATAGATAAGTAGATATTCCTAGTTGAAAGTATGATATAACATCGGATCCATAGTGGAAAGTGTGTACTTTTGCTCTGAGTTCTGATCCAAAGGACTTTGCAGGGACAACCCACATATATACCTAGTCGCAGTAAATCAGTTCTGATCCAGTAATTTTTATGACTGATCCTGCAGAATTTCTCATGATATCCACTATATGTATCTTTTTATTCACTTGGTGATGACTGAACGTGCTTAGACTGTAGCTTGAAAGGAATTTCATGAGTAGAAGGGTGTTAGGCTCAGGAATTTGGGAGGGAATTTATGGAGCCTGATTTATTTTAGAATTAGATGATTATCTGCTTAGGTTTTGCTCTAGGTGTGGCTTTGCCTTAGGTGTGGGGATAGCCCAGATTTCCTTTTAAGTTTCTTACTGGCTTTCATATCCTCTGATTGGAATTTAAAAATTCATATTTTTCAGAACTATTTGAAATTCTTGTCTTCTCCATTTCCTAGAAATACTGTCTGTTGAAAATAAGGCATAGTCAGGAAAGAGTATCTCTATAGAGTTGTAGCAGAAGACATAACAGAACCTTTGAATAGTTAATGAAAATACTCGTCTTATTCTGTAATGGATAATCCTGAGACACATAAAACCTCATTGCTGATCATTTTTATTTTTCTGAAGAAACCGATACTGTGTCTTTTATTCTCATCTAAATGCTCCTGTGTACACAGACGTTAGCAGTTCCTTTGGTTTCTCTATTTTGATAATTATTTAACCTCTTGTAGTTACTTTCTTTATCCTTAAGAACGTTATTATTGGACATGCACTTTTGTTTTGAAAAGTCACTTAAGTATAGAAATAACCTTTGGATATAAGAATGGCTGTTGACTGGGCAGATGGAATAAGGCTGGGGTGTGTGATGGATCATGTCTCCTAGTATCAGAGAGGGAGGAAAAAAAGCATTTGACTTTTTGTATACAACATCTATCTAGTCTTAGTAGAAAGATTTGTGGGGTTTTTTTTGGTCAATTTAAAATGGGCATTTCTATATTTCTATAATGTTTGCTGGGAAATTGTTTCCCTAAGGCCGGAAGTCTGGGCCAGAGGCAAACCCTTTGAAGTGTGTCTCCTTTCTTCCTTTGTACATTAAAATAAATCAAAACAAAACTCTAATCCCTTTATGATACTTGACAACCATGGACTATTGTTCTGTACTGCATCAGCAAAATCACTCTTTTGCACTTGAACTGGGAGTTTTTTAGGGTTGCCTCTTTACCGCCTGCGTGTTTTAGGGGGAGAGACATAACACTGGAGCAATGCTAGTTTTTAGGGGGTGAGTGCTTGAGTACAGACACTGATATTTGAGCTCATAGTTTGTGCTGTTCACTTTCACTTTTCACTGAATGGGCTGCTCCGATTGTCTAAGACTCACTTTCCCTTTTGCTTTCCCTAAGCTCTTCCACCACTGAGATCCATAATTGTTCTCCATGATGAATACATAACACAGATTCTTTGGGTGACTGGAGCTGTAAATACGAGGAATCTGGGTGACAAACCTGTGTATGGCCCTCAGTGCCCATTATTATCACCAGTACTGAATTTCATATATATGTGTTTCTGAGGTTTCAGCCAGGCCACATGGGAAGCTGTGTCCCTCTTCTCTCTCCCTGCCCCTACCCCCATCTTTTTGGAATGAGTTTATGTTTTAATATTTTAAACACAGTTTTTTATCCATAGTCAAATACAGGTGTTGAACTTGACTTAAAAATCAGGGTATCTGCTCTTTTCTGTCAGAGCAATGAAGGAGAATGCTGGGAGAAAAAAATCTATCCTGGAAGAGATTTTCTGCACAGGGAAGAACTGATGGCAACCATTTCTTCATGCTCATCCTTGAGTCTGCAGCTTTTGTGAAACAGGTCTCCTCATGCCATACAGAATGCCATCGAAACCTCAAAACACTTAAATAATATTTTAAAGGAAAGGCCTACCTTGTTTAACAGTAGTTTATTTAGAGGCTGCACAAATAACAAAATCACATTATAGGTTAAAACAAAAAGCCATGGCAATCCACCCTATCACGCCTTTCCTTTTAGGGGAAGAGGGCCAGATGTTTAAACAATATTGCGAGCAGTGTGCAGACTGCAGCTCTTGGAGGCCTTGGGAAAGAAATCATGTCTGCACCCCTAGTGTTTCACAGTTTTAGACCCCTGACCTAGAAACAGTTTAAACAGATGTTTAGTTCAAGGGATTTATGTCGACATTGAAATTTTTTTCCCCCTTGGAAATGGCTGCCTCTAAAACTGGAGCTTTTTCTTAGAAAAAGGACCAGAGAAACAAGGACATCTCACAACTTCATAGTTTCATGTTGCAAGTGTCCCGGTGCAACAGAAACAGAACAAATAGGTACAAACCACCTCATCAGCCACTGCTGTTCATGTGTATGGACATTTTTGTAGCCCCTACTTTCAGTTCTGCGTAGGTGAGCACAGACTTGCAACAGGAAGTTTGCTAAAGCAGAAAAGACAGTGGAAAACCCCTTTGGATTATGAACCAGCTGAAATTATGGCTTCTCTTCCTCTCTTTCTTTCTTTCCCTCTCTCCCTTCCAAATCTTCCTCTACCCCTTCTCCCAGAAATAATTCCTTTCAACTTTGATCCTGGTGTGTGGAGTTCATTCCATGACTTGGGTCAGTCAGGAACAGTGCATTGCATCATCGCTGCCTTTATGAAAGTGTTTATTTCATATCTGAAATGTTTTCATGTGCATTCGCTCTGCTTTGACTTGCAGAAGGGGAAAGAAAGTAGTTTTACTGGAGGCGAAACAGCCACCTGTGAAAACTAATTGCGTAGGTAGACGTTTGATGGTATCTCTGGGAGGGACCCAGCAGGAAGAAAGGAAATGTTCTTAATCTACAGGGAAATTACCTGTGTGCCAAGCTGACCCTCTTCATCAAAGCCAGAGTTGAAATATACCATCAAGTTGGTGGCCTCTGTTTAGGAGGCTGAGGTGGGGAGGGTGACAAGAAGGAGGAGCCCTGGAAGGTAGGTACGATTCATCGAGATGAACTGAATAGATAGAGGAAACATGACAAATGTGATATGCTCAACTGAACCACCTCGTTAAGGGCTGACATGTGATGTGCTTTAGAGTCACTTTCAAACAAAAGCTTGAGGTGTGGCTCCTTCTTTCTTCCCCTTCCTCAAGTTTTCTTTTTAGTCTTAAGTTCTGCTGTCTTGGCTTTTTTTTTTTTTTCTTTTAAATCTTTCCTCTCCTTGATCCATCAGTCTAGTATACCCACGTGCCTTGCCGTTGAAAGGGCAAGAGGTACTGTGACGGAGTAACAGGGATCAGTGATACAGGCTCCCTCTTGTTACCATCTGAGTAGCTCTCTGACTGATTATATGCAAGTTTAGAAAGATCAGGTCCCACGGGGCCATACTGTGTACCCACCGATAAGTGTAGGCCTCTGCGTGAAACTAACCAACCTGTGATTGGCCTTCCGATGGCAGGGTCTGAGCTCTCTTGTGAGAGTCTGCATTTTGCTGGTCACCCTACTTGACAGTCAGCAGTAGTCTTGGTACTAGATGTTTCCTACTCACATACCTACATGTTGCCTTAGCTGTATAGCCAGAAAAGTTTGACAGCACGTGTCTTTGTGCTGGTTGTTGTTTAACTGCTAAGTCGTGTCTGACTCTTGGTGACCCCACGGCCAGAAGCACAGCAGGCTTCCCTGTCTTTCACCAGCTCCCAGAGTTTGCTCAAACTCATGTCTGTTGAGTCAGTATGTCAACCTCTGTTGCTCCCTCTTCTCTTGCCCTCAGTCTTTCCCAGCATCAGCCTCTTTTCCAGTGAATTGGCTCTTTGCATCAGGTGGCCAAATAATTGGAGCTTTAACATCAATCCTTCCAATGAATATTCAGGTTGATTTCCTTAGTGTCTTTCCTGAATGGCTGTCTTTCGTGGGAAATCAGAACTCTAGAGGAGAGGGGAAAAGTCCCTAGTATTTGAAGCGCCATGAGATTTAGGGAGATTTGGGGAAAAGTTAGACTATCCTTCTGCGAGATTTTAGAGAACAACCAGGGAGTTTTACAAAAGCTTCGTAAATTAAATAAGAACACGAATTAAAAGGAAAGTGACGTGATTTTTAAAAGGAAGCATTTTGTGTTTGGAAGACTTTGGACACATTCCTTAATGTTTGGGGTCCTCAGTCGGGCCCTGGGTGCAGTCACTGGGATGCTGAGCCGCCCAAGGGAGCTGTTCAGTAGGAGGCCAGATTCTCTTGGAGGCTCCATTGCCTTTCGCTTTCACTGTCTGGGAGTAACTAGATCCATGCCTCTGAAGTCCATGGGTGCTCACTTAACCCTTGTGTACTTTGACTTCTTCCTACCTGTTCTCCTGGCCCAGTGTCTTGTGGGTCCTTTCGGGATCCAGCAATTCAGTCTTGCACTTGTCCCTGAGAGTGCTTCTTTGGAGCCTCCCACTTCAGACTGCCATCAGAAGCTCTTCTACAAAAGCTAAACACGAACCAATGTGATCCTATCTGGAGGTGATATTGGAGTCCAGTTCTCCAATTCAACCCCAGTTGATTAAAATACCTGGGATCCATAAATAACATTCGGTCAGAAGACCTTTCCAATCATAATATGTGACAGTACTCCTGGGCCCCTTTTCCTAGAGCCTCATAAGCCACTTGTGTGAGAAATTTCTCCTCCATCAAATGTAAGATAGGCTCTTGTTCGGGAGACATCTACAGTTATGTCCGGTTTATTTCCCTGGTGCCTAAACACTTAGAGCAGTGTATAGTAGACCCTTGATATTGCTAAGAGATAATTCAAGGATGATCATTAATTTCTAAATTTACAGGCAGCCCTGTGGACTATAGTTTCTTCCCCGGGTGTCTGTATTTGAACAAGAAGCACCACCTCCATACGCCTTTTCACTTTCTCTTAACTTCTATCACCATCACAAGTAATTGGCTTTTCTTTCAGTAGCCTTTATTTTTTAAACAAAGGAACAGTGTTATCACTTCATGAGCTTTCTATGTAACAATGAATAGAGAGAGAACAACAAAATTGCTCCGAGATGTGGCTGTGGAATAGTTGGCCAGGTTCATACAATACCTAAGTGATTCTCTTCATCTTGCATGCCTGTGGATCAGATTTGTCCTCAGAAAAATGACAAATTTGATGGTAGAGTTTCTCTTCTTAAAGGAACTTTTATTCATAGTTCATGTACTTTAGAACATGGTCTGGGGAAGCACTGGTATTTTGTAGGAGCTCCTGAATGAAAGCAGATCCTAGAAAGAAGGTATCATAAAAAGAACCAGGGATAATGTGGTTGTTGTTAGTCCTGGGGTTCAATTTCAAGTTTAGCAAGTGTGTGTGTGTGATGTGAATGTAGAAAGATTCATGTATATATATTATTGTTATAATGTTCCCATGTAATGTGCTTTAAAATGGAATGACATCCTTTCTAACCTGATATATGAAGCCACTCTGTAAAACTGTCCAAAAAGAATATTTACAAAATGAGGGTGTTATAGAAAAGTAAACTGCTGGAATAGTGGGACTGTTGCTCAGAGTAGTTTCCTGGTTCACGTCAATGATCAGCAAACTCATTTGGCATGGTTTCCTCTATAAGACAACCAGGGGCAAACACAAAAATATTTTGCTGGTCGCTGCAGCAGAAAGAGACTTCATAAGGCAGGTAGTAGTGAGACCTCATCAGGGTTCATCCAGGAAGTACGGGCTAGTTTTATGCCTGCTGCCTGCTCTGTGGCAGAAGAGGGCCCTGGCAAGGGCAGCACAGGTAGGTAGAATGTCTTCAGGTACTTGAAACCATCCTCTTCTCGCCTACCTGCAAAGTTCTTTGACCTGAAGGGCCACATTATTCAGCATAATTCTGAAAGCATTGTTTCTTTACTAATAAGCAGACAAGGTTAACCAGCCTGTTGGTTAAATTGTATGTTGAAATCAATTGCCCTGTTAGATCACAGCAGTTATAAAAGGAGAAGATCTGAATGAAAGTTCTCAGTCATTATAAGCGGTACCTTTGTCTCCACTGAGTTTATATTCTAACATGAGTCATCAGAGAGGGTCATTTACAGCTTACTATGTCCATAAAAGGAAGGGGACATGGCAACCCACTCCAGTATTCTTGCCTGGAGAATCCCATGGACAGAGGAGCCTGGTGAGCTATGGTTCATAGGATCACAAAGAATTGGGCATGACTGAAGTGACTCAGCACGCATGTCCATAAAAGAGCACTCAGGATGCTTGACGGCAGCAGCAGCCACCACCACTAAAAATGTAAATGGAGGGGAAGAAAAGCCCACACTTTTCAGACAGTTTACTGGATTGCATTAAACAAAACCTAATCATAGGAGATGTAAAGTGATATAAGGCTCTAAAAAAACCATTGTCCCTTTAAAAAAATGTTATCTTCCTTTAGCACCAATAAGTCTGCCTACATGTATTGATAAATTCAGACAAAGACACTGTAGAAGGTGCACTGTAGGCGTCATCTCTGGAATTATCTCTTTATGACTCAAGGATTTTTGAGGTTTTAATCCTTGTTCATTTAATGCTGAGTGAAGCACCAGGGCTGCTGGTTTTTGCTGGCCTTGCCTGGGCCATTCACTCTAACATCCAGCTCATGAAAGAGCCACCTCCACTGTTTCACAGGCTTTGCAGCTGTGTTGTGCTAAGTCCCTTCAGTCATGTCCAACTCTTTGTGACCCTATGGACCATTGCCCACCAGGTTCCTCTGTCCCTGAGACTGTCCAGGCAAGAATACTGGAGTGGGTTGCTGGGCCCTCCTCCAAGGGATCTTCCTAACCCAGGGCTCGAACCCGCATCTCTTACATCTCCTGCATTGGCAGGCGGGTTCTTTAGCTGTGCAGTAGCTGGAATAAATTAGCACCTTGTACCCACAACGACTTGAGACTGGCCTGCTATACATGTGTATCATCTCATTTAATATTCACAGTAATCTCGCTTTGATTCCCATTGAGCGGAGCTGGCCCAGTGGCTCAGTGGGTAAAAGAATCCACCAGCATTGCAAGAGACACAGGAGACTTGGGTTTGATCCCTGTGTCAGGAAGATCCCCTGGAGAAGGAAGTGGCAAGCTACTCCAGTATTCTTGCCTGGGAAAGCCCATGGACAGAGGAGCCTGGTGGGCTACAGTCCATGGGGTCACAGAGAGTCAGACATGACTGCCGCGAAGCACGCACACGTTCAGGTGAGGAGCCCGAGGCTCTGTGTGGAACTGACTTGCTCAAGGCCAGACAACTAGGAGTTGTCCCAGGCAGGTAGAACCAGGCCAGTCTGGCTTTAGAGCCCTTGTTGCTAAACTGTTAGGCAAAACTTCTTGATCTCTATGAGTGACTGAGGTTTTGTTAGGAATTGGGCTCTTCCTTTCAGGGTTCTGAAGATCTGCTCAGTTCTGAAGAGGCAGAATCTCCTCAGAACCGGGGTAGAGGTGAAGCCAGGTCAAACCAAGCTGTGGAGACTTACTTAGTTCCTGGTTCTGTTTAGAAGGCAAGTCCGGAAGTTAGCCTGAGAATGCTATCTGTCTCTTCAGGTTTTGAAGAGAGCCTCTGTAATCTATAAAGTGTTGGAGCAAGTCACCCCCCAACTCTGATCCCTTTTGCCCAACTGGTCTTGTCACCTTGGGTCCAATTTATGAGCTCATGACTATTAAGTAACCTCGATGCTTGTAGTTCCGTAACTGCGGCTGCCAAGCAGGCTAGTGTTTCTAAACTGTGTTAATGGTATGGCATATTCTCTTTCTTTTTGGAAGTCTGTGAAGTCAAGGCAGGAATATGAATATTATATTTCATTGCCTTCCTTCCTTCCTATCCTTCTCTGTATCTTTCTATGAGTCTTTCTCTCTCTTTTTTTTTCCTATCCCATTCTCCTGATGTATTTTCTTCTTGATTTATAGCAATGAAATTGGGAGTGTGGATTAAAGGGAAAGTTTTCTTTCTTAAGGAGGGGGACTTGTCTAGTTAAAATTTTTAAAGAAATGGATTTATTTCTAAATACACAGAAAAGGTGAAGGGGGCCACGGAAGATGAGATGGTTGGATGGCATCACTGACTCAGTGGACATGAATTTGAGCAAATTCCAGGAGACAGTGAAGGATGGGGAAGTCTGGCAAGCTGCTATTCATGGGATCCAAAAGAGTTTGACATGATTTAGCCACTGAACAACAACAGTGCAAAATGAGTATATGCTTAATACATTGTTCTTCTTGGCCACAGTGTTTCCTTTTGTAACTATGTTTTGGTGTGAGATGAAAGATGAAAAGCTAGATTGTTAAGACAAGAAATTCAATAAGAACTCTGTTACCCTCAAAATCAACCTCTCTGGAGTTTGACCCGTACTTTTGTTGGTTTGAAGTTTCTGGAAAATGTAGGTCAAAATGACTGCTTTTGGTAAAACAGAAGCTACAGAGTGTGTTTTTTTTTTTAATTCTCACAACAGCCATATGGCAGCAGGTACCATTATCAGCTTCATTTTACATATAAGAGAGACATCAAGGAACTTTTCAGAATCACACAGCAAATGAGTGGTGGGTTGAGATGAGGTGCTTTGATTTCAGGGTCTGTGTCATTCACCACTTCTGTATTAGCATAACTGCGGCGCAGAGGCTAAAGGAATCTAGCGATATCTTGAATGGGTAGAGTCGAATCTGGAGTTTTGGAATGGCAGTCAGAGCATCATTCGATCACTTTTCATGTGTGGCATCCTTATGGTCAGTTAAGTGCTCTATAGAGCACACCAAGACTGATCACTGGACTGACCTGTTTAAAGTTAATTTGTAATGACCTTGTATAACTTGTCTGTCCTCCGCTGTTTCATCAATAAAAGTGAATCCTAATCTTTGTTACCTTTTAAAGGGTGTTAGGAAGGTTAACCTGTTTCTACCCTTGAAATATTTTATGGAAATTGAAGCATATTTCTGTCTATATTAATTATATTAGATCCAGTTCTTACCATGCCTACCTGGTCATTAGTATGACCTATACTTTTAGATTATGCTTGGTTAACCCGGAGGTTATCACTCCCCACCCCAAGTCACTGAGTACATGCTCATTTAGTGGGAAGAGTGAAACAAGGCAGGTAGTTGCTCAAAATCCTTGGTATGTAATATCATTGAGATTTCGTCTGCATGTGGTTTTGCACTAAGGATGTACCCTTTATATGTTAGGGGCAGAATGGTCACCACATTAGGTAAGACTCTGCAGCTGCAAAACAAAAAGTACCCAAGAGTTGACCTCTCCTGGTTCAGCCAAGTTTATTTCATATTCAAATTTGGGAACAAGAGTGGTACTTTCATATGCTAACATTTTGAGGATTATAACTTAATAGTTTTGTCTGAAGTTCACTGAAGAGGAGTAAAAGTCATTGTTATCACTTATTCCTCTAGTCCCTGCCTGTTAAAACATATATACATATTTACACACACATGTACACAGAATGCCAACCAAACAACATTAAAAAAAAAAAAAGGCAAAACAAACCTTATTCCAATGAAGAGATAATTCTATTCTTGGTAAGACATTAATAATCTTACCTCATAATCTAATAATATTAATTTGTGTTTAATAATCACAGACACTGTGAAAATTCACTTGGTTAGCTCAGATACCTGTGTGTTATTATGAACACTGGCATTTTAGCAGCTAAGCTTTTGGATGAACGAAAAGCCTTTGGGTGGCTATTAGAAAACCGCNAATCTTACCTCATAATCTAATAATATTAATTTGTGTTTAATAATCACAGACACTGTGAAAATTCACTTGGTTAGCTCAGATACCTGTGTGTTATTATGAACACTGGCATTTTAGCAGCTAAGCTTTTGGATGAACGAAAAGCCTTTGGGTGGCTATTAGAAAACCGCTGCACTGGAGCCCAGTAAAATCCATGTACCTCATCTGTTCACTTCCAATCAGCAGTCATTAGTGTGCAACTCCCTGAAGATAAGGTCTCCATTCTTATAGGTTTATGTTGGGTGGAGGAGATAGATTGGCAAGTATGTGAGCACCCATCATGTTGGTAAATAGCTGTGGAGCTACTGAGATGTGGAGGAGGGGCTCAGCTGGTGGTTGGGGAGGAGGAAGGATCTTATGGAGAGGTTGTGTTTTTTGTTTCTTGATTATAGTTTTATAGGATATTGAATCTAGTTCCCTGTGTTGTATTGTAGGTCCTTGTTGTTTATCTATTTTATATATAGTAGTTTGTACTGCTAGTCCCAAACTCCTAATTTATCCTTCCCTTGCCCCTTTCCCCTTTGGTAACCATAAGTTTGTTTTCTGTTGAGTCTGTTTCTGTTTTGTAAATAAATTCATCTCTGTCACTTTTTTAGATTCCACAATAAGTGATACCATATGATACTTATCTTTCTCTGACTTCATGATAATCTCTAGGTCCATCCACGTAGCTTCAGATGGCATTATTTCATTCTTTTTTATGGCTGAGTAGTATTCCACTGTTTGTATGTTTGTGTGTGTGTGTGTGTGTGCACACCACATCTTCTTTCTCCATACATCTGTTGATGGGTGGTTAAGTTGCTTCTGTGTCTTGGCTATTGTAAGCAATGCTGCTATGAATATTGGGGTGCATGTATCTTTTTGAATTAGAGTTTTTTCCAGATATATGCTCCAGAGTGGGAATGCTGGATCATATGGTAGCTCTATTTTTAGTTTTTAAAGGATCTTCTGTACTTAAGGAAGTGGCTGCACCAATTTACATTCCCACCAAGAGTGTAGGAAGATTCTCTTGTCTCTACACCCAGGGGGTGGTGTTTTTAATTGATCTCTAGACGTGGACACGACTGAGCAGCTTCACTTTCACTTTTCACTTTCAAGCATTGGAGAAGGAAATGGCAACCCACTCCAGTGTTCTTGCCTGGAGAATCCCAGGGACAAGGGAGCCTCGTGGGCTACTGTCTGTGGGGTTGCACAGAGTCAGACACGACTGAAGTGACTTGGCAGCAGCACAGCAGCAAGACATGGATTTTGTCAAATGTGTGGGAGGCATTCGTATCAGGTGAACCAAAGTCACCTTTTGTGCATAAACAAAAGTCAAAGGGCAGGAAAATGCAGGAGCAGTTTTGTAGTGTGGCTGGAATAAAGAACCCATGCATGGTGCAGCAGGAGCCATATGGGAAAAATGCAGTGTGGTTCCCTCCTGGGGAGCCTTGAACTTTGGCCTGAGCAATCTGTACTTACTGTAGTAATTCCTCAAAAATATCTGGAGGCAACCCCCAGGATATTACTTATTCTCAAAAGAGAATTTCAACCAACTTGACCTAAAACTTCTTATTTATGTGTTATTTCTTCACTGTTAAAAGGATCAGAATTTCTCTTTCTTTGTTCCTCCTGGGACTTTTCGGTATTATTGTCCTAGCAGAGAGGAGCGCACGTGACACTCAAACGGGCTGTCCTGTCTTTGTGCATTTCCAGCCTTCCTTGAAACAGTCATCTTGAGAACTGTCAAATTATCCAGCTATAATCTAATTGGTGGTGACTGCTTAGTCCCTTTGCACCAAAGAACTTGCATCTAGCAAGATTCTCTTTTTCAAACATTTGTTCATTCATTAAAGATGTTATGTTAGAGGTATGCTATGATGATGCATCTGAGAAAGAAATAAAAGACCAGGACAAAAGACAAGTTGAATAGTCAAAGATGAGCTGTAACCATCAGGGAAAGCTAACTATAGCACCTGATTTTGATTGAATAACTGGTGATCACATTGGCTTTGAAGTTGTCTCCAGTCTGCTTAAACTTTTTCACGGATGGAATGAATGAAAATTATGAAGCATTGATGTAAAATAATTTTTTTTGGGGGGGGTCTAATTTTCTTCTTTCTGTCCTAAGAATCAACTTTCCTTTTCCTTCCAGTCTCCCATCCTCCCTCCCTCTCCAGTCTTTTCTTATCCAGCAACTTCCTTGACAGACTGACTTCTGATTGTAAACGTTTATCTGGATTTAATACAGGTGATTGTCATGGGTGCAGTCTTTTGGTGCAGGGAAAAGGAAACGCCATCCATCCCCTCAACAAAGCTGTGGCAGAAAGGAACATGGAAAACTCCACTAGTAAACCTTAAGATACCTTGTCCTCATAATCGTCTTCTCAGTCACTTTGCTCAGAGGCTTCCCCAAGGTAATATTTAGTAAGAATGTACCCAGCAGTGAATAATATTCATTCATATATCAAACATGTATTGTCTTTTCTGCTTATAGTAGAGTTAGCAGAATTATTCTTTTTTCTTTTGCCTGTTAAAACCAAACCAGTTTCTGTTTTCTTTTAAAATTGTAAATGTTTAAAACTGGCCATAATTCTTAATTAGTGCATATTTTTTCTTAGCAGTTTTATGACTTTATTTACCAGCAGGAAAAAGAAAGGATGGAAAAAGCTAAATATTATGGTAAAGCAGAAATTCTATGCATAATATTTTTAGCCTTTAAAATATTTTTTAAGACTTAACCTGTTTAAAAGTAAGTTTTTTTTAAAGTGAATTCATCATAAATAGGTCTTATGCTACCCTAAGAAGGAAATCATAAAGAGGAAAATTAGAAATAATTTAAGGTACTTAAGCATTGGGAAATAAGTTCCAGAATTTGAAAGTGCAGTCCATAGGCTACAGTTGCCCTTCCTGACACTTATACTTTCTCCTGAAGAAAGGAAAGGTTAAAAAGTGGGTCTCATTTTAAATTTTCTACCTTGTGTTTTGGAGAGTGAAATGTTTTCTTTTACTGAGAGCTAAGAGTTGCCACAGTTTTTAAAATTGGCTACCCCTTAGATGCAGGCACTCTTGCAAATCTTGCAACAGCTGAAAAACCTCCAGGTAGATGTGAAAATGCATTAATGTCTTATTGCCATGCAGAGAGGGCTTCCCTGGTAGCTCAGCTGGTAAAGAATCTGCCTGCAATGCAGGAGACCCTGGTTCGACTCCTGGGTTGGGAAGTTCCTCTGGAGAAGGAAATGGCAACCCACTCTGCTATTCTTGCCTGGAGAATCCCATGGACAGAGGACTCTGGCGGGCTTCCAGTGCGTGGGGTCGCACAGAGTCGGACACGACTGAGCGACTTAGCACGCATGCATGATGGCTCAGGTAGTACAGAATCCGCCTGCAGTGTGGCTGACCTGGGTTTGATCCCTAGGTTGGAAAGATTCCCCTGGAAGAGAGCATGACAACCCGCTCCAGTATTCTTCCCTGGAGAATCCGCATGGACAGAGGAGCCTGGCGGGCTACAGCCCACGGGGACACAGAGGTGGATACGACTGAGTGACTAAGCACAGCACAGCTCCGTGCAAGGAATGTGGGCACATGTGGATAAAGCTGACTAAATCCCACAGAGTGTGTGCGGCTCGCCTGTGAAACCTCAAAAAATGTCATAGGAGTGAAAGCCAAGGCCCGTTTTCTGTTGTTTTCTTGCCCGGCTGCTTATTTATAAAAGTCGCACCTGTTGATTTCAGGCTCTAAGTGTCCCCGTGCAGGGAGCCTGAGTCATTCCTGGCCATGGAGTGGACTCGGGGGCATGGGACAGAGTGCAGCATCTGGGTCGCTGGGGCTGACAAACTGGAATCAGCTGCTTTTGCACAAGAGACTCCAGAGGCCCCTGGGCCCTGGTGACAGACCCAGCACCTCCGTGTCTCTATGACCTCTACCAGTAAAGTGCCGGTCTAGCTCACTGATACCATTCGCAGGAACCTGAATGACTGGTTAGTCTGGTCAGAAGAAAATAGCACTGACATCATGTGATTCTGGCAAAGTAAACCACATTGGAACTTGGCCTTTGAATACCCAAGGGGCTGGCAGCGATCTCAGGGGTTGGCTGGGAGCCCCATTGAGTTCACTAGTAATCAGTTGACTGCTGAGCTGGACAAGCTGCCCTAGTTTTCCTGACAAGCTCTGTCTAAAAGAATGATGGGCAGTCTGCCATTAGGATTTTTGAGCAGAGTTGCTAAAGATTAACTCTTTAGCTACTGTCCATATATCATGGCATGCAGTTAGGTAAAACTTCAGAGGGAAAGTTCAATTCCTCATTCAGTTCTCACACACGGAATTCCTGTCTTGCACAACAAATACCCATAGGCAGGAAGGACTACGGTAAAGCCTTTTGTGTGTATGTTCCAAAGGAATGTCAAGTGGATGAGTTTTCCTTGAAGTTTCTAGTCTGGTTTATTTTTCAAACAAAATACTATCATTTTTAATTATGCAAAAAGATTTGCATGCTAACCATCCCTTGGGAATGGATATTACCTAAGAGAAGCCTTTGAAAAACTATGAACATTTAATATATTTATTTATTATGACTGATATATCCATACATATTCTAATAAAACTTGATAATTCAGAGTTTTCGAGAAGAAAGGAACTATTTGCAGTCAGTGTGTCCTAGGCCAGAGAGACCCGTTTTGGGGGATAAACCTGACTTCTCAAGGTGCTTATCTGCTCATCTTTCTCTGGAAAAGGTGATGCCTTAGTATCTTTTATTCCTGTTAAATTAAAATACAGTTGGTAGTGTTAAACAATTTGGTCAAATAATTCTACATGTGGTGCTCCTGGTGATGAGTTTGGTGTGTTTAATCTTGCTTTGGGCCTCCCTGGTGGCTCAGTGGTAAAGAATCCACCTGCCAATGCAGAAGACATGGGTTTGATCCCTGTGTTGGGAAGATACCCTGGAGAAGGAAATGGTGACCCACTCCACAATTTTTGCCTGGGAAATCCCATGGACAGAGGACCCTGGTGGATTGCAGTCCGTCGGGCTGCAACAGCATTGGACACAACTTATGGACTAAATGCTTCATGCTGGTAATTTTTCCTAAGAGGCACTCTGTTTCCCACGAGTAGCTGTGACAGTCTCAGTTGGCCACCACAATTCTGGCCTTTACCACATCTTTAAACAGTCAGATGGCATTTGTGGTGGTGCTGCCGAGGGAGTGCGGCTCCAGTGATGTGCTGTGTGTCTTGGTCCACAGCGGGAGTGTTAGTGCCAAAAACCGACGTCCTGGACTTCTTTCTTCCTTCCGGGTCAAGTGTTTCATTCTGACGCCTCTCTGATCTTCTCTCCCAAAAAGCCATGTTTGAGGAATAGTACAATGCCTCTCTCATGTTTAAGAGATTTGTGACATTAGCAACCTGGGGACATTATTGTCCACAAGAGAATTTATAGGAAGGGAGCAGAAAGATAACTTGGGTACAGATATTTATTTAATGAGCTCTTTCTGGTCCCAGCACTTCCTCTCTCCCTTCCCCCAGCCCAGGAATGCTCCACAGGCCATTGCTTCAAAAGAACCACTCCCCCACAGCACAGCTAAACACTGAGAGTGACAACCTGTCAGGTTAAAGGAACATTTTCAGGAGTTTTTAGTTTGGCTCGTCACCCTAAGAATTACCAAGAGAAGATGCAAGTGATTCACAGGTTTTGAATTCACAAATAGGTGAAACTTCTGAGTCTGTTTGTTCCTACCAGGTGTGGTTTGGGGGACCAGCCAGTGAAAATACATACAAGACTTTGGCATTCCTGATGCTGTTCCTGCATGGTTCAGGGACGCGTCTGTCTAGCGCTTTGTATGGGGCAGAGTCACCACTGCCGCAGGCCTTCTTTTATCCAAGAATGGACTTGGGAGTGGTGACTACACGATCCAAGAGACGTGAGTTACCCTCCTTCCTGTGTCTCCCGCTTCCTTGTCGCCTCCTTCCCTCTCCCTCCATGCTGCTCCCTTCCTCCATCCCTCTTCCTCTCCTTTGTTTTCTCAGCATTACTTGCTGGAGCATCTGCTTTCACCAGGCGGTACTCAGTGATGAGCAAAAACAGTGCTAGTCTAGCACTCAGGGAGTTCCTGGTCTCGTGGGAGACAAAGATGCCTCTAATCAAATGATCGTAAAAATAAACGCGGAATGAAGAATTGTAGTCAGTAGTTTGACGAAGAGGCAGATGACAGCAGGAGAACATAAAGCAAGAGGATCTTCCTGTATACCAGGGAAACTTCTGGGTAAGACCATTTCGTGGTAATACTTAAGAAAATCAGGAAGTCAGATCTGAGGTTGAATCTCAGCTCCACAATTTACTATTTCAACTTGATCAATGGACTTAAGCTCTTTCCGTCCTAATTTCCATATCAGTAAAATGAGGATAATAATATCCACTCCCTAGAGTTTATATGTGGTTGGAAATACTAATTTTGAAGCATTTGGTTGACACAGAATTTAACAGAATTATCTGTTATTATTAATGCTGTAGCTCAGTGAACTAAATTAAAGATACCCTGTGGGTTTATTTTTCCCTGTCATTAAAATACCACTGACAGCCTAGTTGAGCGCATCCCCATTGTTCCCACAGCCTGTCTACTGAAATGTTGTAAGAAGTGAGCCCGTGTCTCCAGCTGTCTTCACACTCATATGGACATTGCCGTGGTTTCGTTCACTAATGTAGCTAATGCTTTTGAGGTGTGTGAGGGATATTCCCTGAAAAATGCTGCCCGTAGTTTTGTCTCTCTTTCCTAACCTTTCTTTCTGTTTACTTCCAGGGATCCTTTTGGTCATTGAAAAGTGTCAAATTCTTGCCGGCATTCAGGCTGTATATTAATTGCAAGTGTCAGGAACTGAAGTCATGCAGACCAAAGAGAGAAAGGGGAGTTATTGGCTGATACAATCGAAAAGTTCAGCATCTTCAGGCGTAGCTTGATTCAGGTGCTCTGATGATGTAACAAGGAATGTTCTCTGCCTTCCTCCCCTCTCCTCTTGGTTACTTTCCATCTTGGGCAGGGTTCCCCTGCACAGTGGCTGAGCTGCAGGTTTACCTTCCATCAGCTGAGCATCTTCAGTGGGGAGGAACGTGTTCCCTTCTCAGTAGTTCCAGCAAAAGTTCCTGGGCTGGCTCTCATTGGATCCCCATGCCAGTCACTGAATTTGCACCCTGTTGTTATCAGCAAAGCCCAACTCGCCTGCCTGCTGTTGGGGCTCATGGATGAAGGCAGGACATCCGAGGTCTGTGATCTCAGAGAGTGGGGTGAATGGCTCCCAGAGGAAGATTAGTGCTATTACTACCAGGAAGTAGTAAATGTACAGAAAACACCCAGATCAAACAAACAGGCAGAAATCCACTTACAGATAAAAAGAAAGTTTAAACCACCCTCATTCCTACTTTTGGAGCTTCCCTGGTGACTCTGACAGTAAAGAAGCTACCTCCAATGCAGGAGACCTGGGTTCAGCCCCTGGGTTGGGAAGATCCTCTGGAGAAGGAAATGGCAACCCACTCCAGTATTCTTGCCTGGAGAATTCCGTGGACAGAGGAGCCTGGTCTACAGTTCATGAGGTCACAAAGAGTTAGACATGACTGAACAACTTTCACTTTCCCTTTTCACATTCCTGCTTTTGATGTGGGTGGGAGTNCTGGAGAAGGAAATGGCAACCCACTCCAGTATTCTTGCCTGGAGAATTCCGTGGACAGAGGAGCCTGGTCTACAGTTCATGAGGTCACAAAGAGTTAGACATGACTGAACAACTTTCACTTTCCCTTTTCACATTCCTGCTTTTGATGTGGGTGGGAGTGGAATTGTTGATGAGATGACATCCAGGCTTAGTACCTGCTAAGTCTTGACTGTATGCCAGGCAGCAGGCTGTACCCTTCTGTATCTTACTTCTGATATTCACAATAACCCTATAAGGTAAGTGTTAAAATCCTCCTTCAATAGATGAAGAAACTGACATCCAGTGAAATTGTGTAACTGGTTCAAAGCTGAGTAGGTAGTCAGTGGTGGATGTAGGCGTTAGCCCCAGCCTCCTACTTCAGAGCCCATGTTTCAGAGGCATAAGATCTCTGATCTTGTTTCCCTGCAGTGGTGCCCAGGCCGTGTCAGGTAGCCCTTCAGGCCCGAGGCAGCACAGAGCTGTGCCAGTCATACCTAGATGACTGGCATATTTTCCTGTGGATGTAGAATACTCTTTTCCAGGACAAGGTTTTGAAAGCCAGGACTTCAGAATTGTGTTGCAGGTACAGGCACCGTCTTTCCCTAGATGACTCATGGAAGGCCACACATTCTCAGTGCTCTCTGTAAATCGGTGACAGAACTCTTACAGTGTTGGGAAATTAATTGATTTGCAAAATTACACGTACTGTCACATCAGAGATTTGAAAAATTGGTCTCAACACTCAATCCTAGACTGCTCAAGTTATTTTGGCTAGGGTAAGTGACTTAGGTCCTACTGCTGTAACAAAATACTAGAGATTGAGTGCCTTCAACAACAGACATTTATTTTCTCACCGTTTATGGGGCTGGAAATCAGAAATCCTAGTGCCCACAGGGTGCAAGCTCTCTGCCTGGCTTACAGGAGGCCAACTTCTTGCTGTGTCCTCATGTGTCAGTGAGAGTGAGAAGCAGCTCCCTGGGGTCTCTTCTCATGAGAACGCTAATCCTATTATATAAGGGCCCCACCCCGTGACTGCATTTAACCTCAAATACCTCCATAAATTTCCTGGAGAAGGGAACAGCTACCCACTCCAGTATTCTGGCCCAGAGAATTCCATGGACTGTATAGTGCATGAGGTCGCAAAGAGTCAGACACGACTGAGTGACTTTCACTGCACCTCCATAAAGGCCCTGTCTTCGTATACAGTCACTTTGGAGTTTAGGGTTTCAGCGTATGCACTTTGGGGGGACCCATTCAGTCAGTAGGAAATTAGATATTAGTGGTTTTGTATGAACCACCCATCTGCATTGCTATTTCCCTCTAACCCTTTATGTCTATTAATGGCACTGAATAAGAGGGCTTGGTATAGGGTATTTCCTTTTTTTTTGGCTGTGCCGCGTGGCATACAGGGCCTCCTGCAGTCGAAGCATGAAGTCTTAACCACTGGACTGCCAGAGAAATCCCTAGAGTGTTTCCTAATGTGTGGGCAGATGTATTTGACGTGCTCAGATGTGTTTGCCTCTTGTTAGCCCATGGATTGTAGCCCACCAGTTTCCTCTGTGGAATTTCCCAGGCAAGAATACCAGAGTGGGTAGCCATTTCTTTTTCCAGGGAATCTTCCTGACCCAGGATTGAACCAGTGTCTCCTGCATTGGCAGGAGGATTTTTCACCACTGTACTACCTGGACTTTGTGTTTCCTAATACTTATTTGTTTCTTTTGGGTAAAGGGGTTTAAACATTGCTCACTGACATTCCCAGTTAGAGTAACAGGTTTTAGAAAATGACAGACATGTGGGCATTCACTCTACAAATCCAGATGTGCGATGTATAGAAATAGAAGTGTTAGCTTAAAGGGTCTGAAAACTCAGAGTTAAAAATGATCCAAGGTCCCCGGTAGGTGTGTGGGGGGGCTTCAAAAAAGTGAATCTTGGTATCACGGGATAAATGGGATTTCAAAGGGTGTAGGGCAGAGAGGCTTTCTGATGGCTGGGACACAGTCCTGGATGACAAAACCTGCTGAACCCAGGGAATGGTGTATGGAGACCAGTGGATGCTGTCTCCCAGCTAATTGAGTCAGAATTTGGAGTCCTTCAACTGCCTGCTCATCTGGATTTTATTTTAGAAACACTGGAAAGCTGTGGAAGGTCTGATGGAAAAGGGGAAGTATCATCGTTAGACCTTAGCTTTGGCCAGGCATATTTTGAAAATACATAGCTTGATTTAGAGGCTCTAGTTGGAGGTCTAGCATGTGCTGTTTCTGCTGTGTGGAATGCCTTTCCTACTGTTTGCCTTCCCACCAAACTACCATTTACCTTCAAAACATTGTTCTGGAGCAGTGTCCACAGTAAAGGTATTCCTGACCTGTCCAAACAGAGTAATCTCTCTGTCCTGGGTCCTTCTCCTATAGGTTATGAGGGCCTATTATAACAGGCTTGAGTAGCACATAATATTACATAATAATGTATTTACACATCTCTCCCACTTCTTGAGATGAAGGACCTTGAGAGAAGCACTTGTATTTGTTTTGTTTTGCATGCAGAGTGAACAGTGCTTGGTACATCGTAGGTGTGCTCGGCTGCTGCTCTGAGGCTGCTGTGAAAATCAGGAGAGTAACAAGAAAATGAAAAGGCTGCATTGTTAGGAATAGGATGCAGAGACATACTAAGGGTGTCAGAAGATGAGCTGGGGATGATTCTGGACGCTTCTAACTTGGTCATCTGGGTAAATGTCAGTTCCAACAGAGATGTGTGTGCTAAGTCGTTTCAGTAGTGTCTGACTCTTTGAGACCCTATGGACTGTAACCCTCCAGGCTCTTCTGTCCATGGGATTAAGGAGCATGAAAAAAGTTTGGAGGTGAGAGAATGAGTTTGTTTTTTTTCTTTTTGTTACTTACGAACATTCTAAGTGGTGATGTCTGGTAGACAAATGCAAATACAGGTCTGAATTTAGCTTGGTCGTTATCTCAAACCTTTGAAGCCAAGGGTTTGATTGTGATTGCAGACAGTGAGAAAGTGGGCCACGAATGTAGTTTTGCAGAACGCTGACGTTTAAGGAAATGGAAGAAACTTTGGGATTAACAGAGGAAAATGGAAGTGAGAAGTCCCAGAAGTAGGAGGAGAATCAGGACGGCTCAGTGTCATAGAATTAAAGAAATGAGAAATGGGGCACAAGCTAGACCTGTCTCTGGCCAGTAATTTTTGTCATGAATCCTTTAATAGTAAGAAAAACAACAGCAGCAAGAATTAAAAGTAATAGTACTCATTGTCTCCTCAGTGCTTGCTGTATTCCAGGCATTTTGCTCAATGCTTTTCCTGTATCTTATTTAATTCACACCTTGTGCCTGTTATCCTTAAGTAGACTTGCAAAACCAAACTGATAGGTCGGGTAATTTATCTGAGGTCAGACAGCTAAGTACTGGAGCTGGGCATGCTTTGCAAACTTAGAAATGTTGCAAAACATGCTAAGCAGTTAATTTTATTTTACTTTTTGATGAAAGCAAGTTTGCAGATAGTATGTGGATGAAAGTTATCTGAAAAACTTACTTTAGTCATTCTCGTTAACTCAAAAGAGATGTAATTCTTTCTTTCTTGGGTGAGAGGGTAAGTTGTTTAGTAACATTTTTTGAACTTCTCATGTTAAATCAGCTGATTGAATATATAGCCATCCAGTTGCATATATGTGTATATATACATATTTTTTGAAGTACAGTTGATTTAAATGTTATATCAGTTTCAGGTGTATCTTCAGTTATATATATATGTGGTATTTGTTTTAACTTTGTTTTCTTTATTTATTTGGCTATGCCAGATCTTAGTTGCAGCACAGGGGTTCTTCCATCTTTGATGCAATGTGTAAATTCTTTGTTGTTTCTTGTGGAATCTGATTCCCTGAGCAGGGATCGAACACTGGCCCTCCTGCGTTGGGAGTACAGAGACTTAGCCCCTGGACCACCAGGGAAGTCCCTAACTTTGTTTTCTACTATAAGTTCACTTAAGAATAGCCCTTATTTATCATTTCCTCTACAGCCTGACTTTTTATATAATAAAGGGCATCATTTAATTGGAAAGAGAAACCTGGATATTTTTTAGCAATTATGTGCTTTAGTGCTTTTATGTAGAGTAGTATACTTAAGACACATACACAGTAGCAATTTCTGAAAATATTGGCTCATAATTGCTGCACTCTTATGGATGTATTTTCATATATAATTCAGGAAAGAAAAATTATTGCATATGATAGATTAGTATTACCACATAAAACTACTGATTTGTGTATCCTATTTTAGTGCATTGCTAATTCTCCAGAGATGGCAATACAGTAATTTTTAAGAAGCCAGACAGTGTAATTTTGCTGCTGGTGTCAGGTTAAAGCATTGGCATATGTTTGCAGCGGTAGCTGTGGCTCCATCTCATCCTTGTGCAGGACACCTTTGAGCAGCAAGGATTATGGTCTGGGCTCACCCAGACAGTTTACTCTTACCCCAGCCACACCACTTGTGGTTTCCTATGTTTTGAGTGGTGAATATCTCCAGCTTTCAGGCCATCTGAAATGAGACTGAGATTTCTCAGGAAGAACTGTTATAAGGAAAACAGTAAGGGAAACGAAGGACAACAGGATACTGAATAGAGAAATGGATGAACACAAATTTGTTCATTTTATTTTTGAACTTTAATTAGGTGAATCGAACCACAGATTGGTTTTCAGGCTGGACTCAGAGACTCATTTATGCCCAGTTTATCTCCCTTCAGAGGAAACAAAGAACCCCCAAAAGCAAAAAATGAAAGTCTGCCCTTATTCTGGATCCTGGAAGGCATGAGGAATTGGGGTTGAGATGGGTGGGTCAAGATTGGTATGCTTGCTGTTTCTTATCTACCTGGTGGCTTCTCTTTCTGAGTTAATGTTTGTTTCAGAGTCACATGCCAGGTTCTCCACCTTCAAATGCCTTGTGATGCAGAATATGATCCTTTTTGAAACAGTAATATAAGTTTGCTTCCACTTCTTCCAATCATGGCTGTCTCCACCCCTGTTAGAAGTCAGAAAACCTCTTGGAATTTTCATCAAGTGATTGGTTTTCATAGTTTCTGTGTCTATAAAGAGGGAAAGAATGAGATTGAAGTTTTTAAACTGAAGATGACTAAAATATTCGCAGACGTGGTGAAATCCGTGATCTCTTTACATAAGTATTGGATTTCTTTCAAGGTGCTGTCTTCTTACTGACATACTGTGCAAATAACTGCAGTTTAATATAGAGAGATCTCGATGTGGTTAGATTTGGTAAGCCCTCTTATCTTTCCGACATGTATCTTTTATTTAAAATGCATAGGCATGTGTTCAGAACAAAGTTATTTTCAGTGCATATATATTCATTAGCCTGTGTGAAAGAACATTCAAATAACAATCATCTTGATATTTGTTTTCCTTTCAAAGCTGCTTCTCTCTCCATCTTGGGTTAATTGAACCCTAGACCTGAACTTTTTAACGCATTCCCATGGAGCCAGGGTACATTCGAATGTCTTGGACTGATGCAAAATCGCTTTGTTGATCATATACCCATACATGATAAGATATGCGTAAGAAGAAATCTGGTACAGAAGTATAAATAATACTTATCTTTAAGCCAGCATCTGTCATCTGCTTCAGCAGACAGTGCTTGCTTTCTTCCCAGCACAAAAAGGGCTGAAAGATTTATGGAGCAGCTTTGTTTGTGTTCCATGATGCTTAATCAATTTTTATTAAATTCTAAATTAAAACTTGGCTTTCACTACAGTGACATCTCTGATGTATAGAACAAGGGGAGAGATCATGGTGCCCCGAAAAGGTTAGACATGGGTGATATGAATCCTTGATCTAGTTCTTCCTGCAGAACTCTTCCTAATAACTTTCATAAGTCTGTCCAAATCCTTGTAGGCTTGCATGGAAAAAAAAGCAAATACAAACTTAAGTTTAGACTCCTCAGACTTCTAGAGAGAGGGGGATTTGTTGTTGGTTTCTAATACTCTCACGCATGTTCTAATATCTAAGAGAAGAACGCATAGATTATTCCAGTGTGCAGGTAGTGCACTTTGCGTTCAGAATGGTTTGATAAATGGAGACTCACTACTGCACTTACTGAGAAGGCTAAAGTTTTTGTAATTGAAGCTTAATATGTTAAAGGTCTGATGGAGGCCTGGGCTTTGCAGCCTTTTTTCTGCCTAGTTTACCTTGTAAGCTCTGGGTTTGCAGTTTTCTGCTTTTATTTCATTCAGATGCTTTTTGTTAATATCAGCATATGGTAGGAAGTCCACTCAGAGAGGCCCATTTATAATGATCATCTTATTTTTGCAACCGTATGTATGTAAGAAACTGAGATTCATGGTCGAATTGAATTTTTCTTTTTCAGATGAAAGTTAAAAAAGTTATACCTGTGATTAATTTTCCTAGATCCTATACCTATAAGGAGGGGAAGAATGAGATTTAATTAGAAATTTATTTTTCTGTTGAATACTGATATTTCTGGTTTTGACTTTGCTTTTTCTTACATCTGGTACACACCAGATTAACCTGTACATATTATTCCTTTGGAAACATATGTTTGTGGGCCCTGATCCAAAAGTAGCTTATGTATCTACATATCAAAGTATAAAGTTCCTTGAAAAGAAGTGGGGGCTGGGCAACTATGAGATTTGTTAATTATTGTTTATTTTCTAGAAAATATGGCAAGCCGTAAACTTAAGATCAGAATATCTGTGTTTTTGAATTAGATAATATGCTAAGAGAAAAGTGAATTAAAAATTTGGAAGCTAGTTCTTCCATGCCCAAAGAATATTAATAATTCATGCAGCTCTTTCTCTCCCATCTCTTATCTTTTCATGGCCATGTTTGTACTTTTGTTTTACATATTGCCATTTTTTTCGTGGTAAGTGCCAAATGTAGATATAGATGTCCACATTGACATATTCTGTTTATCTGTCTACTCACTACCTAAGTCTTGATGTTTCTCTAGCCGTGGTATTGCCTCGTATGCCATGCATATCTAGCTAGGGGTGCAGTCTTTTGATGATCTGGAATTATTCAAAGGCTCTGCCTAGAGCGGTTAAGTGGCAGGTTATTTCTGAATACATTTGCCCCTCATTTGCCTAAAATGTTATTATGTTTGGTGCCTGACTGTATTCTTACCATGTGCCTTCTTTCTCAGCTGCTGCTGATTCAGAAAGACCCTTTGGAATTACTGTGAGAGTAGGGAAGAAGCCCTGGATTACCAAAAATGAAGACAGCCCTGCCCAACTTGATATGCAAATTAGCTTTAAGGATGTGCAGTTGGTCCTGGCTTTCTAACCTTAGAACTGCTTCTTATACCGTGGCTTGCCAGGGCTACCACTTTGTGATACTTGCAGCCTGTGTAGTTAAGGAGATTGTCTGCTTTCCGTGTTTGTGTGGAGTCGTTTTGAGGAGATGAACTGAGGCGTGGGAGAGATTGCCAAATGAGGTGGTGATGATGGCTAAAGAGACTTGGACTTAGGGAGTGCTTTCTGGCAGAAGTTCAGCTCAGACAGTATCGTGTTTTTGACCATGGTACTTTAGACACTCTGCCAAGTGTTCGTAACGAGATAGGGCTGTTACTATACTTTGCTTTTAACTTTACTTTTGCATACAGTACGCTGTTCTTGTTTTATAAACTGTGTCGCATACTTTTTGTACCTCTATAAACAAGTGAAGCTGTTGAGTTTTTGGATAAAGTTTGAAGCAGTCTTGTGTTGCTTCCTCTTTGCTTTCTGCTCCAAGTTGAGAGCTGAATAGTGAGATCTTTTTTCACACCATTTATAATGCGATGCACATTTTGAAGGCAATTTAAATTCTTTTGGCTCCCCAGCCATATGCTTCAAAATGGAAGCATTATACATGTATGGATAGGGGAATAGGTAGGAAATTGGAGTGTAAAGATATATGGCTGGGTATGTAGTAGGGTAATACTATCCAGAAAGAGAGGTGGGGGCAGGGAGAGTGAGAGAGAGAGGGAGCGCGGAAGGGCGGGAGGGAGAAACAAAGAAGGAAGAAGGGGATGTTTCACTCTCTAGGAATTTTTCCAAAGTTTAGGCCCAGTTTTGCTGAAGAAAATAATATTACAGAAGAAGTTTAAAATGTTTCCACAGGCTATACAAGAACCTTTATACATGTGATTTATATGTCTAAAGAGATTTTGGAAATTTACCAGTGTATTATTTGAGAAATTGACAATATAGCCAAGAGGAATGCGCTTTAATGTATTTTTAATGGAAGGACAAAAACTAATAGAAGCTAAAACTATAGCCCTGTTTTATTATTACATTTTATATCATTTTGGGGGTGATTTTATTTTTCTCCATTCTTGCTTTGCCCCTCAGTTTTTTCTCAGTTTATCTCTACATTGGAAAAATGAAGTATAATATTCTCCTTAGCACATAAGCTCACTGTCTCTCTGGAGATTCTTCTTACTGTTTTCATAATCCATTCTGCCTGGGTAAAAAACGCCAGATTTCTCCAGTATTCTGAAAATAATTTTTACTTTGCTTAAATGAAAGTATCCTGCTTCTGAATTTTCTCACTATAACCATGTAAGTTTCTTGTGGTTATGCCACATTGCTCACAAAGAATATTGTTATCAATTAATTTGGTTGATGTTTGGATTGATATATTTATGTATACTTGTGTTAGGCCAGGGACCCCTTTCTCATTCACATTTAAACCTGTCTACCTTATTTTTTTCCCTTTTCCATCATAGATAATAATATGATAATAATAAGATTCTAATATTAGTTCATATATAATACATAATTTCTTCTACAACTTTCACTGAAAATGAGAGTGCTGTGTCAATCCAGGTGTTACTATACTTTTTCCTGAAGAAAATATCCTGTAGATTAAGTATATCTCTGAAGCATTTTTTATTTAGGTTAATATTCCTAGAATATATATATATATATATGTATAGTTAGTTGTTTAGTCATGTCCAACTCTTTGTGACCCCATTTTCTGTACCCCGCCAGGCTTTGTGACCGCAGGGACTGTAGACCACCAGGTTTCTCTGTCCATGGGATTCTCCAGGCAAGAATACTGGAGGGGATTGCCATTTCCTCCTCCAGGGGATCTTCCTGACCCAGGGATTGAATTTAGGTCTCTGGCATTGCAGGCCGTTTCTTCACCCTCTGAGCCACTATGGAAGCCCAAGCTTGGGGGGGGGGGTCTAAATAAAAGTACCCATTAAAGGCATGGATCACAAGTTCCTCAAAAGTCTATAATCTGACAGATTAGGTTAGTAGGTCTAATTTAACAGTAATAATTAGTAGTTCAAACTTAATAGTAATTTAATGATAGTAGTTCTAAGTGCCAGGCAGTCACAGAACGGTCAGAGACCAGGAAAAGCTGACCGAGAAAGCAAAGTTCGTACCCATAGGCTTGCAGTCGCTCACACACACAGGTACATGGTAGAGTTAGTAAAATAAAGCAGAAGACGTGTATGCTGAGTATATGTGTGTGTATACTTAAATGTGTGTGTGTGTGTTTGCTTATATATACATATACACATCTATACACACATACACGCTCCGTTCTCTTTTGCTCACTGTACACTGTGCATGCAGAAATGATGGGAACACCTTACAAAAATATAACTGCAATTTATATATTATTGTCTTTGTGACTATTTTATAAAAATAGTTTTCAAAGTTAAATTACTGTTCGAACATTTTGAAAATAAAATTCCACAGATCTTTTGAGTTACCTTATGGGGAATCACTTTGTTCTTTACAACAGATTTCTTAATTTTCATTTCTTACACCTCTGTGTTATGGGATACATTATTGGGCACTTTTATAGAAAACAAATTTCTTATAAACTACATAGTGTAACATAACAGCCTTTGAATAGTTATCTTGTAGCATACTTTCACCATCAGTTGACTTTATGTTGTTTAGGAAATGCATGGCAGACTGGGAATTAGGAAACAAAAGAGAGAGGGAAAGAAAAAAAAAATTAGTGGGACCTGAATTTTGGTCATTCATTCATTCATTTATTTTTGAGAAGGGGTGGAAAAGCCCACAGATTCGTATCTCAGTAGGGTGAAGTTGTATTACTGTTTATCTGTATCATTTTCCCCCTGTGGCAAGAGACGTGAAGAATAGACACTCACTTCCAAAGATACCAAGTTCCAAAGCACTGACTCATGAGCCCACAATGAAATCCTAGGATGCAGCCATTTCCTACCTTTGTTTGGAAATGAACTGATTGGACCAGGCGGATGTAAGCCCTCAGCTGCAGAGCTTTACAGAAGGAAATGCTTTTGGTCTCTCTTAGGTACTGGATGCTGTTGAGCCACTTCTTTATATTTGCTAGGGTCAGCCAGTGTGAAAATGTTTTCCTAGTGTGTAGAAAATTCAGAGCGGGGTCCTTCTGTATGTTTGTGCCCATGTAGCCTCTCCCCGATGGCACTCCCTCCTTTTCACGCAGGGGTTTTTCATTGTAAGCTTGTGTATCAAGCACATCACGCTGGTTTCCCTTTCTCTAGCTTGGCCGCATTTGTGTTTGCAGTCTCCCCATCTCATGGTGACTTCCTAGGGCTATAAACCCTGGCCCCTCTCCTGTCCAGGTCACACTCTACCTGCTTTGTTAACACCCGCAGCGCTGGCCATCTCACCACTCCTGCAGCATAGCTGAGCCTCAGGCACTTTGCTCTTGCTGTTCTTGCTGCTGAGAAGACTTTCTTCCCAGGTCCTTGCAGGACTTGTCCCTTCCTGCCATCCAGACAGTTAAAGGTAGTCACTCAGGTGTGTCTGACTCTTGGTGACCCCATGGACTGTAGCCCACCAGGCTCCTCTGTCCATGGAAATCTCCAGGCAAGAATACTGGAGTGGGTTGCCATTATCATCCAGAGGTGGGCTCAGAAAGGCCTTCTCCCACTACTTCACCCATTTCTACCCTCCTGCAAGCCCCTTTGCCCTTACTCCGTTCGACTGTTTTCCCATTTGGCTCCCTGACATATTTTATATTCACTTGTTTCCTGGTGTACTGCTTTTCACCTCCAGTAGACTGTGAACCTCTTGTGGGCTGGAACAGTATCATTTAGTGGCTTTCTGCCTGCACCTAGAATGTACTAGATCATAGGTGTAGTACCTACCACAGTCCAGAACCTGGCAGATTCATAATGACGTCTGTGGAATAGGCAGTGCAGACCTGCCGGAGATGGTGCTCACCTCTGCTACTGGGCCATTTGGCAAGCTCTGTACTTCTGAATGCCTTGGCTTTCCCATTTGATGAGCAGGGACTACATTTTGTGCATCTCACAAAGCTTCATGGGAAGTTGAATAATGGCAAGTGAGCTTTAGTCATGAAGAATGAAAGCTCAAGCAGAGTTTTTATGAAATGGAGCGCTGAAATAATGAAAGGGTCTGTGCCAGATGGGAAGGGGTATATCTAAGATGCTCAAGATTTTCTGTGTATGTATGTGCTGTTCCTGGACACTTTTTTGGTGATAATGCTTGTGATAAGCCTCTAAGGATGGATGAGGAGAAAGCTAAGATAAGCTTAAGTATAAACTTAAAATTGAAAGATAATTTGGGGGCCATAGTAGAGCAAGTGAATGAGGATGATGAAAGAAGTTGGCTCTAAAGAGAACATTTGAAATTCTAGCTTGTTGTCATATTTACCACCTTCCGTTCTCAGACATGATAGTTTTCAGTCAGTAACTTTTCTGGGATTTTCTGAAGTGTGATTTTACCTTGAATGTATCAGAGCTGAAAACAATTGTTTATGTTTATGCAGTTCAGAATTTTGCAGTTTAGTTTGTGTGGGTTAGTGGCCCTACTGTTCAACTGGATGGCAAATCTGTGCTAGGAGGATACCATATGCACAAGTATTTTCTTAAATAATGTTGGCGTTTGCCACTGGTGTTGGGGGAGAAGGGAAGAAAAAAAGAGAGTAATTCTGGAAGCCCTCCAGTAAGGGGTTAGGGAGGAACTTAGGGACAAATGCTCCTACTTGGAANTCAACTGGATGGCAAATCTGTGCTAGGAGGATACCATATGCACAAGTATTTTCTTAAATAATGTTGGCGTTTGCCACTGGTGTTGGGGGAGAAGGGAAGAAAAAAAGAGAGTAATTCTGGAAGCCCTCCAGTAAGGGGTTAGGGAGGAACTTAGGGACAAATGCTCCTACTTGGAACACAACACCAAATAGTGGTTTTGTGTGTGTGTGTGTGTGTGTGTGTGTGTGTGTGTGTGTGTGTGTGTGTTTTAAAGAGAAGCCAAAATTAAACACAGTAGAGTTTACTGTTTGCTAATCAGCATGTGTTTACTTTCTCTTCCAAAACTGAAGTTGCCAACCAATACATTTCCTACCCAGTGCTATGAATCTGTCCAAATAAACATGGGAAGTAGTAAAACAATGACACCACATGAAAAATATATCCTCATTCATTAAATAGAATCCAAAAAATTCTCTGGAATTTAATTCTAGCAATGAAGTGAGAATTGTTTGGTCTACTAAGAGAGGATAGTGACTTCCTGCCTTGGTTAGTCCAGCATGAAAGGATATGTTTCTGAATTCCCATACAACTCTCCATGCATTGGCCTAAACCTGGAGAGACGTAAATGGATCATTTCATGTGAACCCCTCACCCACATTCCCAGAGGACTAGAGCATTTGGGGTATAACATTGTTTTATGACAGTTACAAGCATAAGCAGCTTGTAGAATTCAAATAATTTTAATTTCTATCTCCATCACTGACAATTACTGACAAGGAAGTTCTCAAGAGTCTTCTTTGGGAGATGGCAAACATAAGGAGAAAGAGAAGTTGTAAAGAGATGCTTTTATTTTGTGGTCATTCAACTTTGGAAAATAAATTCAAAAGCAGTAGCTATAATCAACAGTATGGAGAACCTTATGTTCATAAATATATCCGTTTACTTTAGCTGTTAGTGAGCAGTCCCATATTCAGTCATTATCTATACTGTGTACGTGTATCTTTGTGAAGAAGCTTTGCTATGGAAATGTTAGATAGAGATAGACTGATTACTGTGGTATTATTTTTATGGTTTAAATTTGCATTTGAAAGTACCCATTGTACTCTTCATACTAGAGCCCTGGAGCTGACTCCTATCTTCTATCAAAACCTGCTTTTAGAAAATCATATAATATTAGTCATTTGCTCTTAAATGTGAGTTTAAATAAATGCGTTGAGCTTTCAGTTTTTCCAGTAGTCATGTATGGATGTGAGAGTTGGACTATAAAGAAAGCTGAGTGCTGAAGAATTAATGCTTTTGAAATTGTGTTGGAGAAGACTCTTGAGAGTCCCTTGGACTGCAAGGAGATCCAACCAGTCCATCCTAAAGGAGATCAGTCCCGAATATTCAATTGGAAGGACTGGTGCTGAAGCTGAAACTTCAATACTTTGGCCACGTGATGTAAAGAACTGACTGACTGGAAAAGACCCTAATGCTGGAAAAGATTGAAGGCAGGAGGAGAAGGGGATGACAGAGGATGAGATGGGTGGATGGCATCACTGACTCGATGGACATGAGTTCGAGTAAACTCTGGGAGTTGGTGATGGACAGGGAAGCGTGGTGTGCTGCAGTCCATGGGGTTGCAAAGAATTGGACATGTCTGAGCGACTGAACTGAACTGAACTTCAGTAGTAATCACATTAAAAGTCATATGAGTATTGTACAGTTAAGTAGTTAAGTTCAAGCCTTGGGGAGAAATGGTGTAATCTAGTAGGAAGAGGCATTCTTTCTGATGGGTCTTTTCTGGCAGAAGTGACTTTTTTTTTCTCTCTGGATAAGTAAAGCCAGCCCCTGATCTTTACTAATAGGCAGGTCCCAGTGTTGCTTCTGGGAACAGCAGAACAAAAGGTAGTGGGTTCTTTGAAGGCAATTTAGCAGCTAATTGTTATTCAGGATTACATTTCCAGTCATTCTAGATACTGCAGGACAACAGTGCTTTCTTTTTTTAATAAGAAATTAATTATCTGTACAAATTTACTTCTTGGATTTACTTAGGTAAATGATATGTAACCAAATAATAATTTTGAGTAAAACTAACGACACAGCATGTGAAAACCCAAAGGGGTCTTTTAGAATAAGAAAGCCTATGTCAAAGTCATCAGCTGAAAGCTCTATAAATATTGGTTGTTGCCCTTGTTATCTAATCTAATCATTTATAGATAAGGAACCTGAGGCCTTTACAGCTAAACCTCTCACCTAGGCAAGGGAGGAAGCAGTCTCGAAGAACCGAGTTCCTAAATACAGAACTCATTCTACTCTACCAGTCTGCCTTCCAGATCTTTTTTCTTTAAGTTTCCTGAGCTTGAATTCAAAGGAATAAAATGTAGAAAGTTAGCGATTATTTCCTAAAAATCTAGTGTCAGCAGCCGCTTTGAACATTCAACACATACCTTAGTCTGTATTGTCAAGCTGTATAAGAAAGTTATTTGTTCTTTGTCACTTTTTCATCTGACAACTGCATCTATTTATATGTACATAGATTTACATACCTGTATCTTCCTGGATGTAAGAGACTGGATATATGTGGGAATATTCTGTGTATGTTTTAAATTGAAGAAAAAGTGGAAAGATTTTAGAATAGTCAGTGTTCATTTAGCCATTCACTCAGTAGAAGTGTGGGCTTTCCTGGTGGCTCACACAGTAAAGAATCTGTCTACAATGCAGGAGATCTGGATTCAGTCCCTGGGTTGGGAAGATCCTCTTGAGAACAGAATAGCAGTCGACTCCAGTATTCGTGCCTGGAGAATTTCCTGGACAGAGGAGCTGGTGGGGCTACAGTCCATGGGGTGGCAAAGAGTCAGACATGACTGAGTGGCCAACACAGTAGATGTATGGATAGTGGGAATGCAAAGGTCAAAAAAACCGGATTCTGTTCTTTATGGGAATAATAAACCTCAAGTAGTGGTCCCTCGGACTGCAAGGGAATCAAACCAGTCAGTCCTAAAGGAAATCAAGGAAATCAACCCTGAATATTCACTGGAAGGACAGATGCTGAAGCTGAAACTCCAATTCTTTGGCCACTTGATGTGAAGAGCCAATTCATTAGAAAAGACCCCGATGCTGGGGTCTTTGAAGGCAGGAGAAGGGGATGACAGAGGATGAGATGTTTGGATGGTTTTCCTGACTCAGTGGGCATGAATTTGAGCAAGCTCTGGGAGATGATGATGGACAAGGAAGCCTGGTGTGCTGCAGTCCGCTGAACAACAACAAAGTAACTGTAAGGTATGGATAGGGAGATAGCCAACCAAGTTTGATGGAAATATGGGAGAAGTTATGATATTGAAATATAGAATCTTATGGGGACAAAAATGAGACAGACCCATGTACCAGATCTGTGAAGGCAGCCGGAATGAAAGTTAACCAGGGGAAGGGACGTGGTGGTGTTCCAGGAAGATGGAATAGCATGTGTGAAGCCTCAGAGACCTCAGGATTGGAAATGGTTAGTAAAGGTGGTTTTAGGACTCCCACAAATGAATCAGTCTGACAGTCTTGTTTCTAAGTTTCCATTGGAGGTTCTTAAACTGCATGAGAAATTTTTCTCTGGCATAGTGTTTATTCTTTATATTGTTTTTCAGTCATCTGACATTCTCTGTAATGTCCTGTTTGAATAAAATTATCATTATCATCAACAGACATATCTTTATTAAGTACTTATCAGTTGTGAAGGTCTGTGCAGTAAGACTGCCACATTTGAACCCTGATTATAGTAAAGGATTTAAATTTGAAAAGATTAGGTTGTTTTGGTCTATTCAAAAAGACCAAGTGTACGTCCTTGAAGCTGTTTTTTCCCCTGTAATTCTTAGATCTGGTGATTTCACCTCATTATTCCTGTCCTAATTCCCTTGGTTCAATTTCTTAAAAATGTATTTTGAAATATTTAAGACATACAAAAATATATAAATATTTCTACAAACTCAAGCGTGCATCAGCCAGTTTAAAATTTTGTTTAAATTTATTTGAATAAAATTTAAAATAATTAAAAGTTTAAATGAATGTGTGAATAAAGAAATAAAATTTTGAAATTAGATTAATAAAATCCCTGCATGCCTCTTCTCCCCATCTTCTCACTTCTTATCCTGTTACACCAGGATACGTTTAAGTGTATTGGTTTCTTGTTCCCAGGACTTTCCTTGCCTGTGCATTTTGTAATGTGTTTGATGCTAAGAACTTGAACCTCTTTGCCTTCCTATCTAGGGAGTACTCCTCTGACATTTTCTGTGGGATAATTTCTCCTACGTTTGATAGTTCAGTGAGACAGAGGTCTCTAGGCTCCAAACTTATGTTTCCAAGAGTCATAGAAATTCTCGAGGTACCTTTCCTCGACGAGTAATAGAATAATAAAACATTGTCTTTGACTCTTGTTTTGGTAATTATAATTGATAGATGCTTTATATATGTTAGATGATATATAAAATTCAGACCAGTTTTCCTTTTGAGTATTTGGGAAGAGTGCTAATGATGACAAAAGTGTCCTCTGGTTTGATTTCAGATCAAAATTGATAGACTTGAATGAAATAGATATTTAAGTTTACAGTACTAGTTAATTTATTCTGCCTTGAATATTTATTAAAGAATAACTGCAAAAGAACTAAATGCTGAACCTCAAACTTTACAACCCTCTTTATGATAAATTGTTAGATATTCTTCATGAAAATTTTTGGGATCACTTTCAAAGAAATTTTTCCACACCTAGAAATTCCAGCTTCCAGATACCCGTGAAGGAACAGAAATGGTTTACCTATTATTTTCAGTTGGAAAGAGAGTATTTTAAAACTGCATTTGTGTGGATATCACAGTTGCAGCATAATTTATTATCTTTAGGGCTTAACTATATGTCTGTAAAGGATCTTTTGGAGAGCAGTAGTAATGCAGTTAGTTTAGGAAATGCCACAGCTTCAGCTTCCTGTTCTTTACCTTGGCCTTCTTAAAAAGTGAAGACTTTCTGCTCCATCCTGTCAAGAGCAAATGCAGTGTGTGTCAGCAGAAGGAAGGAGCCAGAGGCAGGCCTGTCCTCTTGACCTGTCCCGCTGGGTGTGTTGATTTGCTCTGTGAGACCTGGCCGTCCTGGGCACTGCATCAGGGGACCCTGCAAGTAGGTGAGGGCATTCCTGACTTCTGTGATCATAGCTCACTGTAGGGGCAGAATTCACCATGCAGGCCACTGAATCCATATTAGCATCTAAAGTAAGACGAATAGTTCAAATCATGTTAGAAACTTGTCAAAGTTTAGGATTCTCTGAATCATTTAAGAGACATGGAAGATGAATATAAGGATTCTGTTCCTTAAATTTCTAATCTGAAATTTTCTAAGGTCCATCTTAGGAAATAATTCAGTACTGAGGCTTGCTCCCTCATCCTCCAAGACATGGTCTGCTTCTCTGGGCTTCCTTCTTGGCACCTGCCAACCTTGGTCTTCCATTTCTCAGTGCTCCTCATGTGGAATAAATGTGGCAGCTTTCATTTCTTCCTTTCCTTCCCTCGAGCAGGTGAGTGGTGCCCACAGCTGAGTGTCTTCTTCAGAAAGCATCTAGGACCGCTGTGTGTATTGTGTGTTTGTCAGTGGGCAGGCCAGGCACGCACAGAGTTAAGCCCACGGTCGCTCTATGTTAACAGAACATTTCTCAGTGTAGCCGGGTCGTAATCCCTAAGCAGATGCTTTCCGGGGTCTTGTTATTGTCCAGAAGTGGCTCTTGTATGAGAAAACGCAGCCATGCAGAAACGGCACGCACACTGTTGACTCGCCTACCATGGCTTATGGTGTTTCTTTTTTCACATCCATGGACCCTAGGTTTCGTCTCTACCTAGGCAGGGAGCATTGGCATCTTCCCGGTCTCTACACCTTTAACTCGTTAAAAAAAAAAAAAACAGCCATAAACTGGAGTCACATCATAACGTTCCCTACTGATAAGAGGTTCTGATTTTCCTTGGGATCTTTTCAGTTTGTTGTTGCTGGCCTAGACCTTGCCCCTTTCTCAAGCCTTTCAGCCGCATCGTGGCCTTTCAAAACCTTTAAGTCCTGTAATACTATATTTTGTGAAGAAGGAAAAAAAATAAGATTTTTTTCCCTCCTTGCTTTTGTTAACCCATTCTTGTTTTAGGCTCCAACAAAAAGGGTTTTTGTTAACTGGAGCTTAAAATCGGCCAGCTTGCAAAGCATTCTCCCTTTTTATGCAGGGAGGATTAGGCTGGCATGTTATGCAGTTCCCTTGTATGAGCCGTTCACGTGTCCTGTCAGAAGGTGCATAATTACTCACTTCACCATCAGCAGTCATTCTTAAGTTAAAACCTGTTTTAAACCTCTCATTAATATAAATCATACCGGGAAGGTAGCAAATACACCTTCAAAATGAACGAAGTGTTAGAGAGTTAATCTTTTCTTTTCATAATAGACCCAGAGTAAATAATTTTTACTTAGCACTTCTCTCTCTCTGCAATCAAAATACTTTGTGCTAAAAGATCGGGTACTAGGGGTTGCATAAACGTGCAGGGTTTTATTCAGACAGGATTGGGCTTCCTGCTTGGTGCCAGCCGCGTTTTCTCTCTGTCACCCTTGAACAGTGAAGTGTGTAATCCTCCATTCTTTTAAAGTCAGTCCCCTGACAGAATTTCCTCTCTCTCCCTCTCTCTCTCTCTCTCTCACACACACAGACACACACACACACAGATTCAGGAGCAAAATGTTTTCATTTTTCAGGTCTTCCTTTCAGTGAATGATCCCAGCATGCTTAGCCAACTGTCTGAACTTCTAAACAGTGGCTCCAAGTATGATTTTCCTTCCTGAAAGCACCTCAGGCGAAGGACTCAAGCCTCCCTGGTGTGTCTGTTCCCCTGTGGCAAGTCCGAAGGCAGATAGGGAAGCTCTGAAGGCACCCGCCAGGGACTCCTCTTCCTAACAGAAGGGGCTGCTCCTGCTCTTCCTCTGTGCCCACCCCCTGTCAGATCTGTTCTGGTTGTGGAATGTTCAGTCCAAGGTGGGGCTTTGAGATGAGACAGGTCAAATCCTTCAACATCCTGAAAGGCTCAGACACATCTGGCCTTTGCCCACCTCTCCAAATTCATTTCTCACTTTTTTCCCTAGAGCTTCTGACTCATCATTTTGCTAATCTCCTTTTTAAGTTGGCCAAAGACCCCTGCTCCTTTCGACCCAAGGCCATCACTTCTGCTAATTCCATGTCTCCCAGCTAATTTCGACTCAGTCTCCAGGTCTGTATTTAAGCCAGTGTCCTTTCATTTTTACACATTGTCTTCAATGCAGGGCCAGTGATGTGCCAGAAGTTATTCTGGGTCCTTGAGATTCAGGGTTAATTTGAACAGATGACATTCCTACTCTGATTGGGCTTATATCCTAGGGGAAGCTTTCCACAAAGAAGTCTTCTTGGACATTCCAATCCATGTGGGCCCACTTTAAGCTGCACTTCCATAGAACTCTGATTCTTCATTTTATTTCCTCGCACTGAAGGAATAAAGGAATGGCTTTTTCCCTTTATCTCTGTGTTCCCAAACATCTTTCTGAATTCTTTTACATCATTCTTCTACTCTCTGAAACATTACACTAATCAGAAATTTATTGGGATTGATAGACTTTTTCTTAAAAAATAAATGTCAATTACCGGAAGCAGTTGCTTTAATTGATATCATTTGCTCTTGTTTTAGCACCTGGCGGACATTACTGGCTGCAGGAATGGGGACGAGGTTGGGTTGAGAGGTGATACTTTTAATGTTTGGCACAGTGGGAACTCGAAGGGCATGGGGCACAGGACCTGAGAGGATGAGTGTCTGGGTGATGAGAGTGCCCACAGAAAGAGAAGAAGGTTTAGAAGTTAAACCTGGGTTTTTGTCAGGAATTTAAAGAGAGAAAGCTAAGTCCTCCGTTTTCTATTTTGTCCCTTGGGAAACAAAGGAAGGGGACTAAAATTAGTTAAACTTTTATGTGCCAAGGACTTTACATATGTTATTTCTTTTAAGGGATTATTTTATCTCCAGTTTATATCTAAAAAGTCTCTTTAATTCTACAATTAGAACATGTAAAACTGACACTCTGTAGCTTCTCGGTTCTCAATTAATGTCTTATGAATGAATGACTTTATTGTATAAAAACATGCTCTCCATTTTGGCATGAGTCTTCAGGCCAGCTTCCTTTGACTCAGATTTCTTATTGGTATCACAGTTGAAGTGCATTCAGGGTTGAATTGGGCTTTGTAGACTGGTATGGAGGAGAAGGCAATGGCACCCCACTCTAGTACTCTTGCCTGGAAAATCCCATGGACGGAGGAGCCTGGTAGGCTGCAGTCCATGAGGTCTCTACGAGTCGGACACGACTGAGCGACTTTCAGTTTTCACTTGCATGCATTGGAGAAGGAAATGGCAGCCCACTCCAGTGTTCTTGCCTGGAGAATTGCAGGAACGGGGAAGCCTGGTGTGCTGCCGTGGATGGGGTCGCACAGAGTCGGACACGACTGAAGCCACTTAGCAGCAGCAGCAGCAGCAGTATATCTAATGGGATTGCCACGTGGCTCAGTGGTCAAGAATTTGCCTGCCGAGGCGCGGGTTCAATCCCTGGGTTAGGAAAATACCCTGGAAGAGGAAATGGCAACCCACTCCAGTATTCTTGCCTGGGAAATCCCATGGACAAAGGAGCCTGGAGGGCTATAGTCCATGGGGTCACAAAGAGTCAGATACGGACTGAGTGACTGAGTACACAGTATACCTAATAAAGATAGTAATAAAAGTTATCACCTAAAAAGATTTTTAAAAAGTGAAAGGAAAAAATAATTTCTAAGATCTTTTGATATGCCCCTGTTTCATATTGAATCACTAGGAACATGACATTAAACTGGTTTGGGTTTGGGTTCAAGTGGAAGAGAAACCACATTAGTGATGAACTCTAATAAAATTAAAACACGGTCACAAGGGAGACCCCCATATGGACTGAGAGAGGCAAACTGTGAGGTCCTTTTTTATATAATGGTAAAGCCTGTCCAGAAAGGAATCTTTTTCATTGGAATATTTCCAAAACTAAACATGACCCCAATTTACAAGCAGTTTGAATTTGTATGTAATTGACATATCTCAAAAATAGTAAACAATGAAATGTTTGCTATTTTGACTACTAAATTTGAGTGGGTAGTGAGAATAAGTAGGCTTTCGTACATGGGCTCAAGTAGATTATTTGGTTAAGAAGTGGGAATTACTATTAGTAAAAATAAGGGTCATATCAAGAGTCTAATGTCTTTGATGTATATGTTTCTATTGCTATATACTTATTTTTAAGTCAGTTTCAACACAGTATATTTACAGTTGCTTCTACTGTTCCTATATCTATTTTTAAAAGATATATAGAAACAAAAAGTTGGATAAGAAACCTGATTAAAGGAGGAGTACTTCAGTGATTCAGAATGAATTAGAATATAATTTTTCTTTAAAAAGTATTCAGTTAAGTTCAGTCGCTCAGTCATGTCCGACTCTTTGCGACCCCATGAATCGCAGCACGCCAGGTCTCCCTGTCCATCACCATCTCCCAGAGTTCACTCAGATTCACACCCATCGAGTCAGTGATGCCATCCAGCCATCTCATCCTCTGTCGTCCCCTTCTCCTCCTGCCCCCAATCCCTCCCAGCATCACAGTCTTTTCCAATGAGTCAACTCTTGGCATGAGGTGGCCAAAGTACTGGAGCTTCAGCTTCAGCATCATTCCTTCCAAAGAAATCCCAGGGCTGATCTCCTTCAGAATGGACTGGTCAGATCTCCTTGCAGTCCAAGGGACTCTCAGGAGTCTTCTCCAACACCACAGTTCAAAAGCATCAATTCTTCGGTGCTCAGCCTTCTTCACAGTCCAACTCTCACATCCATACATGACCACTGGAAAAACCATAGCCTTGACTAGACGGACCTTAGTCGGCAAAGTAATGTCTCTGCTTTTCAACATGCTCTCTAGGTTGCTCATAACTTTTCTTCCAAGGAGTAAGCGTCTTTTAATTTCATGGCGGCAGTCACCATCTGCAGTGGTTTTGGAGCCCCCCAAAATAAAGCCTGACACTGTTTCCACGGTTTCTCCATCTATTTCCCATGAAGTGATGGGATTGGATGCCATGATCTTCGTTTTCTGACTGGAGCTTTAAGCCAACTTTTTCACTTTCCTCTTTCACTTTCATCAAGAGGCTCTTTAGTTCCTCTTCACTTTCTGCCATAAGGGTGGTGTCATCTGCATATCTGAGGTTGTTGATATTTCTCCCGGCAGTCTTGATTCCAGCTTATGCTTCCTCCAGCCCAGCATTAAAGTAAACTTGGAAAAATAAATTACGTAAAATTCAATTCATAGATATGGATTATTCCTAAGTGCTGAGAGACCCTGTAGTTCAGTGGATGGAACACTGGCTTGGAAACCTAGGAGGCTCTTCTCTGATGCTGCAGTTCAACAGCAGCATCAACTTGGGCAAATTACTTAACCTCTTGAGGCCTCTCTTTAAGGTTCATCTTTCAGATAAGGCTAGTAATAATAGTATCTACCTTGACAGTTTGTATTGAGAATTAAAACCAACTTTTGTGAGTCTTATCTTCAAATGCCTGCTTATCTAAGATGTCTCACATGGTGGCTCTTCCCAGCAACCATTATGTAGCAATAAAGGAAAGATATTTCTAAGAAATTATTACCGGTAAGTCATGGTGTATTGTTAAATTATCATACTGTTCTCATGATACTATTCCTGTTACTTAAGTTCAGGGAAGAATATCCAATTCATGAAAATCCAAAGGATCTCTGCCTTCTTTTTTCCCCCTATAGTACATGATATAATACACTTCAAATTTAAAGAGGGACATTTCAGGCACTTCCCTGGTGGTCCAGTGGTGAAGATTTCGCCTTCCAATGCAGGGGTACAGGTTCAGTCCCCAGTCGGGGAGCTAAGATCCTACAGCCAAAACCCAAAAACAGAAAGTAGAAACAATACTGTAACAAATTCAGTAAAGACTTTAATAAATAAATAAAGAGGGGCATTTCAGAACAATGTTCATTGATTTAAAAAATTCATCAGTTTTTCATTCATTCAATAGTTTCTGAGTACCTAGTGATATTCTATATTTTATAATAACCTCTAGGAATAAAAAGCCAGAAAAGGCAATGGCACCCCACTCCAATACTCTTGCCTGGAAAATCCCAAGGATGGAGTAGCCTGGTGGGCTGCAGTCCATGGGGTTGCTAAGAGTTAGACACTACCGAGAGACTTCACTTTCACTTTTCACTTTCATGCCTTGGAGAAGGAAATGGCAACCCACTCCAGTGTTCTTGCCTGGAGAATCCCAGGGACGGAGGAGCCTGGTGGGCTGCCGTCTATGGGGTGGCACAGAGTCGGACACGACTGAAGCGACTTAGCAGCAGCAGGAATAAAAAGCATAGGCTCTTTCCACAGTGATGTCACAGTCTAGGAATAAAATTTTACCAAGGAATGGTAATTCATTAGTCAATGGTAAGTGGCAGAAAGCTGTGAATGGATAAATAATCTTTTAAAATTGTAATAGTTTTTTGGGTATCTTTAGGAATACACACACACACCTTGAGTTTATGATGTTAGAAAGCCATTTAAAATGTTAACCAAAAAGTCCATTTTAATTTTTAGTCCATGGCAAAGATATAATTAGCTGAGTGTTCATTTTTAAGGTGTGCTCGTCTGTCTTAATCTAATGTTTATTTTTAAAATTTGATTAGCAATTATCTGGAACAATTTTTAAAACATATGCTTCAATTAACAAAAGTTATATCAGCTTTTTTTGTTTTCTGTTCTTTGAGACTCATAGATTTTATAGTCATTGCTTTTTTTAAAAGATGATTTTACTGAATAGATTTTGATGAAAAATGTTCTTAAAATATTTCTTATTGGCTTACTGGTAAAGGGATGATTCATCTCTCAATGAATTATGTTTTCAGCTCTTGTTACAAAGCCAAACTGTCATCGTTAAATGATTTTAGAAAAATAAAACCGGTTCTTTAAAATGTGGAGTCCATACCTTCTCAATTAATTATTTTGATAATGTTTATTGAATAATGAGAGCCAATTTAAGATTACAATAATTAAATCTTATGAACTAGTGTTAAAAATTTACCCAATCAATGTTCTAAGTCATAGTTTGATCAATTTTGTTAAAATTAGTTCTATTCAAAAGGAAATAGCATGTATTTCATCACAGTGACCAACTATTACGTACAACCAATGTAAAAGAAAAACTCAGTAGAAACAAATGTATTGTCATGGACCTTTAAATATTTTGTTCTGTGTTTCTGAATACTTTCTGGATCTTTTCATAGAGGATTACAGAAACTTTGGGACTGAAGTCTGAGAATTTGATAGAGCCAGATCTGCTTCTGAGCATAATGGCTGCTTATTAAGCTGGAAAACATTACTTTTTTTTTTTACGTTAGACTTTAATATCATAAACAATGACAGCCTTTTCATGTTGTTTTCATAAAACAAAATTTCCTCATAAACCCAAAGCCATTAAACCACAAAAACCCCAGACACAATCCATCACTTTGTTCCATCCCAAGTTCAGTTTATTGCTTTCAAATACATCATATAAAGTGCCCTTTACTTGAGGAAGAATATAGTATAAGGATGAATCCAATACTGAACAGTCTCTGGCCTCTTGAGAACAGAATTTATATTTATTTATTTTCTCATAGAATTCCTTAGGATTTGAATTCTTAATATCCAAATCAAATGCATTCAAATAAACAAACCCTACAGGTCATATATAAAAAGTGCTCTCAGAAGAGAAGTTATACAATTAAAAAACCACTTAATATCCTTAAAGGGAAGAAACTATATGCCTACATTAGTGGTAAAGAAAGTATGATAATGGAAAATATATAATTCTGGAAAAGAGCAAGACAGGGCAGATGATTAAACTGAGATCATATAAAGCTTGATTTTTGTTCAGAATGCTTTCAGTTCCAGTTACTTTCCTTGGTTCTTAGCTGTTTATTTTTAGTGTGAGGTCATAGTATTCCATGATTAGGGAAATAGGGTCTCCATAAGGAGGTATGATGTGTGACCAGAAAACAACTGTGGTATCAGTGGAACAGAGGTCTCAGAAAATGCTAGTGTGGCTTTTTACCCCCAACCCCAGTTTTGAAAAATAATTGACATACATCACTGTATACATTTAAGGCATACAACATGATGGCTTGATATATATTGTGAAATAATTACCAAAATAGTTTTAGCTAACACTCATCTTCTTATATAGATAAAGAAAAAAGGAAAGAAATATTTTCTTTGTGGTTAAGAACTCTTAGGATTTACTCTCCTAACAACTTCCCTATATATCATACAGCTGTGTTAGCTATAGTCACAATGTTGTATGTTACATCCCTGCTGCTGCTGCTGCTGCTGCTAAGTCACTTCAGTCGTGTCCGACTCTGTGCGACCCCATAGATGGCAGCCCACCAGGCTCCCCCGTCCCTGGGATTCTCCAGGCAAGAACACTGGAGTGGGTTGCCATTTCCTTCTCCAATGCATGAAAGTGAAAAGTGAAAGTGAAGTCACTGAGTCGTGTCTGACTCCTAGCGACCCCATGGACTGCAGCCTACCAGGCTCCTCCGTCCATGGGATTTTCCAGGCGAGAGTACTGGAGTGGGGTGCCATTGCCTTCTCCAATGTTACATCCCTGGTACTTATGTTGTAACTGGAAGTTTGTATCTTTTGACCACCAGCTTCCAGTTCTCCCACTCTCCACCTTCAGCCTCTGGTAACCACAAGTGTGATTTCTATTTCTATAACTTTGTTTGTTTAGAGCCTACGTACAAATGAGGTCATACAATATTTGTTCTTCTCTATCTAGTGTTTTCATTACCTTTGGATGTATTGCCTTTTTTCCACTTCCACACCAACATTTTTTATCTCTTGTCTTTTTGATGATGGTCATTTTTACAGTGATGAGGTGATTGATAATTCACTGTGGTTTTAATTTTCATTTTCAACTAGTGATGCTGAGTATATTTTTATATACCGGTTGGCCTTTCATGCATCTTCTTTGAAGAAATATCTATTCATTTCCTTTGTCCATTTTTAAATTGTTTTTGTTTTTGCTGCTGAATTGTTTGTATATTAATCTAAAATCTGAGTTCTTTATATGTTTTAGATATTAACCCCTTATCACATCTATGATTTTTACTTTGTTGATGATTTTTTTTGTTATGCAACTTTTTAGTTTGATGTAGTCCCATTTGTTTATTTTTGATTTTGTTGTGTTTTAAATATCATATCCAAAAATCATTACCAAGAGCCATGTCAGGGAGCTTTGGTTCTGTGTTTTCTTCTAGGAGTTTCATGGTTTCAGGCCTTACATTTGTCTTTAATTCAAGTTGATTTTGGAGAGTAGTATAAAATATGGGGCCAGTTTCATTTTTTTACATGTGAAGAGCTAATTATCTCAGTACCACTTAATCTTTTAAAATTTTTTATTGATGTACAGTTGATTTACAATGTTGTGTTAGTTTCTGCTGTACAGGAAAATGATTCGGTTATACGTATGTGTGCAGCCTTTTTTGTATGCTTTTCCATTGTAGTTTATCATAGGATATTGAATATAGTTCTCTGTGCTATGCAGTAGGACCTTGTTTATTCATTCTATCTATAATATTGATATCTGCTAACCCCAATCTCCCAATCCTTTCCTCCCCTACTACTCCTTAGCACGACTCATTGAAAAGACTTTTTTTTTTCTATTGAGTGTTCTTGGCCTTCTTGTCAAATATTAGTTAACTGCATATGCTTGGGGTTATTTCTGGGTTCTCGATTTTCTTCCACTAATCTATTTGTCTCTTTTTTATGCCAGTAACTTCCTGTTTTGATGACTACAGTTTTTTAGTATAGCTTGAAATCAGGATGTGTGATGCTTCCTGCTTTGATCTTCTTTCTCAGGATTCTTTTGCTATTCAGGGTCTTTTGTGGTTCCTTATAAATATTACTGGTGTTTTTGCTACTTCTGTTAAAAAAAAAAAAAAAAAAAACCTTTGGAAGCTTGATAAAGATTGCATTAATCCTCTAGATGATTTTGGTGGTATTGACATCTTATCTTAACAGTATTAGTTTTTTCTGTCCATGAACATGAGATACCTTTCTATGTATTTATGTCTACCACGATTCATTTCATCAGTGTCTTATAGTTTTTGGAATAGAAATCTTTCAACTCCTTAGTTACATTTATTCATTTATTCATTTATACATTTATTCATTTTATTATTTTTGATGGTATTGTAAATGGTATTGACTTCTTTATTTCTTTTTTAGAAAATTCATTATTAGTGCATAGAAATGCTACCAATTTTGTATCTTGCAACTCTGCTGAATTCACTGGTTAGATCTAACAGCTTTTTGTTTATTGACTTTTTAGGATTTTCTGTATATTAATATAAAATCATGTCATCTGCAAATAGAGACAGTTTTACTTCTTTCTTTCCAATTTTGATACCTTTTTTTTTCTTGCCTGATTAGCTAGGACTTCTAGTATTATTAATATGTCAAATATGTGTGGTAAGAGTGGGCCTCCTTGTCTTGCTCCTGATCTTGGAGGAAAAACTTTCTGTCTTTCCTCAATGAGTATGATATTAGCTTCAAGACTGTCATGTATGGCCCTTTTTATGCTGAGACATGTTCTTGCCATATTAGAGCTTTTCACATAAATGGATGTTGAAATTTGTCAAATACTTTTTCTGCATTGGTTGAGATGATCATATGCTTCTTTCATTTTATTAATGTGATGTATCACATTGATTTATTTGCATATATTGAATCATCCTTGCATTCTAAGAATATATCTCACTTGCACATGGTGAATGATGCTTTTAACATGTTGCTGTATTTGGTTTGCTAGTTTATTTAGAATTTTTGCATCTATATTCATCAGGAATAGTGGACTATTGTTACTGGTTTTAGTATTGGGATAATGTTGGCCTCATAAAAGAAGTTTAAGAGTGTTCTTGACTCTTCAGTTTTTTGGAAGAGTTTGAGAATAATTGTTCATTCTTCTTTAAGTGTTTGGTAAAATTCACCAAGGAAGCCGTCTGGTCCTGGTCCTTTCTTCACTGGGAGATTCTTTGCTGACTCAATCTCCTTGGTCTGTTCAGATTTTCTCCTCCTTCCTGATTTAGTCTTGGAAAGCTGTATGTTTCTAATAATTATCCATTTTCCTTAGGTTGTCCAGTTTGTTGGCATATAATTGTTCAGTGTGGTGTAGTTTTTATAGCTTGTTTTCCACTTTATGCTTTTTGAATATGGCCTTCTGAGTATCTCAGAAAGATCTACTCAATAAAAAGTTGTTTATAAGGGATGAGTTGGATTTAACGAGGGGCTTTTTTTGTTTCATTCTAGTATGAGCTTATGTCTTTGAGTATTTTTTAAATTGTTGATGGGTTAGGAGGAAGCCTAGTTACTAGAAGGACAAAATCCTGGAAGAGATACAGAACACTCAGTGGTGGCTTCTTGGCAAACTGGAGTGTAGTTGAGGGGCTGATGGAATGCAGGGTGCCTGGGGAGGAAGCCGCAGCTAGAGCCTGTGGGACCAGGTGGGTGGGTTCCTACTGCTTCAGGTGCCCTCTTAGCCACCAGGGAAGCTCCTATCAATGATAGACACTGCCATCTCCTTATCAGGTGGAGGTGCAGAGGAATTGAGCTAGAACTGATAGGAAAGTCTCTCTGTTTTTCCATTTCACTGAAATTAGATTGGCTCTTACCTATACCTTTAACAGCTTCCTCATTTTTTTCTTTGCTTTAAACAGTGAGGTCCAACATGATTTTTCAAAATTTTCCTTTTTGATTTCTCTCTCCCATGGAATTATACAACAGGGAAAGTACTCAAAGTACAAAAGAAGCCAGTGCAATTATTAAATAATGAATGGTTACATTTTTGTAAATTAATGTCCTAAAAAAAAATTCTGGGATGCTAATTTTTAACACTGTTCATATCTAAATGTGTTTCTTCTGGGAACTGTGGGTGGGAGTTATGCATCCTAGAATTATTGCAAATAGATTGCCATTCAGAAAAGTAATGCAACATAAAAATTAATTAGTATCACAAGTTTGAACTGGCATCTAGTGTAGTCACTTATTAGAAAGTGGAGGGCCCAGTTAAAGTAGTTAGCTCCGAGATCCACTCTGCTGCTCAAAGTACCCAAAGTGCAGCCTGGCTTCTGTTAGGAAGAGAAGAGTTTTGTGGTCAAGTCCCTACTCTACGGCTCTATGATCCAGGCATAGTGCCTAACTCCTCTGAGAGTTAATAATCCTCTGAGCCTCTGGACAGCTATGTAACTGACAAGATAGAGCTATAGGTGATATTCTGAGGGGGCAGCAGAAATTCAGGATTAATGCTGAGTCCAAAGGCTAGGAAAAGTTCTAGGATGAAAATGGCATTTGATCTGGTCTGCATGGCATACTGGTTCCCAAGTGCTGTAGATAAAGAGGACAGACTTGGGGCAGTAGCATGGTCAAAGGCACAGTGGTTCAGCTCCCTGGGTCTTGAAGTGTATGACTTTGTGTCAGGGGAGCTGAACCGAGAATTTAGAAAACGGCCATTGAGGACCCTGAACACTGCATGAAGTGATTCAGCAGAATCATGAAGTGATTCAGTAGCTTTCTTGTGCTGTGTAACAGATTACCACCAATTTACAGCAAAACCCATTTATTAGTATGCACTTTTGTTGGTCTGAAGTCCAGCACAGTGTGGCTACATTCTCTATGCTGTTTATTGTAAGACTGAAGTCAAGGAGTCCACTGGGGTGAGGTCTGCTCTGGAGGTTAAGAGGAAAAATCTATTTTCAAGTTCATTCTTATGATTGGCAGAATTGAGCTGCTTATGGGTGGAGGATTGAGGTCTGAATTTCTTTGTGGGCTCTCAGGGGTCTGTCCCCTGTCCTTACCATGTGGCTGTCTCCATTTTTAAGCCACCAACGGCACGTTAATGCTGTCTTGTGCTTTGAATCTCTCTGATTTTACCTTCTGAGACAAACTAAAGAAAATGTTCTACTTTTAAAGAGCTCATGTGACTAGATCAGGTTCACCTGAATTACTTTCCTAATTTAAGGTCAGTTGTGTCATGTAACATAATCTAATCTTGGAATTAAAATCTCTCAACATTCACAGTCCTGAGACTACACAGAGTGTGTAGACCAAGAGGCAGGACATTCAAGGGACCAACTTAGAATTCTGCCTTCCACGGCAGGTAATAGGGATCTGCTGCAGTTGTCTGAACAAGAGAGTTATGGGCTCCAAGCAGTGTTCTAGAAAGTTAACAATAGTAGAGTGTAGAAAATGTTTGGGAAAAATGAGAGACTGGGAGCAGTTGACATGGGAGAAAGTCTTTGCAATAGCCAACGGGCTTTAGTACTGCTTATGTCCTGTTTGGGCTTCTCTGGTGACTCAGTGGTAAAGAACCTGCCTGCCAATGCAGAAGATACAGGTTTGATCCCTAGGTTGGGAAGATCCTTGGAGAAGGAAATGGTGATGCACTCCCAGTGTTCTTGCCTGGAAAATCCCATGGACAGAGGAGCCCAGTAAGCTACAGTCCAGGGGGTCGCAAAAAGAATAGGATATGGCTTAGACACTGAGCACGCATGCGTGCCCTGTTTTGTCCTGATTTAGTAAAGCTCAGCTCCAGAAGGGCTTCTTCAGACCATTGGAAAGAGGGATCCAACGGTCAAAGAGAGTCGACAACGTGCTACCTCCAGGTTCAAGCCAAGCTTGTAGTCATTTGTGTTTATGGAGGAAAAGATAGTGGGTGATGGCCAGTAGGTGGTCTTTTTATGCCTCCCCCTCTAAATCAGGCTCACCTTGATCTATTTTATATACTGGCACTTCACTTTTAAATTATGTTCAGTTTTTTGATTTTCATTGTTTCATCTAGAAGCCAGTTTGAGGACTGCTAGTCGGAGCCTGGTGGGCTGCAGTCCATGGAGTCGCTAAGAGTTGGACATGACTGAGCGACTTCACTTTCACTTTTCACTTTCATGCATTGGAGGAGGAAATGGCAACCCACTCCAGTGTTCTTGCCTGGAGAATCCCAGGGACGGGGGAGCCTGGTGGGCTGCCGTCTATGGGGTCACACAGAGTTGGACATGACTGAAGCGACTTAGCAGCAGCAGCAGCAGCAGTCCTTCCTAACACTTTCACTTTATGCGTGAGCGGATGGTGGCACGGGAGGGAAAGGGCGTCCCTTTTAGGATTTCTTGTCCTTGTCAACTATGATGTTTAGTTTGAGAAGAAACAGCCCATTGGTGAAGAATGAGGAGAGGGATAGAGGGCGTAAGTGGGTGAGTTCATGTTACTGTCTCATGGATTCAAGGAAGACTGGAATTAGCTTAGTTCCAGGTTTGTTAGGAAAACTTCAAGGAAGAAAATGGGTCTTAGTCTGGCTGTTAAAGGAACTAATGGAGGGAAAAATCAGCTTTGCCTAAGAAAAGATCTGCAGATAAGGCCAGGTCTGCAAAGCTGGGTGTGAGACATGCTCCAGAGACAGTGTGGTAGTGAGACCTGAGCTCTGAGGTCTTAGTTGNTTTGTTAGGAAAACTTCAAGGAAGAAAATGGGTCTTAGTCTGGCTGTTAAAGGAACTAATGGAGGGAAAAATCAGCTTTGCCTAAGAAAAGATCTGCAGATAAGGCCAGGTCTGCAAAGCTGGGTGTGAGACATGCTCCAGAGACAGTGTGGTAGTGAGACCTGAGCTCTGAGGTCTTAGTTGTGTGACACTGGGGAAATTATTTTGTCTCCTTGAGGCTCAGTTTTTCCTACTGTGAAATGAGGACAATAATTTTGCACATATAAATACCCAATAACAGTTCTATAGGTGAAAACCAGTTGAATATCTGAAATCTTAAATGTTTAAGTCTAATCTATTAATATCTGATCAGGTTATTGTGAGGCTTGGGTACGATAATACATCTTTACAGAGTACCTAGCTTACAATTGGGCTTCCCTCCTGGCTCAGATGATAAAGAATCTGCCGTCAATGCAGGGGACCCAAGTTCAATCCCTTGGTTGGGAAGATCCCCTAGAGAAGGAAATGGCTATCCACTCCAGTATTCCTGCCTGGAGAACACCATGGACAGAGGAGCCTGGCAGGCTACAGTTCATGGGATCACAAAGAGTTGGACACGACTGAGCAACTAACACACTTTAGCATATGATCAGTTCTGAGTGTATAACACTTGTTTGAAATATTATTCAAGAAATAGGAGATTTCAAAGTTTGGGATTTAGGTGGAGGGGTTAACCTTTCAAGCCAAGAGAAGCCTTTCACTTTGAGATACAGGATAGTAGCCAGGTTACAAGGGAGAAGATTCTGGATTGATGTGAGTATATCAATCAGAAGCTTGAATCAGGAGGGCAGAAGAATTTCTGATTGTGTCAATATTTAACGTGACCTGGGCACACAAAGTTTAGCAACTTGCTGTGAATTATGGTCATAGAAAAGCTCATAGACTTGGGAGGAAGCTAGATAGGCTGTAGGAAGGATAAAATCTAGTTCAGAGCAGAAAACTGTCCCTGGGAGGGGCAGAGAGGGCCAAGAAGGAGGACAGGGATCGGGTGTGTGTTTGTGTTGGGGAGATGGGGGAAAGAGCAGAGCTAGGTCTCACTGGCTGAAGAGCAGAAGCTCTGAGTGGTGGAAAATCGTCTGGACCTGCCTGAGTTTTAATAATGAGATGGGGCAAAAACGAGGACGTGACCCTTTGATGAAGGAAGCTTTCTGGAAAGGAAATAAGGGTTTCTTAGGGAAGAGTGAAGAGCTGGGAGAGGGGCCAGAGAAGAGGAGGAAGTAAGGGGAGGGTGAGATTTGTTAGTGTTGAGGGTGTGGGGGTAACAGGCACACTGAGATGTGAGGTCTGTCGGCTGTGGTCCACTGGCCAGGACCCTGTGAGCCTAGCATCCAGAGTGGCAGCAAGAAGAAACCGAGGCTTCCGGAAGCAGGGCTTCTGATTTCCCTAGAACTCTAGGTGTGGCAGAAAGGAAGACCCCTTATGCAGAATAATCTACCTCTTAATTGTTCCCCAGCCACAGATTCTTAGCACTTGGAAGTGCTAAGTCTTTCCACTACTCCAATCCATGAAACAGAATCAAAGCATCTCTCTCTGAGCCTGAGAACCACAACAAGGGCTTTACGACAGCTTCAGAGAGGTGCATTTACCTTGTTTATGATGCATGTACTAATTAGAAAGGACTGTGTTCTCTTTGTGGTATAAGACTTTGCAATGGACCTACATGGTCATTATTATCAGTAAGAATTAATGAGAAAAATTTAGAACATGTGTTTGGTAATCCTGGGTGGAGAGATGTCAGGGGATCTTGTTCCCTGACTCTGCCTTCTCGCCACCTGGAAAGGAGATTCGTGAGCCCAGCAGACTCCAGCCTGCTGGGGGCGAGGAGGATATTCCTGGGCTCACTGTGAAGAAGGCACGGCATGCTGACATGAGTGTTTACCGCAGATGAGGGCGGCTGCTCTCATGCTCTCTCAGGGCTGGAGATAAAGTAGCTGATGTGCAGATCCATCCTCTCATGGGGAAGTTGCTCCAGTTCCCAGGCATGGAAGCTTGGCTTTCGGAATCACAGGGTAGATGCTGACATAGCAAGTCAAAATATTGGCTTCTAGGAGAATGTTTGATGTGTTGTTTTATTCACCATAGCTTTAATTCCACCGTATAAACAAGAACATGCCATTTTCTTGTCATCTGAAGAACCCTGAATTTCTTAAATCTCATCAAAGAGTGAAAGTCACTCAGTCATGCCCCACCCTTTGTGACTCCATGGACTGAAGCCCACCAGCTCCTCTCTCCATGGAGTTCTCCAGGCAAGAATACTGGAGTGGGTTGCCATTAAAATGTTATCAAATGCAGTGTTATTTACTCAAGCTTTCCTCCTGAATTCTGCCCTGGAGTGTTAGTAGGCAGTTACATTTATCTCTGTAACATTACTCACCGTTTAGTAAAAGAGACAAAACAAAACAAACCCCAGCAAACATGCCCCCTCCATAAAACATAAAACAGGATTAACATGTGAAAGAATAAGATCCTGCCTTGAGTTCATTCTCTTGCAACAAACGTAGAGTTGTCTGTGATTCTGAGTAAATGAGTCTGCAAACCAAAATAGTAAGTTTAATTTGAGGTTTATAGTTTTGACATTGTAACCCTAAATTACATCTTACTTGGAAAAATCTTTTCAACTCAAACTTTTCTTTAACCTAGTGCCACAAGATGACTCTATATTAAAATTTCTCAGGACACAGTATAGCTCTGTCCAACAACCTAAATTTATATATACATAATGAATAGTAATGTTTATATCAAGATGATAAACGATATCATTATTTGCCCCTTAGATTTGCTATTCTTATTGAAAATGTTGGTAGTCCTAAATATAAAACGTTTTAAAAAATGAAAAAGCCTTTAAATGTGGCAGATAGGAGATAACAGGTTGTACAAAACTCCATCAGATGCAACATCTTAGGGATGAAAAAAGGCTAAAAATCAAAATTTCTTCCAAACTGGCTTATCTACATGAGTTTTATTCAGTTCAGTTCAGTCGCTCATTTGTGTCCGACTCTGCCACCCCATGAATTGCAGCATGCCAGACCTCCTTGTCCATCACCAACACCCGGAGTTCACTCAAGCTCACGCCCATCGAGTCCATGATGCCATCCAACCATCTCATCCTCTGTCGTCCCCTTCTCCTCCTGCCCCCAATCCCTCCCAGCATCAGAGTCTTTTTCAATGAGTCAACTCTTCGCATGAGGTGGCCAAAGTACTGGAGTTTGAGCTTTAGCATCAGTCCTTCCAAAGAAATCNGGTTTGGGTGGACTCCGGGAGTTGGTGATGGACAGGGAGGCCTGGCGTGCTGCAGTTCATGGAGTCACAAAGAGTTGAACACGACTGAGCAACTGAACTGAACTGAGCACTTAAGAAATGTTTTTGTAGTTGGAGACCGAGGCGGTAATTTAATGGTCTCCAGTTAGAGCTAGTAATAGACTAAGAGAGGAATGGTTTTAGGTTCCTTAGAGGATAGAAAGTGTTTCTTTAAAAAACAATCACTCGGTGTTGTGCCTCCAAGACCAATGTAAACAAATACTTAATAAGTGTCTTTTGATGATGGCAGTGGCTGGTAGATCAATAACTGAAAGTGCCTGAACTTAGGAGACTACAGGCTAATAAAAATATTTCACCAGCTATGATAAGATCAATGTGTTGTAAGAAATACTTTTCTACTTTGGACTCATGGGGAAAAAGGGACCATGCATTTCAGATGCCAAACACTTGATCAACTCTGGGCAGTAGTAGTAGCCTCTTGTGGCCCTCGGTAAAATCTCTAATAAACTAAATACCAAAATCAAATATAGAAATGAAGGGGTCTCTGTGGACTAGCTGAATGACATGGTTAGTCATTGGTCTCTCTGGTAGCCAGGAGTCCAACTCAGAGTTCTATAATACTTCACTTGTGCTTGCTCAGGACCTTCAGAGTCTCGGATTAATGTATGAAAAATCTTTTTCAGGAGCCTTTTCAAAGATCTGTTGGCTTGGATAAAATGCCAGTGGGCAGAATCTGGGTTTTATCAGGTGCTGCTTGAGGAAAAACATTTATGGTAGTTTAAAGAAAAGCAGTGAAATCAGAAACACAGTTTGGAGTTTGTAATTTGGAATCAGATTCTCGAATGTATCATGGAAACAAAACAATTGTAAATTTAAAAAAATATTTCATTTTATATTTGGCTTGAATATAGTGATCATGTTTGTCTGTATTTCCTGGACAACTGGCCTGTTCCTTTGGTATTTTTCCTTCGGGAAAATGTATTCCTTCCAAATGCTGCCTTGTCGTTCACGCCTCATTATTCTTATTCCCTTGTTAGGTTCAGCAATGTTTGTTTTCTTCTTAAAAATGCTGTTAGTGCCACAAAGTAATAGAGGAACTCTCAGCCATTACAGAGGAGACTCCGTCTGCTTCTGAAAGTACAGTTTAGGGAACTTCCCTGGTGATCCAGTGATAAAGGCTCCACGCTTCTCATTCACGAGGCATGGGTTCGATCCCTGGTCCAGGAGCTAAGATCCTGCATACATCGTGGTGCAGCCCAAAGATTAAAAAAGAAAAAGAAAATACAGTTTATTGGCAAAGTAGTCTCAAAGAGTCTCTCACTCACTCACAGCAGGATCTAATGACTTTCATTGTTGCACCCCTCACTGCCCATAAATATTTTATTTTCTTACTCTGATTTTCTCTTCCCTCAGAATGACACTCCTATTTGTTTTATCTATCTCAAATAAAATAATCAGCACTATGACCATTCAGAGCAGGATTTTATGAGTCTCCCAAATAATGTAAATTTAGAGTTTGCTTAGTTTGTATCTTTTTCTTCTATCTCCCAATGTTATTAAATAATTAGATAATTTGTATCTTAATCTTTTGGTTGTTCATGCACATTCCAGAAGTAATTTGTAAGGGAATCTAAGTTAGATTCTGTCTGCTTTAAATAGGAATTAGTGTGGGTTGCATATAATATATGTAAAAGACGTAACTTGTGCCAAGTTATTGCCCAGAAGGTTTGGAAATTACTATTCATACTATTTTTCCTTTGGGCATTATAAGGCAGTTGATCAAAATGGTCAGCTCAATACATGGAATATGACTTTTGAGTATAGCATCCTTAAGAATTCAGATATTAAATCATTTCACATATTTTCCACTTAATTTTATTGAGTTCTGCCCAACAGCACTTTCCAAAAATTATTCATAACTTACTTATGCTGCTATGGCAATATTTTAGAAGATGGATGGGGATAGCTATTTTAGTTTGTAGTGTAAAGCATCATGTCCTATACAAACAGGCCACAGTATTCCTTGTGAAATAAATGACTTTTAGTTGCTGGGCTGCCGGATGCAGATTTTTTACTGGAAAGTATACTTATTTTCCTTTCTTTAGCATGACTCTAAAAGCAATTTTGGCAAATACAGCATAGTTCGTAGTGTCACGTGAGTATGATGGAATTGAAGTGACTGTTAATGTGGCCTTGACCTTGGTGTTGTAGCAAGGGTAATGTAAACTCTTTGGAGCATACAGTATCTTCTGGGATTCACTTNTACTGGAAAGTATACTTATTTTCCTTTCTTTAGCATGACTCTAAAAGCAATTTTGGCAAATACAGCATAGTTCGTAGTGTCACGTGAGTATGATGGAATTGAAGTGACTGTTAATGTGGCCTTGACCTTGGTGTTGTAGCAAGGGTAATGTAAACTCTTTGGAGCATACAGTATCTTCTGGGATTCACTTATGTTTGTGGAATTTTACCTTCTCCTCAACTTTCTACACACACACACACACACACACACACACACACAGAATCTTCATTCCTACCAATGGATGCAGATGAACCTTGGTGACACCCACTTGAATCCTGCTTCTGGCCTTTCTCATACCTGAAGTTCTTCTGTGTCTGCCCCATATTCACAGGACTTTTTGAGGGGTCAGCAGAGTGGATAAACTAATAGATGCCTACATGTTAATACAGACCTTCCCTGTGGCATCACTTCACCTTACTTGTCAATTTTTATATATATATATATATATATGTATGTTTTTTTTTTTTGCAGATGACCATTAGTTTAAAATGATTTTGGTGTTTTATTTATTTAAATTCATTTTAGAAAAATGAAAAAACAAAAATTCTTGTCCACTGACCATTAGCTTCTCAGCTCACCTTTGGCACCCTATCTTTTCTAAACATACGCTGTTATGCTGTGCTTAGCTGCTCAGTCGTGTTCAACTCGTTGTGACCCCGTGGACTGTAGCCTGCCAGGCTCCTCTGTTCTTGGGGATTCTCCAGGCAAGAAAACGGGAGTGGGGGGCCATGCCCTCCTCCAGGGGATCGTCCCAGCCCAGGGATCAAACCCAGGTCTCCTGCCTTACAGACGGATTCTTTACCTTCTGAGCCACCAGGGAAGCATCTGTGTTTTTCTTCATATTGAATATTATATGTGACTAACTTGAAATTCTGCTGTGTCAGATAGAATTGGAAATGTACCAGCTTTATCGTCATTACTAAGAGCAATGATGATACCTATTTATTGCACACTCACCATGACCAAGGCACTATGTTAGGAATTTACATGTAGTGTCTCAATTCTTACCTCAGGCCTGCTTGGAAGAGTTTACTTTTTTATCTTTTACAAATTGATTAAAGGAGCTCTGAGATATTGGGCCATTCATCCAAGTTATAATGCAAATAAGTGGACAAGCAGGTTGAGAATTCTTTATTAAATTTTGCTTAGATAACAAGAGTAATAATTGCTTTTGTAGTAATATTGCCATATTATAGAAGTATATAAGATAGGAAGTTAGATTCCATCTCAGTACATCATTCAGAGAAAATCTCCATTAACAAATGGTCCATCGTTATCTGACTCTTGAAAGTAATCCTTGAAGTTTATCTGATAGTTTTTAAAGTAAGAGTTTCTAATTCTTTTTCTTATGACTTTTTATTGATGTACTTTTTACTTTCTTTACAATTGAATCTGAATGCATTATAAATTTAGAATAGGCAAAATTCTCACTTCAGTATAACTTTTTACACATTTGTTTTCTGACATTTTTTTATTCTCAAATACCCAAATCTTTCCTTGTTAGTTAACTTTTAACAATCTTTTGTTCATAAAATGGCCTTCACGTAATATTTGCAGGTGTTCAGTGCTATCACTTCTATTTTTCATTGACCACCATTAAATGTACACCAGAGACAAAATTTTTTAAGCTCCTTGTTTTACTTCCTGTTTGTTTGTTGTTTTTTTAATTACAAATATACTACAGAGTCTATAGAAACTTATGTTCTAGTTGATGTCTTTGGAGATTAGATAAAGATTGTGCCAGCCATTATTTTTCTTTTCTTGCTTTACTAAGAACCCCATTAATGAGCTTGACATGAGTTATTTTTACACACCTATTTACTTTAAAAATTAGTAAGTAACACATTTACAGAAAATCATTATATACCACATACAGGTAAAAATGAAAAACAAGTGTCCTTCTTACCCTTGTTTCTCTCTTAGTCCTTCACTCATTCCTAAGTTTCTTCTCTTTCCAGAATTTCCTAATGGACATATAGGCATAGGCACAATGTATGCACATATTTTAAGTCGTAGCATCTTTTCAAGTGTAAATATCCAGGATGATGACCCATCTTTACAGTACATGCCTCCTATGCTCACTGCACTTCTGAATAAGCGGATCTCAGCCGGACTTTTATATTCAGTAAAATAAGAATACATTTCAGATGTGTTAACACAAGTAGGGCCAAGAAAATAGAGGTGGAGAATCAAAATGTGAAAAAGAATACACATTTATAGTTTATAAAGTGTGGTTCCCAAACCAGCAGCGTCCGACCTGTCATGGGCCTCTTAGCAGGGCAGAGTCATGGGCCCCATTCTGATTTGATTTGATGATCAGATCTCTGAAGACAAGCCTGAAACTGGGTTAGAACACACTCTTGAGGTGATTTGTAGGCATGTTAAAGCTTGAGAACCACTGCTGTGGAGCCTGGATGACAGAAGGAATTTAGAAAATGTTTATTATAAATCCCTTATTTGACTTATGATGCACCTGAGAGCTGGGGTGAATAAGTAACTTATCAAAGATGAACTTAATGGTGGTTGATAATTAAGACATGAGTCTCCTGACTGTGCTCTCTTTAGGCTGTGTAAACTTCCTAGGCAATGAGAGGATTATCAGAGAATTTTTGAAAGGAAGATATAATTATGTTATATTACCTTTTCAAAACAGTGTCTACAAAAGTATAAATGGAAATAGGCAAATAATTTAAGTATGCAGAGACTGATATATAATATTTGCTTGTATATTTCACATACAATGAATGTTACGTTTGTGTGTCTGAGAATAGGGAAGAAGGAAGTGACTTCTCTAAACTTAAGCTAATTATTCTCTAAGCAGTGAATTTATTAGGTCTATGACCTTGGGTAAAACATTCAATCTCTTTGAGCCTTAATTTCCTTATCTATGAAATGGGGTTAATAATAACTACCAACACTGTTGTTAGGATAAGGAAGCTTATGTGAAAGTGTTTTGTAGGTTGTAAAGCTTTATAAATGTGAGTGATATTGTTTTTATTGCAGAGTTTAAGTCCATTTATCTAGCAAACATTTATTAAACGTGTTATAGGCAATATTATAAGAATAAAATTTTTAGAAACGTGTTTTTGTTTGGAAGACTTATAATATTTTAAGGTGTTTTCCTAAATTATTCACATAATTAGTCAGTAGGAAACCCACTTAGTTTTAATAAGGAAATTTTTGCTTTGAAACTTCAAATTCTATGCTTTATATTGACTTAAGTTTTTAGTTTCCTTCTGACTTTTTCTTAATTCTTATTTTCTAGAGATACTTAACCAACCCATTGTGAGGTGCACTCTAATATTTTTAATTTTGTCTTTTAAGAGGTGATTCAGCTTAAAAATTAAATGAGGGTATAATTATTTATATAACCTTACAGAACAGCAGCAAAAGCGTGTGAGTAATTTAAGACAATGAGTGCTTTATGTGACTCATCACACCTTAAAATGAATTGGAGTAGTTTTGCTTTCATCAATTAAATAGAAGTATAGTGGTTATTAATATGAGTCTTTTGATTTGTTCATCTAAACAGGTTGAGAAGTTCTTTGTAGATGTATACTAAGATCTCTCTGAAATTTTATATACTTATGTCTCTTTATGGAAACACCCACTCCAGTGTTCTTGCCTGGAGAAGCCGAGGGATGGAGGAGGCTGGTGGGCTGCCGACTAAGGGGTCGCACAGAGTCAGACACGACTGAAGCGACTTAGCAGCAGCAGCAGCAGCAGCCGCATGGAAACAGTTCATTTCTTAGGAATGCCCACCTACCTACCTCTGGTCTTCCCAGATGCATTCGTGGTAAATAATCCATCTGCCAGTGTAGGAGATGTAAGAGATGAGGGTTCGATCCCTGGGTAGGGAAGATCCCTCCGAGTAGGAAATGGCAACCCATTCCAGTATCCTTGGAAAATTCCATGGACAGAGGAATGTGGCAGGCTACAGTCCATGGGGACTCAAAAAGTCAGACACGACTGAGCGCACACACACACCCACCTACCTCTAGAGGTGGCGCTTATTTAAAAAGTGGTACTTTACTTGCATTTACACTAGGCAGTAGTGTTAATTAATACCAGCTAAAATGCAGTTATCTATGAAGCCCAGGGATATATTCCTTTGATGGGGACTGAGAGATAGTTCTTTAAATATTTTAATCTTTTGTTCATTATTTGATGTTGGAGATCTTTCCAAAGTACACACTTCCTTTCCTTTAAGGGCAATATCATTGTCATAAAAAATGTTAGTCATTTTAATAACATGCCACCGTATGGTTCAACTCACACTACACTGTAGGGTCCAGGAGAGGCCTGACCTGAAGGGTGCCCCCAAGCTGGGGTGGTATGAGAGGTAGAGAGATCATCAGTATGGCTGTGCTGGGTGGTTAGCATATCTGTGATAAATGAACAAACCTCTGAACTCACTCTCATCACCTAACCCCTTTACCTTGCTTAGCTCCTGCCTCTGGAGTCTGTGTCTTCTGTTGAATTACAGTTTGTTGGTTCCTTGCCTTAAGGGATTATCCTAATATTTTTAGAAGTAGACAGTGGAGTGGTCAAAGCTTTTCTCTATTTGCACTACTTTTGATGGTAATGTCATTTTAAAGTTACTAAGATTATTTTATTTTACTTTCTAAATTAGCTAATGTAGATAAATCTTTATAGCCTATATATTGTGTTTCTGTACATTTCTATTTAGTTCCATACTAGTATTCTAGGGAATTAAGTGTATTCCTTTTAAGAAATCTCCCAAATCCATTAATACCTGAATTCAGGTTGTTTTTCAAATGCAGTTTTAAAAATTAATTCTAATTCCAGATTGAAAAAATTAACACAGGTAATATTGCTATTAAACAGAGACAATACATATTTAAAAAATACAGTATCATGGACATGAGGGTAAGGGCAGTATTTTTTTATATGAAAGACTGCATTTTTATTTTCGGTTTTTCCCAGGTTGGAGTGATTCCTAACATGGTGGACATATATGTATGCTATAAATATTCTAAGCTTTAGGGAATGATTATTAAGTATTTGGCTTTTAGTCTAAACAGAGACAAAATAATCCTGTACATGCAGATGTATGATTTCAGTACAATTTCAACCTGTTAACTAGGATTTCCTTTAGTTTTACTGAGTCAGAAATACATTACATAATAACTTCCTGGAAAGTCTGCAGTGTACAAGAGATACAGCTATCTTGATACATATTAAAACTGACTCTGAATCAATGAAATTTGAAATGGGAAGTTTTTAGGACTCATTCAAGAACATTTACATGTGAAAGTTTAAAATATTGTTTCTTCTTTATCCTAGCAAAGTTTTAAACAGAACAAAATTAAAATAGTGAAGATGTTTTCTATTGTACTCACTGTATTACCTCTTCAGCTTGAAATTTTACATTTTGGCCTCATATGAAGTGACACATCATTGCAGCCAGTTTGTGGTTTTAACAATCAGAAGTAGCTGACTAAGGATGCTGTTCATATTTGGGTTAGGAATTTAAGAATGTGTGTGTGCATTTTGTGTATGCTAAGATTTTAGTATTTGCTTCACCACTGAAATGCCAAAAACAATTTGTAAAGCTATTCTAAATTTTTGGTGTTCTCAAACTCAAGGTTGTTAATCTTTTCTTAGGTTTTTTTTTTTTTCTGACCCTGTAAATACTTCAAATTATTTTTTGTAAAAACATTTTTTTTTAAGAAAAATTAGGAACTTTGCTCCTGATCCTGGAGCAGATGAAAGGGTAGAGATCTTAACCAGAAGAAAAATGTTCTAAATGCCCTCCACATTTACAACTTTAGTTGTACAACTTGGATGCCTTTTTATATATTTAGTTTCATTCAAGTTTTCCACTCTTCATTCTGAAAAGGAAGCAAAATACTGAATCTATTTTCCAAAGGAAAATGTTTGTAGTGTCACAAAAAATGAGAACAGATGGCCCTGCAAAGCTTTGGGGAGAATATCGCTCTCCAATTCAAATTGTTAGGCAAAGTCAGAGACAAACACAAGCTACCAATCATTGCAGTGATTTGTATGACTTAATTCAAGTGTGCCAAACAGAGAGTTACAAGGTAGAATTTTGCCTCTCACATTAACTTAAAGATGTTTTACTAATTTACAGCCCAGACTTACTAAGTGGATGCCCCAGAAGGCACGTTTTGTTGGGAAAAAGAATAATCAGGGAAAAGCAGTCCTCGTCACTTCAAATGTATTCTATAATTTTGTGTTTCACAGTAGGCACGATTATCCAGATGCAGTGCGTACTGGCGGAACAAACAGATCTTCTGAACCTGAAGTCCTCTGCTCTTTTCCCTCCACCTTTAACTAGATTAGCTTTGTGGGGCATCAGGGCTTGGGATGTATGGGTTGCATTAACTTCTCCCCACACTATTCTGATTGAGCAGCAAAGCATCCATTACCAATACCATATCCAAAGTGACGTTTCCATACAGGCTGCCTGCTGTTTCATTCATAACCACAAAACAGACTGAAATGACTTTCCTTCATTTTACAACTTGCAAAGAGTTAATGGACTGTGCTGGCCCCCTGCCAGAACCTTTAAGAAACTTTATTAATGTGTTATAAGGCTGAGACACCATAGTGTGGGATTTTATTGGTTATTCATCTTAATGAGTAAAAATATGTATGCACAATTAAGGCCACGTTCTCTAGCAATTGCCTTCTAATAAATGTTGAGTCTTTGTCAGGACTTGTCACTGCATTTGCTATCAATTTTGATTCTTTTTTCTTCTAAACCTAAAGTTTTGAGCAGTGTAATAACATGGCCTTTGTTTAAAGAAATACCAGCTTAGTATTTGAGATGAACAATTATTTAATGATGAAAGGAACATTCTTAAGTAAGTGGTAAGAATGACTATTAAAAAAAAAAAAAAAAAACCTCAGTGAAAAACAGCCTGAAGCATAATCTGCAGCATTTTCTCATTATTTATGTAAAAAAAAATTAGTCTATGATCTACTAATTCTTCAAAAGGCAGAGATAACATAATTTTGTACAGATTATGTGCGAAAGAAATCTGTGAGTAAGCAGCATTAAATGTTTCTTTCCTGTCTGTTCTGACATGTAAGTTATCAGAAAACTTATTTTTTTTAATCAGAAAGCATTTTTATTTTCATAGTTTCATTCTTCTTCCACTTTCGACATTTTCTCCCTACCACCCTAAAGGTGGAGTGTTTCAAGTAGGGAATAAGGGCAGAAATCATATCATATTGAAAATAAATATAAAAATAGACTGAATCAGGTCTAGGTAAATTTCATGCTGCAGCTATTTGAAAAATGATGAATATTTTTGTGTGTTTTGAAATATGTATTTTCTCCCCTAAATAGAATACTGTGCACCTTCAAAGAATGTTGAGTAGTCTTTTTCAGTTTGTGAAAGTAATCGCAGGCACCTCAAATGAGGAAAATTTCCAGGAAATTTTTTTGGCAAAATGATTTTTATATTATGGTCATTGGAGTGACCTAATATGGGGAATATGGGGAAATTTTATACTGTTTTATAGTAGTTTTTAACCGTTATTTAAAAAAATCTTTGGTTAGTAAAACTACCCAGAGAATGTTAGTATATTACCCTTGCAAGGCAGTAGAATAAGTTTAGGCCATGTTTGTTTTTATGGATTTGAGTAAGTTAGTATGAATAAGTCTGATCTTAATTCATACTAAAGTTTCTGAGACATAAATTCATCTATGGTTTTGTCTGGAGTGGAAGTGAGAGTAATTCAATTTTCTTGAATTAACACATTTAGAAATATGCTTAATTTATTTCTCTTTGACAATTTAACCTTGATGTTAGAATGGGTGCCAATTGCAATGAAAATTCAAACAGCCATTGAATTTAACACCTAGTAGCACTTTCACTTTTCACTTTCATGCATTGGAGAAGGAAATGGCAACTGAATCCAATGGTCTTGCCTGGAGAATCCCAGGGACGGGGGAGGGAGCCTGGTGGGCTACTATCTATGGGGTCTCACAGAGTCGGACACGACTGAAGCGACTTAGCAGCAGCAGCAGTTTATTCTCTTAAAGATGAGCCAGAACTTTGCCTTGAGTTCTAAAAATGATCTATCTTGAGGTTATTAAAGTAAGATTACACATAAAAGAGTAAAATGTGAAAAAGGATTTAAAGTGACTTTGGGGAAAAATAAAACTATTTGGGGGGTGGGAAATCATCTTTCACCTTAGATTTTGAATCCTGGGTGTGGCTGGCTGCATTTTCCAGTGGAGACATCATCCTGTGTTGCTTGACGTTGTGAGCTTGACTCTGCTCTGTGTTGAAACTAACCGCCTAAACTGAAGCGAAGAAGCCTTTTGCCCTTGTGCTTTTTCTTTGCATCTCATTCATCTGAGGAGGAGGAGGAGGAGGAGATGTGGTGAGAGCGGGGTTGGTGGATCTCTTTCAGGTGGCAATGGAAGCTGGCGCTTCCCTGCAGCCACGTTGTATCAGTAGACAAATAGATCAGACCCCAAACCCTGCTTAAGTACAACTAAGCCTGAAGTAACATTCAAGGGAAAAATGGCACAGGTGGAGAAATCAGACTGTCATTTGCAAGATGAGGCTTAGACGGGGAATTACTTGAGCCTGTGGTGAAGTCTCGGAACTTTGGTGGGCGATTAGGTGGTTTGTGGGGAGTGAAGAGGGCAGTGACTTTGAAAAGGGTGTCTGGTGGTCACGTGTTATCACGGCACTGAGCTGCTCATGCTGAACTGGCCCTCTGCCATTCAACCGCATGCAGCGACTTAGTCCTCAATTTGTGGCCTGCCACGGGCAAAAAGGGTTTTCTGGTCTCATCCTTCTCCCAGCCTGTGCACATTACCAAACCGCAACATCAACTCACTACAGTCAGCAGCCTTCATTCGAGTGAGGCTTCCGCCAGGAAAATTGGGACATGATGTGTCAAAAATTAGGAAGGTTGCCCCCAAAACCTTGTAATTGTGGAGGAGTAACCTCTATGTGGCCTCTCTCTTTCAGTCTGATGGTGACACTTCTAATTTGAGAAACTAGCAGATTTATATGGGATTCTGCAGTCAGATTTGATTGAGTTTAATTCCTGGCTGTTTTAGTTGTTTGTGGAATAGCCTGAGGCAAGTTTTCGTACCGAAAGTGGGCCTAATAATAATACCTGTCATACAGTGTTTATTGCAAGGAAGAAATCCACCTAGAGTACTGAGAACACTCTTGGACAAGTAAACAAATGCCCACTGACTATTAGCCTTACCGTTATTTATTGCTCTTTATCCAGAAGATATCTGCTGATGAAGGAGAGGGTATAGAACATTTAAACACATAGAACATATGGGGCACTGGTGCTTTATGTAACTAATTGCATCTATCCTGACTAAGTTCCTTTCCAGTGTAGGGATCTATTTTATATGTATTTCACTGTCTTGTGTACTCAGTGAGACATAAAGTATATGACTTTTAGACATTTGTACTTTAGTTGGGGATACAGAATATATCTACTTGGCAATATGTACCTGAAATGACTCATATAAGGAGAAATCTGAAACTATTTTTTTAGTGTTTTGTGTAAAACATGTCTTAATCTCCTATTTCTGTATGTTATAGCAGAGGCTGTACATGTACTAGGTGATAGATCAACATGTGTTAAATTCCTCTGTTTGTCAAATAGTTTGTCATTTTAGAATTTGGGAACTCTCAAGGAAAAAAAGAAGTTAATGGTATCAAACCATAAACTTACTTGAAAGTGAAAAAAACGAAGCTCAAGTTTTAGAAGTATTAGTAAGTTAATAGTGACTAATTTCTGAACACACCAACTTTGGTTCACCAGTCACTAAAGAGTGGCTTGCTATTGTACAGCCATGTGACTGACTCTCTTGATAACTAATTAAACAATGGCTAAAAATTCCCATATGTTTTTTTTGTGCAGGATTATAATAATGGTGAGAAAATTTTCTACCTTAAAAAGGCTCAAGAAGTATGTGTACATAGGCACTTCTATATATATTTCAGTTGAGTACGGGAGAAAGAATGGTATTCAGAATACACCAGTAAAGAGACATTAGAGTTTCTTCTGTTATGATGGGGATTTTAAAAAATAAAGTAGAAATTATTGGTGTGGCTGTGCTGAGTGTGTGGACTTATAATTAAAGCTAGAAAGCCTGGGCATTTAGGAAACACGCACTATGAGTATAATGAGTGCCGCCGGTCTCTGTCAGCATCATGGAGTTCATCTTTCCCCTCTGAATTATCTCTCGGCAGAGGCAATGTTGGATTCAGTTGAAGCTTAGAATTACGGAACCATAATCACTGCCAATAATGATTATAGGATAGTATACCAGGCCTACTGTGTCTCTCAACCTGGGCCTAAAATTGTGGAACACCCTAAAAGAGAAAAATCCAGTGACCTCATTATGCAGTATTTGGCAGCTGTGAACATAGCATTTTAGCTGAGACTTAAGTCTAAGAAAAAATAAGACAGAGACAGTACACATCTTGCAAGATCTAGCTGTACTTTTATAATTCAAGTGTTTTGTACATTCCTACCAGGAGTAGGGCTTCCCAGGTGGCTGAGTGGTAAAGAATCCACCTGCCAATGCAGGAGATCCAGGAGATGTGAGTTTGATCCCTGGGTCAGTAAGATCCCTTGGAAGAGGAAATAACCCACTGCAGTATTCTTGCCTGAAAAAATCCAATGGATAGCGGAGCCTGGAAGGCTACAGTCTATGGGGTCGCTAAATCAGATATAACTGAAAACACACACACACACACGCACCAGGAGTACACTGGATGGGGTCACAAAGAGTCCGATATGACTGAACACACACACACACACACACACACAC
>SJYA01001196.1:250315-428464 GCA_006410615.1 Neotragus moschatus
TTTTTTTTTTTTTTTTTTTTAAAGAAAAGGAACAGAATTTGGAATTGAATTGGTGCTGAGAAGGAAACTACTCTTTCGGTTATTTCTTGAACTAATCTTATCAAAGGTCCAACATGTTCTCAATGTTGGTGAATAAATAGCTTCACCACACAGATAAACTTTGGACACTGACTTGGAAAAACATTTTCAATAAGGTATATTTAAAGCATTAAAAAACATGTAGCTCATTTCAACCGGGGATGCTATCAAACATGACTGAACTGAACTCTTACGTACACTTTAAAATTAGTTATACTAAGCCTATTCCTTACCACAATCGTATTCACAAAAGCCAAAAGATTAAAAAGAAAATCAAATCTGCAAAAGGAAGATCAACTTATTCAAAAGCTAGCACTCTGAAGAATATCCTGAATCAGAAGTTTTCATTAAACTAGATGTTGAAACAGACATAACACACCACAGGCCATTATAAAAGGAAGGAAAACAAATATCTAATACACCCTCAGGATTCCTTTCAAAATCTGGTAGAGTAAAATGCATCATCTTAAAGCTATGTCTTCAAAGGAAGAGAAATTTGCATCTCTAACTGTTCAGTATTTTGGGTTAAAACATTTTAGAAACGTCTTTAACTAGGGAAGAAACTTCCCTGATCCTCTCTGTGAAATGTCTCAGAGGAATTGTGTTTTGGCTAACACTGCACATCGGTGTGAGAAAAGGAAGAATCGCCAGATTTCATGCATTAAGAACATCAGGGGACTTCCTGGACAACAGGAACCCTTACCTGGTCTTCTTTAAGGCGTCAGCATCCGCATCCATCCTTTAATAAGGTAAAATTGGGTACTGCAGAGAGAGGGAAGAACCAAGCAACCCTCAAGGCAGACTGAGAGCGTGCAAAGCCCCAGCTGACAGCCTGCTTCCCTCTCCTGAGGCTCTCTGCCTAAGAGGCTGCACAGAAACCAAGCCCGGTGCCAAATCGTAATCCTTTTGCAGAATCTCACATGGAGCTGCCTCACCTCTTCCATTCCCGCAAAGCTTCTTCCTGCTGCACTTCCTTCTGAAACCATTAATCATTGCAACGATCCACCGAGTGAAGCCCAATCTCAAACTGTACTAAAAATCCTGTTACATGCGGGGTGATGAATGTTTACATTAGCCGAAATGAAATGATGTAATATCTAGAATCAAGGGAGGGCCCCCATCCAGAGTCAGGGCATTGTAAGAACTGCTATGAAATACGATTTTTCTAAATGGGGGAAAAAAAATTACCCTGGGGTTTTATGAATCTAGTCTCTGTAAAATTAGGATTATTTGGATTGTTCTGGTCTTACTATCATCATGTTTTCCAAACAGAAATTCAAAACTTTTCAATTACTTAAAGCTTTAGTTTAAAAAAAAAAAGGAGCAGACAGAATCTAGTGCATTCGTGTGCAAAGAACCTTGTTTCATCAACCCAGGGATGCAGAAGCCTGCCATGCTGCAGGAGACCAGAGCCTCCCACAGGTGCAAATGCCTTCAAAGGAAAGGCATCTTCCAAGAAAAGTACTGTTTATTTACGCCAGAAGTCCATTGTTTTTCCATAATTTTTTAAAAGATATTTTTTTGGCCACAGTGTGCAGCACGTGGCCTCTTAGTTCCTTGGCCAGGGATCGAACCCGAGCCTCTTGCGTAGGAAGCTAACCACTGGACCTCCAGGGAAGTCTCATGACTTTTGATGAATAAGAAAGCCCAGGGGTTCCCAACACTATTCCTGATAGACAACTGCTTTGGGTTACTTTGGCATCTGATGGTCTTCCCTGATCAGGCTGGGAGGGGAAGGTTTGAGAGGCACCATGCTGGATGAAAAGGGGAAAGGGGAGGGGAAGTGGCTTGTCAATAGAGCCCACTTGTGAGAGAGCCCAGGTAAGGTTTCAAGATTGATCAAAGATTGGCTTGTGACTAGTGGGGATGCCAGAGGTAGACTGCTTCATTTTGGATGTGTTTAACCGATCATAAGGTGAAATTTTAAAAGTAATTATCGTGTGCCACACACTGTGCTAAGCACGTTACACACAAACCTCATTGAACCCTCACAACACTATGTGCCAGACCCTATTACCATTCCTGTTCTGTAGATGAAGAAGCTGAGGCTCAAACCTGGTACCTAAGTGATGGCACCAGATCTGTCTGGTGTGTTCCTTGACCACCAGCCCGCTGCTCCTGCTGGCTTCACCAGCTACACAACCACACCATCACAAGCATGCTCTGTGCTCTGCAAAGTGACAAAGTGTTACTACACAAAAGCATGGGAAGCATGTGTTTGCAGTTCCCCAAAGGTATAAGCCAAATCCTTGGCTGCTGCCGCCCAAGAATGCCAGGCCCCAGAGCTCCTAGCCTGCTTGCCAGACCCTTGGAAGGAGGGTGGAAAACCTCCAAATGTAGGGGCCAGAGTCAAATGTCACATAAAAGGATCTCTGGCCTGATCCAGTTCTGCCATGAACCAGCGTGACCTCAGTCAACCCACTTCCCTTTCTGAGCTCTGAAAAATGAGGAGCTTGGACTTAGTTGGGTTCTAGCAGCTACATTTCAACATGAAATCTCTATGACATATGATTTTAAAGGATGGGAGTGCTAGGTGAGATGTTATTTTTTAAAAAAAATCAAAATTTATGCATCCAAATGAGAATTCACTCCAACACAACAATGACACAGCAACAATAATAACAGTAAAAGAACCACCATCATCTATTGAATTGGTGTACTACGCAAGAGGCATTATGCTTAGAGCGTTACATGAACATTCTCACTTGTCCTGATAAAAGCCCCTAGAAGGCAGTATCACTATCTCCATTCCACAGCTGCAGAAATAGAGGGTCAGAGGGAATGAATCTCTGTAGGGCCAGCCACACTGCTGGTAAAGGGGACAAGCAGGGATTGGAATCAGGCCTGATAGATTCCAGAGCCTATGTATTCCATGTACACTACACTGCCCTTTGATCTAACAACACTCTTTATCACTTGCAATTCTGGAACACTTTTTTGGAAACTTCCGTCAGAACTTGTATGATGCATTTTAATAAATAAACATTTTTGAACATCAAAACTCATGCTGGACACTGCAGAGGTTATAGACATATGGTCCTGTCCTCTAAAGGCTCCCAGCCTGATGGGGGAAATAGAGGCAGAAGGAAGTTTTTCCACCGCAAGGGTGATTGGGCTAAGTATTACAGCTGAGGCACAGGACCACAGGAGTTTGGGGCAAGTGAGATGCTATTTCAGAATTACCCAAATTACTGCTAATAAGTTCAGTGGTGGTAAATAACCATCCTTAGAGGGTGGATGCAATTTTGGCTCACAGGCAAGTCAATCAGAGCCAAGTCTGGAGAATAAGTGGGTCATCAAGCTGGGTAATACCATTTTTGGTCACAAGCTAGGTGTGGCTGTAAAATAGTGAGATGGATTTTCCTGTGTGGCCCCGACTAGCTCGGAAGGCAATTCCTAAAGGGGAGCTCCAAAAATGTTTCAAGCAATGATACCATCTCCAGATTAAAGGCAGAGCTGCCCAAAGCGGTTCCAGAAGACAAGGCTTCCGGAGCAGAGAACGTGACCACAGCAGACGCATGGCCTGCGGAATCACTCGATCCCCGCCAGCAGCCCAGAGGAGCTTGCCTGTGCAGTGTCCCAGCATCTGGTGGAGCACTTGGCACAGGGGGAAGCTCAACCAATGTTTGTTGACTGACTAAATGAGCGATACATTTGAATGTACAAAGTCTGGATTATTTACTTCTAAAAACTGTCTTATTATTTGGTCACACTTAGACATCCACTTACTGACTGTGGACACATTCCCAAACTGAGCTCAATGGACCAACTAAGACTGTTCTTACCTAGTCTGTCTACCATGCCAGGTCCTGGATGGTGAGCCTGGCTCTGACTGTGGTGGTTTCGCCACTCAACTCTTGCAACCGCATAGACTATATTCCTCCAGGCTCCGTTGTCCACGGGATTCTCCAGGCAAGAATACGGGAGTGGGATTGCCATTTCCTACTCCAGGGGATCTTCCCAACCCAGGGATCAAACCCAAGTCTCCGGCACTGCAGGCAGATTCTTTACCAACTGAGTCACCAAGGAAGCCCCAATTTCCCACCCTGTCCCTACCCATAGCCTTTGCTGCATTCAGTGTGAAGAGGAATGAGAAGCGGGTACGAAAGAAGCCGCCCTACAGGACTTGCTCAGGGCCTGTGGCCACATGGCCTGACTGAGTGCCCACTCTGGAAGTCTGGTAACACCGGGGAAGGCATCCACTGCCCCGTTAGGGGAGGCAGTGAACCTCTCTGCCCAACAGCCATGCTGGCCTCCTACCAGATCTAAGTCTGGGGGAAACTGGAACGTCCAAGGAACCGTTCCCCAACCACAGCCCAACTCCATACACACTCCAAAAAGTGGGTTGACCTCTCTGAGACTCCATGGAGTTCATCAAATAAACAAGACGAATTGGAGTTTGGAATAGACCTCAGGGAAGTTGGAAATGAGGGAGGTTTTCCCTAGTCTTCAATTCTCCCTTTCTGTTGTCTGTAATTGGCTTACTAATTATCCACATAAACAAGCCAAGGCCTCCAGGCCAGTGGAACTCTCAGGGCCAGAGGGATTCTTTGGGTCTAATGTGACCCCTTGGCCTGACTATCCATCACTAGTGAAGGAAAGGGATGGCAAGACCTCGCCTGGATATTTAATCTTTCAGTGGCTCACTTTTTTCATCTTTTTTCTTTCTATCTTAATTTATTTATTTTTATAGGCCACATGGCCTGTGGTATCTCAGTTTTCCAACTAGGGATTGAACCCATGGCCCCTGCACTGGCATCACAGAATCTTAACCACTGGACTGCCAGGGAAGTCCCCTCACCTCCCTCATTTTTAAATAAAGAAAATAACAGCATCCCCAAATACAAGGTTGTTGAATGAAAAAATACACACAAAGGACTTAGAAGAATGCGAGGCCCCAGGCGGGTTCTATTACGTGTCAGTTGCTGTCGTTGTTTCCGATTTGCTGGGAGTGGGGAAGGAAGCAGCTGATGGACGCAGCTGCTTTCCCCACCTCCGTGGGGAAAGTTGTCATGTACTTCTAAAGCATCTATTAACTGTGTCACCCTACACTAATGTTTTATGCCCTGTTTGATGCCACAAAAGGATTTGGTGTGTTTTTTAAAGTAAATAAAATTAAATAACTCAGTTCTAAGAAGGATTCAGAGGCCTGAGTTGTCTGAGGGAAGCCTCTACTGCTAACCACTGCCTTTAGGTCTGAACGTCTTGGCAAACCAAACAATAAGAGAAACACACTGAGGGGGTATCGCAGATGTTATCCAATCAGAAAAAAATGTAAGAGTTTGAGCCGAGAGACAACCTTTTTTCTGGCTCCAAATTTCCAGAGGAATTTACAAGCGGGGATATAGGGCACTGGGTAACAAAAGGACAATGCTTTCTCTGGGACTCAGTGAACAACAGAGAGATATCTTTCCAAGGACCCCAACTTACAAGGGCCCCCCCATAAAAGCTGAGGGCTCCCACTGAATTGTAGTTCCAAAGAGGCGTTTGTGGTTTCACAGAATGTCAACACTGGAAGGGCCTGCAGTCCAGCCCTCTGCTTTTATCATAGAAAGAGCAGATGGGGAGCTCCAGGGACAGCTGGCCGAGAACCCAAATTCAAGTTCCCAGTCCACGGCTTCTTCCTGACCTCGAACTCTCGCCCTCCCCTTCATTTCTTCCACCAGCGGAAAGAAGTCTCCTTGGGTCCCATTCCCTGTGGGAAATGGCAAAGCTGCAGCAGCCTCCTTCACACTGTGGGAATCCCTTTTCTTTAAGTTTGGTTAAAAATAAATTTGAAAATGTTTAAATTTTCAAAGTCCGGGCTGGCCAGTTTCCAGGTGGCCTTAGAAGTCTGCAGTCCAGAGCCGTTCTCAGCTCTAAACTGCAGGCCAGGTCTGTTGGTTGCTAAGATGCACTCCTCACACTGGAGTCCTCTTAAAAGACTATGTGTTTTCACAGCTACCATTCTTAAAAGCTTTCTAAGTGCCCTAAGTGACAGCCTTACTTTCAGCAACACCATGTGGAAGGTTCTATTGTTGAAACAGAACATGAACGGATCCTGTTGATTAGAGCCCAAGGTCTTATCTATAAACTCTGTTACTTTTATAGGACGAGAATCTTTGTGAGGCAGGAACAAAGTTTGGTAATCATGTTTATGTCCAGGCCTCCGTTTGAGCAATGATATTTCTTTTTTCTTTTCTTTTTAATTTTTTATTGCAGTATAATTACTTTACAATGTGCAATGAAATTTCTGAGCCCCAAACTTGGCAAATGTCATATAAACTGTNCCCACCCACCCCTCCAGCCCCAGGAGTAAACTGGATGACTGGAGTTCCATGCAGTCCCTCTCTCCCCAGCCCTCCTTCCTTTTGGTCAGCTCTTGGAACTTGCAGTCACTATGGATTTGGTCTCAATTTTTACAGTTAACTAGGTTTTGTGCTATGGATATCTGCCATAGGAAACTTTTTCCCGCTTCAAATTTGGTACTTTAACGATGTAAAAGAAGCATCGCTCCTTAACGAACGAGAAGGAAGCAAATTAAATAGTTTTTTGGTTTTCACCCTGCATATACACGTGCTTTGCCACAGACTCTGAATCCAGTCAGAATCCTGCATTGCACATGGGAGAATGTGGTCTTTGCTCAAGCTTCTCTGTCGTGTATTTCCCTGTAGTGGGGAGTTCTGGCTTTACTTTTTCCCCAGAAAATTACATGAGTTCCTCTCATGAGTAGCAAACGTTGTGGGCACAGGCGTCACTGACATGTGGAGGTGAGTGGGCTTCAGAAAAGACCCCTGTCGCCACTTTATAACTTGGAACATTGCAGTGCTGCTTTGTAATTTTTCAAGCAACTTAAAAGGAAAGAAGCTGTGCTAGCAGGCCGGCTGTCTGTGGGAAACGTGCGTCTTGGCTTCCTGCGCGGCCGCCGTGGGTCTGCCCGGCCGCCGGCTGCCCTCTGCCCTCGGTGAGGCGGGCCAGGCCGGCGACATTTCAGGAGGCCGCTTGGCAGCCATTTTAGATCCTGCCCGCGCGCGGGGCTCCTGGCTGCCAAGAGCTGCAGCCGCTCTGTGCCAAGACACTCTTGGCAGTGGAGATAAACTTTGTAGAGATACACAGTCCAGAAATATCTTATAATTACAAAGCACAGGGGGCAGAATGTTTTTACAATACAGCTGTGCTAATGTAAACATTTAATTTGGCAGCCTTCTCCACCCACTTTTCAATTAACCGGGTTTATGCAGATACTTTAGGTCTGTAATAAACTTTATTGCTACTTCTCTAGGAGTACAGTTTATGAAACACAGATTGGAGGGGCTTTTTTGGGGGGTTTTCCATCCATTTAGGAAAGCACATGGTTGGTGAAGGTTGTGTTGCCATGAAGGGGAAGTGTAAGCTTTCTGTCTCAAAAACTGCCAGAGGCCTGGCTTAACTGAAACAATGTCTTTAAGGAGAAAAATGTGGGGGCTGTCTCCTTTGGCTTCTAAAGCCCGCGAGAGGTTATTAATAGAAAGAGGTAAAATCACTTATATAGCTACAAGAAAAGACACTTGTGTTGGTGATCATTAAAAAAGATAAATGTCCCCTGCAAGGCATGAGACTGTTTCAAGAGATAAATTCCCAATAACAGTTCTTACAGATATAATTATAATAATTGTGTAATCGCCGTGATAATTATTCTTATAGAGTGAAAGAAATAATTTTCTATCTAAAGTAGCATTCAACTGTTCAGCTCACAAAGCTAGTCAATAGATCCTTTTCAGCTAACCTAAAAAAATGGTAGAGGTCATGGAGTTTTAAAGCTAAATTTGGTTTTAATTGATATTGTGAAAAAGGAAGATTTTTTTTTTCATGAGGAAGATGACATCACATTTCAGGATATCTCTTTGCATAGATTTGCTTATATGTTTCTCAAATAGATTAGAGTGTACCATATAAAATGCCATACATATGAATAGTTTTTTTTTTTTTTTAAGACAAAAGATTTTCAAGTTGTACTTTCATGTCTTACCACTTAGAAACTTTGCCTTGGTTATGGTTTTTTAAAAATTAGCTTTTCCTCTTAATGATGGATTTTCTTAATAGAAAACCGTTCTTATAATGTTTTTGCCTCAGGACTCCTTTTGAATCCCTCATTTAATCTGGCTCCATCACCATTCAATCTATGGGTGTGACCATAAAGTAATTTTCAATCTGAAGTCGTGTTTGACTGTTTGGCTTCCAAAGCTCAACAGATCCCTTTCAACTATTCTGAGAGTTGGTAGAAGTCAGAGAATTATAGAGCTGTGGTATCATTGTTTTATAGTTTCGTTTCATGCCGCCATAGCTGTTTTGTTATCATATCACCTTTGTGCATTCTGCTTATCACAGCTAAACAAGGCATTTACAATGGCTTTTATTCTGTCAGGTGTTTCATTCATTAAAAACAGAAATCAAACAAAAAAATGTGTCACAGTTAAAGATATGTGTGTATTATGCCAATTTTATTTTCAAAGTATAATAATTGGGGATACTGTTTATTTATCAATATCAAAAAGAACCCTTTTTATCTGTCAGTAAGTGCTGATGAAGTCAGCACAATGTGGGTTAAATTATAAGCTGCATGAAGAGAGGAACAAATGGTGTTTTGGTCTCTATTGTAGATAGAGAGCTCAAGGGTTGATACATGGGAATCTTGTCACCGTCAAAGAGGTCACAGTCTTCTGCAGCGAAGCAGCATATGTGCCCTCAGCTATAATGCAGTATTCAAGTCATGTATTCAAGATAAGAGCANAAATTATAAGCTGCATGAAGAGAGGAACAAATGGTGTTTTGGTCTCTATTGTAGATAGAGAGCTCAAGGGTTGATACATGGGAATCTTGTCACCGTCAAAGAGGTCACAGTCTTCTGCAGCGAAGCAGCATATGTGCCCTCAGCTATAATGCAGTATTCAAGTCATGTATTCAAGATAAGAGCAAGGAGTGGTGGGCCTTGGGGATGGTCTTCATAGCAGGGAGAGAGTGAGTTTAAGAAAAGATAGAATTCAAGGGCTTTGAAGAATGAATTAGGAGTTCATAGCTTTGAAGAAGGGATATTTTAGAAAGAGAAACCAAGTGGGCAGAAGCATAGAGGCCTGAAATTGCACAACATATTCTAGGAATTTCCAGAGTGTGCTGGAGTTGACATATTGGGAAATTGGGCATAGGTGAGAAAAGGGGTTGAAAGAAGGTTGTCCTTTGATTGCAGTGGGCGAGGAGACGAGGTTGGGGCCAGGTGATGAAGAGCAGATCATTATTGATTGTTCAGGGTAATAAGGAATCATTCAAATGTTTTAAAGTTTGAAGTGTTGTGACTCCTGGTTGGCAGTGCAGAGGATGGAGTCTGTTTTCATTGTGAATAATAAATCCTAATGGTTTGAGGAGGCTGAGGCTATTGTTAGATGAGACATGAAGGCTCAGTGAGGGATTTTAGCAGTGTTTCCAAAGGAGACAACGGGGTAGACCTAAGAGATAGAGTCTAGCCCAATGATGAATGTAAGGCTTTAGGGAGACAGGGTTTCCAGATGTCTGAATTTTCAGCTTGGGCCACTGAGTGGGTATGGAAGCTGTTAATTGAGGTGTGGAAGAGGGGTTGCTGAGTGTGCATGAGTCTTGCACGAGGCAACATCAGGGGGGATTTTGCAGTTGAATAGAGAGGTTAGGCCTAGAAATAGAGATTTAGAATCCCTCACAAATGGGTAATATTTGCAAACATGGAGCTTGTTCAGTTTGTTCAGGGGGAACCAATAAAGACAAGATGGAAGGCCACTTGCTTGGTTGTCTTACAGATGATCAACATGCAAGGACCCTACAAATGAGGAGACGGCCATAGCCATTGAAAAGATACCACCGAAAGATAGTCTTAGAACGAGGAAGGATCAGTTCCCTGGAGAAAAAGGGAAGAAGTTTTAGAAGTTGCGGGTACTTTGTGTCCAAAGTCAATTAGGTAGAGTTTGAGAAGGTCAAGGCCAGTTGTGATTTATACAAACAGTGATTTTAGAGTTAGGACACATCTGTACTTATTGATTCTGAGAGCTTGGTGTTGTGTATAAAGATTATTATTTGCTTAATTTAAATGGTGGTCAGGCAGTGCTAAGTTTTGCCCTTGCCTTTTACACCTCATCATGTAACTTTGGTGAAACAGATTGTCAGACTGTGGTCCTGGGTTGCTTAAAGGATGAATTTTCTGTGTAGACCTTAAGAAGTATCTGGTGGAAAACAATGGATTGTGTTTATTTGTAATCTCTCTCCTTTCCTAATTCTTTTGGAAATAGGGTTTGTTTTTTTTTTTTTTCTCCATCTCACTTCACCATTGGCTACTTGTACGGAAAATAGTAGAAGCGACTTTGAAAGTTTTGTGTGGATTTTGGAGAAGTTATGAACAATTTCACAGAAAATAAAAGGTGCCCAACCTCTGAGCATACCCCTTTAATTGCTCTTACGAAGCCTTCAGACATCCCCTTGGGCGAAAATCACACATCTAGCTCCAGGTCCCAGAATTCACCCTGTTAACTGCAGCAGTGAGGTTTATTCGTACAGTCCCCTCTGTACCTGTTCTCTCTGTGTGACTCCCCAGTTGAGCAGTAAAAGACTCAGAAAATGGTGATATTATGCTAGAACATACAGATTATATTAGAAAATATGTGGCAACTAATATGTAAGTTAAAACAATAGCCTGCTGCAAACTGGGTGCGGCTCTGCCGTCTCCTGGGATATCTTAGCAAGTTTTGTTAAGTCCTTTTTAAAAATACCTGTTGCCTTCAAATGTGCTGAGGTCCATCTTCAACATGCAATGTCAACTTCACAGTTTCCTCTGAATAAAAATAAATGAGCAAGTAAAATGCTTGTTAGTTAAAATTGAAAGCACAGATATATATGGCCCTTTCAAAAAGCCAAATGTACTAGACTCCAGTACGTTTTTACTTGGTTTTATGTCTCCAGCCCTTTAACCATCCTAAGATACTGCTTCACCACTTCCTCGAGGAAGCGCAAGCAGGAGCAAATTAAGTTTCCGAAAGTAAAGTTGGATCCTGTTTAAGTAGATTAGGGTCTGGCATACCATTTAATTTTATCAGGCATTTAAAGTGAAGGATGTGCACTGTGGCCGTCTGTGCCTTGCCAATTAGCTGGGCTTTCCCCACTGTTTCTGGTTTGGCAGGGACGAGGTGGTTCACCCTGCCGCACTGCTGCCTGCCAAGGACACATGGCCAGTTCCCGGCTTCCTGTCTTCCTCTTTGTGTCCTGGCCTTGCCTTCCAGGGAGCTGCCAAGACACCACTGCCAAAAATCTTCCTTCGGAAAGGTCAAGCAACCTCAAGTCACCTATGCCAATATTTGTGTTTTCTTTTAAATCCTTCTATTTCGGTGCTCAACTTGGAGAAGGGTGTACAACTGAACATGCAGAGAGTGGAACCTGGGGTCACGTTGGATCACTTGGATAAAGCAACAGAACCCAAAGAATCCTTTGGCCAGTCAGGGTATGATGTTTCTGGTAGAATTCTATTTAAAGCTCTGTGATGTGTGATAGAGTTCAGAATGGTTGAATGTGGATTTGAATGTAGTTTGCTTTTTAGGATTCACTATACACGTGATTTTGGCTGTAGCTGTCTCCTGGTGCATCTCGTGGCAGGGAGAGAGAGTAAAATGGAAATTGGTCTTGGCTTGAGGGCTGCAATTTTGTTTGCGTTTTTAGGACTCTATGTAGTCACATGCTACTTTTGCTTTCCTGTTTGCAAGGAAACATCCTGGTAAGCAGTCTGAGAACAGTGCACAAGAGAGTTTACCTGGGGTGCCTGTTGAAAGGGCCGCTTTCTTGGTCCCAGCCCTGCTGTACGAATCACAGCCATTGGGAGTGAGGTCTGGGAATTTGAATTTTTAACAAGCATTGCTAATGATTCTGATGCTCACTGACTTGTGGACTGAAGGTGTCACTGACTGTGAAATGAAGATAAGGCAGGTAGCATTTATTGTCACCAAACAGCAAATTGTCCCACGTGTTTCCTTCAGTTGATCTTTCGGAAGACCTAGATCTTAATTTGAATCTTCAGATTGTATGCAGACCAACGACAACAAATGCTTTTCAGAAGACTGAAATTTAAAAAAATACTAATACGAAATGTTATCTAAATAAATGTCTCTTGTTTGAACCTTCAATTTTAAGGTTTTTAAAGTTTGTTCTCATGACACACAGGGCCATCACAGGTTGTATATAGAGTAACCCTAGATATCTTATCACCTGTAGCCCACCTGTGATGTTCTAAAGAGTGTGATGAGCCTAGAAACACCTCTCACTGAAAGAAAGTTCATGTTGCTAACATTTCAAAATTCCAAGTGGTTCTCTTTAATTTGAAAAGATTCTATCGGGGGAATATGGAGCTCTTACAGTGCCTAAAACTGAGGTACCTACTGGTCCTCACGGCTGTTGTCATTTAATCAAGGGAATACCATGTCTTCTGCCTGTAGATTCAAGGGACGTTCAACGTAACCCCAGTATTCTCTTTTGGCTTTTCATGTGAAGTTGTCCGTAGCATTTCCTTACTAAGTAAGCTCTGTTTAATTTTCCTGTATCTTCTGATATGCTATCTCTTTTGGTAAGGATAGTCTTGAACCTTTTTTTTTTGGTCATTTTTTTATAGCATTCCTAGAATTATGACCAGGTTACCTTTGTAATTTTGCCTTTTTCTCCCCCCTAAACTATTTCCAAAATTTGCTGAAAAGCTGCAGCCTCAGGGACACCTCTGCTTTTCTGACATGACTGACAGTCACTCCGCTAATATGGAACACATGTTCTGTGAGAGTTTGCCGATAGTCTTGGGTTCCAAATTTGCAACATCATCATCTTCCATTGAAAAGAAACAGCATATTTTTTCTTAAACTTCCCCTTTGCTTCTCCTTAAACCATAGTCTTTTATAACAGTAATAAGGAAATGTGGTTATGGGTATAATTGCCAAGAGGCAGTTGCACCCCAGAGGACTGGCAGAATTTTCTTTTCTATATCTGAAGGCTGGGCTCCATCAAAAAGCTCCATTTGCAAATAACTCAATTAGAATAATCACAACAATGTCTTTATTTTTGTGGCAGCTTTCCCCATAGAGATCAAAGTACTTTGGAGACATCCTATCAAATTCATTGTTGTAATACCCAGTGGGCTAGGGTAAAAAAGTTTTATTATAGCTTGTTTGAAATAGGTGATTGAGGCAAAGAGAGGATAAGTAACATCCTATAGGTCACAAAAAAAGTCAGTAGTGCAACTGCAAAGAAGAATTCAGGTTTCTCGTTACTCTGCTAGTTATCAAGCTACATTCTTTCCTGGCCACTGGAAAGATTGAGAATAAAGAAAACCTCTTTTCAGGTTGCATAACAATGTAGGTGAAAGTGCTTTGAAAATTGTAAGGCGTTGTTGCTGTCCTTATCACTTAGTACAAATGGAAGATAAGAAAGAGCCTCACTGTCAATAGCTAGTTGTTCCAACTCATGTGACATGGATTTCTACAAATTCTTGGTTGACCGGGCCCAAATTATCGTTCCTCTCCATCATCAGTGAAAGACTAATGAAAACTTACTTCTATAATTCTGAATTAAATAATGCACTTAAACATGTTATAGCTCTTTACAAATTCTTAAACTGCCTAAGTTCCATGGGATTGATAGCAAACTTTGAATCAATTAAGAAGCCAATGATCAAAATTTCTATGGTTAGATAAACTACTTAACGAAGAGCTGATCTAAGTGTTCTGACTTTTCTTAGAGTTTTTACTCACAGATTCTATAGTTCTGAGGGTGGGTCTAAGGAATTTCAGCCCTATTTTTTAATGGGAATTGGAAGTAAAATTGCTGCTGCTGCTGCTAAGTCACTTCAGTAGTGTCCGACTCTGTGTGACCCCATAGATGGCAGCCCACCAGGCTTCCCCATCCCTGGGATTCTCCAGGCAAGAACACTGGAGTGGGTTGCCATTTCCTTCTCCAATGCATAAAAGTGAAAAATGAAAGTGAAGTTGCTCGGTCGTGTCCGACTTGTAGCGACCCCATGGAGTGCAGCCTACCAGGCTCCTCCATCTTATGGGATTTTCCAGGCAAGAGTACTGGAGTGGATTGCCATTGCCTTCTCCGTAAAATTGCTACTCATCTTCTAATCTAATGTCAAATTGCTACTCATCTTTCTATCTGATTTCAAAGAGCCTTGGAGGTCACACCCTCTGGGAAAGAGACACAATTAATGTGATGTTCTTAATTATTATTGTTTGCTTAGTGATTAAAGTGGCATATTTTGGGGTAGCTCTATAAGTGTCCTCTGTACTGGTATTGGGGAGGGTCAGGAGTGGTAGGATTTCCTCCTGTGAAAAGGAATCTCTTTTCCCAACCAGGAGCTGAAAACGCAGAAATATCCCCCAGTTATCAGACCTTGCCTTCGAATGGGAAAAATAAGAAGTTAGGCATAGTACAAATATGTGATGTTTTGAAGCTCTCTCTTTGATTTTTCAAAGTTCTAGAGTAAGTTCCTAGTTCTTCCCTCTCACTTCATCTTTCCCTTATCATAGATCCTCCCTGTGCATCTCACGGGAAGAGAAATGGCCTTGAGACTATCTCGTCATCATTACGCTTCTTGTTGTGTCTTAATGCTTAATGAATGTTAAGCTGAAAATGAATCCATGCGAACAGGGGAATAGAAAATAAAGTTCAACCAATGAGGCAGCAGCCCAATGAAAGTCTTCTCATTTTTATAGTTTATATTGTCAAGCAAAATCCAGAAATTACCATTTTCTTAGAGATTATTTCTCTATTTCACATCCTTGCAAAATTAGCTAGACTTCTTTTAAATCCTGTTTTTACTTTATTAAAGTATTCCTTAAATATACAGTTTGGAAAGAAATGTGATATTTTGTCAAGAAGATGTAAAATGACAGGCATCATTTTCTTTTAAGCCCTCTTTCTTTCTTTCATTTCCTTACCGGTGTCATGGGAGGGAGAGGGGCTGTGCGCCTCTCAGGCAGACAACAGCTTTGCTGTCTTGTCTTGGTAAGTTGGTTTCAACCTTGCTGTCTGTCTTTGTTAGTTGGTTTTAGTTCTGCTTAGGTTAGTTTTGGAGAAGGCAATGACAACCCACTCAAATACNTTCATTTCCTTACCGGTGTCATGGGAGGGAGAGGGGCTGTGCGCCTCTCAGGCAGACAACAGCTTTGCTGTCTTGTCTTGGTAAGTTGGTTTCAACCTTGCTGTCTGTCTTTGTTAGTTGGTTTTAGTTCTGCTTAGGTTAGTTTTGGAGAAGGCAATGACAACCCACTCAAATACCTGGAAAATCCCATGGACGGAGAAGCCTGGTAGGCTGCAGTCCATGGGGTCGCTAAGAGTCGGACACGACTGGGCGACTTTCACTTTCACTTTTCACTTTCGTGCATTGGAGAAGGAAATGGCAACCCACTCTAGTGTTCTTGCCTGGAGAATCCCAGGGATGGAGGAGGCTGGTGGGCTGCCGTCTATGGGGCTGCACAGAGTCGGACATGATTGAAGCAACTTAGCAGCAGCAGCAGCAGGTTAGTTGTAGCAAAAGTCCTCTTCTTCTGGGAGTTAAATGATCCAATAAAGTAAATGAGTGGTTTCAGTTCAAGTCTTGGGTAGAGAGACACCACAGTCAGCACTCTGGTTCCTGCAGTATTCCCAACTGACATGTCAAGGCTGAAGATTTCCATCCTGGTCAGGTGTAGCACATTATAAGGAACTTAGAGGATGTCACACTAAGATTTACTCTTTCCATGAGAGAGAGAGAAAGAACACACACATGCTGGATTGAGGTGACACAGCCCCCTTCCAGTATTAAAAAATTGTTTCCTTATAAGCTATTTCAGTGTTATTCTGTTCCATTATATCTGCTGTGACATTTGTAAGTGGATGGAGATTTTCTGTTTATTGGCTTCCAATCAGATCTTAAGATATATTGTTTGAAGGTGGAGATTAGTTCTTCTTGCTCTATCAGCCCATTGGTAGGAGGGTACCTCTTTACGCCTATTTCTGGGCCAATTATTAATACATCTGTCATAATTTTAGTTATCTGCTTTGCATAATGTAGTCAGTTCAATTTCATTTGTTTTATCTTGGCTCTGAGTTATAGATTCCTATGTGATGATTCTTAAATCACAGAATCCACATATAGAGTATATTGGAAAAATTGGTGATAATTTTTTCTTTTTTTGGATTGCAATTTACAATGAAAGCTTAACTACAGAATACTGTCTATGTAGTAAAAAAAAAAAAAAAGAAAAATTTATTTACAGGGCAACAATGGAGAAACAGACATAGAGAAAAGACTTATGGACATGGGGAGAGGGGAGGAGAGAATGAAACGTATTGAAAGAGTAACATGGAAATTTACATTACCGTATGTAAAATAAATAGCCAATGGGAATTTGCCGTATGGCTCAGGAAACTCAAACAGGGGCTATGTATCAACCTAGAGGGGTGAGACGGGGAGGGAGATGGGAGGGAATTTCCAAAGGGAGAGGATATTTATATGTATACCTATGGCTGATTCATGTTGAGGTTTGACAGAAAACAGCAAAATTCTGTAAAGCAATTATCCTTCAAGAAATAAATTAATTAAAAAAACTATTTAACATTTAGATTCATTTATATTTGGCTTAGGCTTCCTGCCCCTCATCCATGTTTCCAGAGAATTTCAAGGACTGTTTCTAGCTTGTNTACCTATGGCTGATTCATGTTGAGGTTTGACAGAAAACAGCAAAATTCTGTAAAGCAATTATCCTTCAAGAAATAAATTAATTAAAAAAACTATTTAACATTTAGATTCATTTATATTTGGCTTAGGCTTCCTGCCCCTCATCCATGTTTCCAGAGAATTTCAAGGACTGTTTCTAGCTTGTGGTCTCAACATTATTCTTATAGTTTTCAATGTCTGTGCAGTGTGTCAACTGTCATGTTATGGAGCTTGTCTTTTGGCTTATTCATTGTACTAGAGTTTTCTCATTTGAAATAAAGGAAAGGGATAGGAAAATGAAAAAGTAGAATTTACTATCCAGCTTATTTCATGCTCATTTTATGCCTATTTAGACTATAACTCATTTTCTTTTTTTCAATAAAATTTATTGAATTAAATTTACAAATTTCATCTCAAATGACAATGATTCACTAAATAGATTTCAGGTTCAGGTTTAGAAAAATGTAATAAACAATGATTTTCAGTTGATGAACTCTCCATATGATGGTTGGTGGTAAGTATCACAAACCAGGACGATAATGTTTAAGAAACAGGAAAATAAATGAGCACCTCCTGTATAGCACAGGTAACTCTGCTCACGGCTCTGTGGTGACCTAAATGGAAAGGAAATCCAAATAACAGGGGTATATGGATTCATACAGCTGACTCACTTTGCTGTACGGCAGGAACTAACGTAACATTGTAAAGCAACTATATTCCAATTAATTGAACAAAAGAATTCATTAAAACAAGAGAAACCTGAAAGTAAAACTTTGGTGGGGAGGAGTGGGAGAGGTCAGAATGACTGAGAGGAAGTAGAAGGACATGGCATTACAGGGCAGTGCTGGCAGCTGAGTGTGCCTCCCAGGTGCCAATGTCATCCTGTGGTAGTCTCATCAGAAGTCGGCAACGTGGACTCTAAGTCGGCAGCTACATTAGTGTGGATGAATGCGTTATGTTTTCTATAATAATGGCCCTCTGGCGGGGTGCTGTGTAACACACTGTAACATATCCAGCATATTCATGCTGTTTGCCGTTATGATTGCAAAGTTTTGATATTGTGAGGAGTATGCATATACTTCCCTGTGCATACAAACATAACCATCTTTGTTTTCCCCTGTTTGCGGAGTGTTCCAGTAAAGCCTCATAGATTATGCAGTCCTGATGGAAGAAAATACTTGTGCATGTTCTCATTTTGTGACTGATGTGAAAATGCTGGATGTCAAGTGAGGGAGAAAGTCATGTTGAAATTATTTCTCTTTTTAAGTATGAGACTGAAAGTGTTAGTTGCTTAGTCAGCTCTTTGCAACCCCATGAACTGTAGCCCATCAGGCTCCTCTGCCCATGGACTTCTCCAGGCAAGAATACCTGCGTGGGTTGCAATTTCTTTATCCAGGGGATCTTCCCAACTCAGGGATCGAACTTTGGTCTCTTGCATTGCAGATGGATTCTTTACCTTCTGAGCCACTTTTCAAGCATATATTTCTTATGCTGATACATGCCAGTTTGTAGTTAAGACAACTTTTTCATTATCTCCACGTGATACTCCTTGCTATTCAGATAATTGATAAGCAAGTCAGAGTTGTTTGTGTCATGAGACAGAAATAAATATACCGTGTTCTATAAAAATAATCAGGCTCATAAACTGATCTAGTAGTCAAGGAGCAGGCAGTCATGTTTATAGGAAAGTCACATACACAAGGAAAAACCCAGTTATCATGTTACTTGTTAAAAGTTAGCTAGGCTAACTCTGAGATTGTACACCTGGATGGGACCTGGATGGGTGGTTGAGAATATCAGATCTCCTGGAAGAGATGGATTTTAGAGCTTGGCATTGAAAGTCTAATTAGTTAAATTAATCTTTTTTTAATGTTGATTATCATTATGTGTTAATATCATGCATTATAAAAGACTGGAGTATAGCATTTCATACGTAGTACTGAACGGTGACGGTACTTTGTCACTTTTTAAAATGAGAATCCTAACAAATACTTGAAATGTATTCATATTCTAAATGATATTATATTTAATCCAATACTGATGACTCCATTACCTGACATCTATTTTAAAGTGATGAATATGTCAAAAACCACATATATCTGTCAGGATCCAGAATAATACAGCTCCTACCAGAGTCCACTAGAAAGAATAAGATAGGGGAGACCAATTATAATGATGTTAGAAGAGGTGAAAAGCCAGATGGCAGAGGCAACCCAGACATTAGCATCTGTAGGAACCCACTACTGCAACTAAGGCTGGAGGGATAAAGAGAACGTGTGGTATTGCCAGAGTCCTTGGAGGCCACAGAGAGAGTGCCCCACACTGTGAAAGCTAGAAAATGAATGAGACAGCCATTGCTTGGAGTTACTTGTTAAAACAGACAGAAGAAAAGAGATACCTCTCCTTCTTTCTTCCCACTCTGCATTTCCCAGGTCCCACCAGTGCCTCTAGCTTGCAGCCAGTTGCTAACAGAGCTGGGAAATGTAATTTGCAGGAACAGAGGGAGGGATGTCTCCAAGGACACGTTACCATTACATGGCAATTCTGATTTTGGAGGTGGGATCGGGGGATGGAATTGAGGTGAGTTCAAAGCATTGATCTTGTGAGAGGGATTAAGTTTGCAGGATATTATCCAAAGCCTTATCATACTAGATTTTCTTACTGGCATTGAGTTAACTAAATTTTTTTTTAATCCTACTGGAAAATTTAGCTTGTATCTTTTCATCATAGTGTTATTGTTAGATGCTTTTGAAAATTCTCTACGAATGATCTTATTGGTTAATTTTCAAATGTTAACATACTGTAAATGTCAGGAAGTATTTGATCTTTTCTAATTAGAGCCAGTCTTTAAAACCCAAAACAACAGGTGACAGGCTCAATTGTTCCGATGCCAGTTAGGAGCACTCACAAAAAATTATAGGCACCTTCTCTCTTTCCATCTTTTGGAGATTTTAAGAATGGGCTAGGAAAAATTCAACTCCTGGAATCAAGCAGTGTCTACCACTTGAAGATAATGATGTGGTTTCTTGGTTCTTTTGTGATTTTTGCTTCTTGGAGGTTGGGTATGTGGCAGAGTTTGTAATTTGTTTTTTGATTGGATGGCAATGTCAGTTTTGAAATGGCAGCATAATAATCAATTTAGAAAAGTGAACATTAGCCATGTGTTATGTGCAGTGAAAGTAATCTTTGTTAGCATGGGAGATGAGGCTGCAGTGAAAAACTTGATGTTGGTCTGTGTTAAAATTTTGTCACATCTGGAAGGCATTTGATGTATAAAATTACATAGGTTTGATACCATGTAGGCCTAAGACATATGGATGGGACATTATGCAGAAACTTGTTCTTTTCCATATTCTTTAGCGTAGAGATTCTTGAATCATAAGGAGTCCATTTGAATCTCCATTAAAGATAAACTGAGTAAAATGACAAAATGGAAGGAATTTTGAGCACATGGTCAACAGCTCTGTGTCCGTATACTCCTGATTCCCTTCTTTAAATTGATTAAGCACGTGGGCCTGCTCAGCATTTTTTCTCATTTCCTAAGTAACCATTGTAATGAATATTGGATTCCATGGTAGGCTGCTGTAATAGGCTTTTTATTATTCTTGGTTAAATTTACCTGCATTTTTAGCTTTCCTCTTAAAAAGATCATTTGAAGTAATATTGCCCCATAAAATTAAAACAAATCATATTTCTGTTGGGTTATAAACTTTTCAGAGTTCTTTCAAACATTATTCCACTTATTAGAATAGTTCTGACCTTGTCTTGAAAAAAAGAAGGAAAATCATATTCATTGGGTATTTTTTGGCTTTCATTTTATCAAAAAAATTTAGTTACTTTCCTCTCATGCACAGTTTTCATTTGCAGGAGGAAGTACTCCTCATTTGTTTCCTCATTTTATCCTTTAAGAAAAATGTTAGTTCACGTGATGGTATTATTCAAGCAGTTTTATTCCTGGTAAATTAACTTTTGTCTGAAAAGAAGGGGACGTAAGTTCTTTGAACTACTTGCAAAGGAACTGTTAGGACATTTAATACCATTATCTGCCACATCAGCAAGCTTCCTGTTTCATCAAGTGACTTCTCTGATTTTTCTTCCTCCAATATTATCATAAAGTTATNTTATTCAAGCAGTTTTATTCCTGGTAAATTAACTTTTGTCTGAAAAGAAGGGGACGTAAGTTCTTTGAACTACTTACAAAGGAACTGTTAGGACATTTAATACCATTATCTGCCACATCAGCAAGCTTCCTGTTTCATCAAGTGACTTCTCTGATTTTTCTTCCTCCAATATTATCATAAAGTTATTTCATAAACAAAAGTAGTATGAATGTCTGATGTACAAATCTCCTGTACCTTGGTAGAATGTATATCATCTTTGTCTTACTCTGTTACTCTGCTGATTATTATGCACTTTTGATTAAACGTATAAATTTGTTTTTTTATGAATATATCATCATAGACTTCAGAGCCATGATTTAATAATAAAGCAAGGATGACTTATTGATGACATACAACTAGTAGGGTATGTTAAAAAACTCCAGAAAATTTCTTTTCTCTAAACTCGTGTAATGATTTAATGATTTTACCTTCAACAATGGAGAAGAAATCTGTTGAAGTGAAACATTTCTTTTTAAGAACATATGCCAGTGATAAAATGAGCATGGGAAAAAGTAAGAATATGACTCTTTGGTCATTGACTGCATCATTTGCTTGCATTTGTGGGGAGTTTGCAGACACTAAAAAATACACTATATGTAGATAATAACCAAACAAGTAAAAATTATGATTGACGACTGCCAATTATAGTTTGAAAAAGATGAAAAGTATTTTAAGAGCTATTAGCCATCAAGGTCCGGGTCACTGTAAAGAGTGGTCCTTTTTTCATCACATATTGATTGGACATCTATTGTATGCCAGGCAGTGAATAAGGCTAATATGGATCTTGATCCCGTGAATGTTATACTCCAGCAAGAGACCTGAACACTAACACGGAATGTTACCTGTGTTGTTAGGATTTTTAAGGGGAAGTATAGAGTGAAAAGACAACTAGCTAGGTGCTATTTTTGGGGTGGGGGGGGTGAGTGTGGGAAATGAAACCTTAAAGTATATTAAAAAAAAGGCATTTCTGCACAAATATTTATGCATATTTTCACTGTGACTAAAGCTAAAAGCTCTTACCTTTTTAAAATTCAGTTNTTTTTGGGGTGGGGGGGGTGAGTGTGGGGGGGGTGAGTGTGGGAAATGAAACCTTAAAGTATATTAAAAAAAAGGCATTTCTGCACAAATATTTATGCATATTTTCACTGTGACTAAAGCTAAAAGCTCTTACCTTTTTAAAATTCAGTTTTAAGTGATTGGGCAAGATGCAAAGTGATTCAGGCATGAAGTGGTTTGCTTAGGGTCAAAGCACAGGTATTGGTGGTTACTGAGTAGAACCCAGGAGTCTGACTCTTCAAACAGTTGTGAGAAAACATGTCCTGTTGCCTGAGAAGAAAGATTGCAAGCAAAATATTAGAAAGTCTTATGTCTGGTTTTAATCTAGATAAACAACACTGCATTAAGTTGGAGAGAAATACAAGAAATGATATAGAGCTTCCCACGTGGCTCAGTAGTAAAGAACCCCCCTGCTGGTGCTGAAGACGCAGGAGAGGGGGATTCGGTCCCTGGGTTGGGAAGATCCCCTGGAGGAAGAAATGGCAACCCAGTACAGTATTCTTGCTTGGGAAATCCTACAGACAGAGGAGCCTGGCGGGCTACAGTCCATGGGGTCGCAAAGAGTCAGACACGACTTAGCAGCTCAACAATAACAACAACAAGAAACGATATAGCGTGGATGGGCCATCTGTACCCAGAGTGTGCCATGTGTAGGACTTAGAACAGCGCATAAAGACCCCAGGAAAAAATAAAGCATATAATGAATTACTGTGCCAGGCAGAGTAACCAGTGCTGTTCAGGACATTGATGGTAAGAGCATTTGTTTTTTGCCCTGGTTTCCTTTTAAGAGAAAATTTCAGGCCAATAAGATCACAAATGTTGCGTTTGGTTTATGTAGACATTTTGCATTGATTTTTCAATTTGCCTCCACAGTGATGCTCTTGAGTCTGATGACATTCTGGTTTTCATTTTCAGATTCATATTTCACCAGCATTCTCTTTGCACTACATACCTTGCTATAAAATGCAGGTTTCGTGGTTTCCAAGGGGGGGAAAAAAGTATATTACATAGTATAGCTGAAATCCACAATGTTTCCCAGATGGGAAAGCCAAAACATTCATCTCATCTCTTCCTCCTGGATCTGGTGGGGTTTTGGAAAGGGAGTCATTGTTTTCACGTGGCAGAGTGCATTGGCAAATTGTTTTCTAAAGTACGCAGTGGCGTGTTCTTCTAATATTTAAGATATGGGCAGCATTTATGAAAGATTATAAATCTTACAACTCTCCTCAGAAACTTAAAATACAGCTGGAAATGTTTTGCTTCCAACAAACATGCAATCTTCATAAAATTGGAAAAGAAATGTTTTGAATAAATAATGTTTTGGTTTATTTCTCTCTAGTGTGAGATCTATTTTTTTTAGTCAAAACCATGCCATAAAACTCCTCCTTCTTCTACATGAACACCCTTGCCTCTGTATTTATATTTTGCTGGTGCATTTTTTTTTTTTAAGTATGCCAGATTGCTTTTCCTTGTTTTTAAAGATAGAAAACTGGATTTCTCCCAGGGACTCTTTCCCTAACTAGGGTGGTTTAAAACCGAAACAAGGATTGAGTCAGTTAATTAATTTAAATGAGATTACAAATCAAAAACATATTACACAATCTTGATTTAATTACTGCATTTTATTTACTTAATTGAAAACACACTGTAGAAAGTTAGCAATCTTGACAATGACCAGTATAGTATCTTTACATTCTATAAACTAGTCTTTGCAATCAAAAAGTTTAGATGATCCTGGTTGTGACCTTTGGTTCACTCAATCCCTGGATCACTAGAGAGTCACTGAACTTAATCTTACGCCAGAAAGGTCAGATACAATTATCCCTGCTTTCATTTGGGAGAGTTTGGTGCTAGTTAATGAAGCAGTGCAAACCTCTGGTCTGACGTGTTGGCAGGTTTCATACTTCTTGGGCAGGGGTTGTCCCATTGGCCTTGGTGAAGAGTCTCCGGGCATGAATAGATACCCTCTCAAATGGGTAGGTGATTTTTTTCCCCCCTTGAATTTCAGTGCCCTATATTTCCTGGCTAATCCATTACTTGTGAACACATTTTGGTCTTGAGCTCAAACAGATCCTTATTTTAATCCTTGAGATATGATGCTTTGAACCTAATCCTCCTGTTAAGCAGAAAGAGAAAGTAGCTCTTTAAAAGAAAGTTTAATAATAGAACTAGTGGAATGTGTAGGATAAGAAATAGAGGGGATAGTACCTATCTACTCTCTTGTTGTATATTTTTCTTTGGTTAAATAGGTTACATTATCCGTAAGGAGCCTCAGCATAACAGTTATTTTTAATAGCAACCTTTTAAAATCTCTGTGTTTTGCTACATTGAAGATGCATTTTAAAGTCCATGTTAACCAATACAAAATGAGATCTGAAGGTATGGGTCTTCAGATGGAAAATAATGTAGATTAAAATGGATGATTGAATTTATGTAAAAAGCCTTGTATTCCAAGTATTATTTTGAATCTGCCAAAAGTATTGGGAGAGATTTAATTTCTCTGCCTGCTCAGTACTAAGTTTAGAGGAATGGATACAGACTCAGCAAAAATACGTCGATGGCTCCATTAACACAGTGACAGTTAACGACCACTTCCCGTGGATGGCTGGTTACCCGAGTTTTGCAGGGAACTTGATGCTGTCTCATGGAATGTCCTATTGAGAACGGACAGACTGAGGCACAGAGGGAGAGTATGAGCGTTTTGCTGCATGTTTCCATGCTTATGAGAGATAAGGAAGCACTTAGTTTTCCCAGGTTCTTTATGGTATTCTAATAACCATTTAAGAGCAGAAAAAGGAAATATTGCCAAGCTCTAGTTTTGTGCCATCCCAGTTGATGAAAGAGCCCTCCATGAAAACTGAAGCTATATAGAGTTTTTACTGTGCTGGTGAAAAAAATACAGCAAATTATGTACTTAGAGTTTTGATTACAGAAGCTAACAACAAATGCCAGAGAAATCAGTGCTCAGAGAAAGTAAACTCCCAAGAAGGAGGCAGGACAGTTTGCACAGGGATAGGGAGGTTTGTAGGAGAAGAATAGTTTCCTCCTCTCTCCTTGTAAAAGATGGATGGTTTTTGTCTTACTTTGTGTTTTATTGTTATAAAGTACATGGATTTGTATCCCTTCCTTCATGTTTTTGCTTGTTTCTTACGTCAGCTTTCTCTCTCTTACGTGCTTCTTGACATACTATATATGTAATTGAAAAAAATATTCCATTTTAGTATGTTGGTAGTTAATAATGTTTTGGAGAAAAAGAAGGGGACTATTCTAAGCCTTTAGAAAACTCTTATGGTATTCTTTAGCTGACAATGGGCTGTTTCTTTACCTGCTTAAAGCAGAGGAATATGACAAAGGGGCCCTTTATCACATGATGACTAATTTTAGTTCTAGCAGGAGGCTATCTGTAGGTTAACAGGTTACAGTGTGGATTTCATTTACTCTTCTGATATCCCTTGATATAAAAGCTATATTGTTAGACAGTCACAGAATTTTAGAGCCAGAAGGGACCTGACACGCTACCTTGTGCAGCTGCTTCTTTGCACCAGAATGATTATATATAAAATTAATGCCTCTCAGGTGTGGTTTTCTGTTGATACTCAAGTCATGGTGTCAGAGAGTAAAATGAATTCCTAAAACAAGCGTCACCTTGGGGTGGAAAGACAGCCTGTATAGAAAGATCATCAAAAGCTTCTTGGCTTCCTTCTTGCTTCCTGGAACCCCCCACAAACATCTCCTTTTTGTAGGAGAAAGCCAAACATGAATTTCTGTCTCAAAATACTTCTTCTTATCTACCCCCTCCCATTTCCAGATATTTAAAGATTAAAGATTAAAAATTAAAGATAGAACTAAGACTTAGAATAGGCTGGGAGACCCACCCTGGGAATTGTGTCTCTCTCCCCTTTTCTTGTTACAGAAGGTTTGTCTGCTTGATTCTTCTTTTTTTATTGTGAATAATATCTAAAGACATTATTTATTCTAAATTAAAGTATAATTGATTTATAACTTTTCAGGTATACAGCAAAGTGATTCAGCTATACATATACATATTCTTTCTGAGATTCTTTTCCATTGTAGATTATTATAATATGTTGAATATAGTTCTCTGTGCTATATAGTAGGTCCTTGTTGGTTATGTATTTTATATATAGAAGTGTGTATTTCTTAATTCCAACTCCTAATTTAGCTCTCCCCTACTCTTTCTCCCTTTGGTAATCATAAGTTTGTTTTCTGTGTCTGTGAGTCTATTTCTGTTTTGTAAATAATTTCATTTTCAGCATTTATTTTTAGATGTTTCTGCATTGAGGAAGCAGGCCTAGTTTTTCTTTTATTCTAGTCTTTCTTCTTTGTGCACCTCTGTAGTTTATAGACAAATTGTTTTCTGTTCATTTGACAAACACATCTGTGAGACACTATAGCAAAGATTAGGGCCATGAAGCTAAGCAGGCGGTAGCCCTGCCTTCATATAGTTCAGAATCTGAAAGGAATGACCTCAGCATGGAGGAATTTAGGGGGGAAAAAGACAGACAGCATGTGCAAAGACTCAGGGGCATCAAATGGAGGTGTGGCACACGTGGAACTGAAAGGCTATTGTGTGACCCAAGTGTCAGTAGGGGCCAGATCAAAGTGTCTTGAATGGCATCCTAAGGTTTTTGAAGGCTTTTTTCTCTTATGTATTGTGAATACCTGTTAAGAGTTTTAGCAGGGAAGAAGCTTAAGCAGTTTTAGGTTTTAAAGAGATTACCTTGGTAGTAAAGAGGAATATGTATTAGGAAGATGTGAGATCTGTTCTTTTTTCAAGATCCTGTTCCTGAGGTCACCTCCCTCTGATATATTTTATGACATGTCCTTACCTATTATTCATCAGTTCAGTTCAGTGCAGTTCAGTCGCTTAGTCATGTCTGACTCTTTGTGACCCCATGAATTTCAGCATGCCAGGCCTCCCTGTCCATCACCAAATCCTGGAGTTCACTCAGACTCAGGTCCATCGAGTCAGTGATGCCAGCCAGCCATCTCACCCTCTGTCATCCCCTTCTCCTCCTGCCTCCAATCCCTCCCAGCATCAGAGTCTTTTGCAGTGAGTCAACTCTTCCCATGAGGTGGCCAAAGTACTGGAGTTTCAGCTTCAGCATCATTCCTTCCAAAGAAATCCCAGGGCTGATCTCCTTCAGAATGGACTGGTTGGATCTCCTTGCAGTCCAAGGGACTCTCAAGAGTCTTCTCCAACACCACAGTTCAAAAGCATCAATTCTTCAGCGCTCAGCCTTCTTCACAGTCCAACTCTCACATCCATACATGACTACTGGAAAAACCATAGCCTTGACTAGCCGGACCTTAGTCGGCAAAGTAATGTCTCTGCTTTTGAATATGCTATCTAGGTTGGTCATAACTTTTCTTCCAAGGAGTAAGCGTCTTTTAATTTCATGGCTGCGAATAGGAAGAACCAATTATTTGCTCTTGATATACACTCACTTACAGCTCCTATCCTGGAGGGCATGGCAACCGACTCGAGTGTTCTTGCCTGGAAAATCCCCATGGACAGATTAGCCTGGCGGGCTACGAAGAGTCAGACACGACTGAGCAGCCGAGCACAGCACAGCACATAGCTCTTTATCATAGTGTGCATTTAAAAAAAAGTTGTGCATTTCTGTCTTAGCAACCTCTGAACTTCTAGAATGTGTAGAGTGTATAATCTTTTTGAAACAGTATTTTAAGGGTCAATAATGAAAATTAAATGGAAACTTAATACATATTATGGAGAACTCGTTCTGTTCCAAACATTAGTAATTGGAATACAGAAGGTACTCCATAAACCTTATTGATTCTCATTTAATTGATACTTACATGAATGACCTTCAAAAATATCTTTCACAATTGTGATGATCCAAGCACGTCAGATAACTGAGTTCATCCCCTTCCACTCTGCCCACTGCCCGCCTCCCGCAAGAAAGTTCGTACTCAGTGACAAACATTTAACAGGTTGTTATTTATTTATTTTGTGTATTTAACAAACATTTTATTGGGCTTCCACCAGATTATCAGTAGAACACTAGAATTTCCTTTGTTTAGCAATGAGAATCCAAGCTAAATATATTTAAAGCTGGCTTCTTTCTAAAGCATCAGTTAGTGTATGGACATAAGTGAGAGTAATAATTATTTACAATTTTAGTTAGAAAAAATGTGTAGGGATTTTAAGGATTTCTAAATTTCTGAAGAAGATTGTGAATATATTGGTAAATGATGGGAGAGGAGGGAGATTAGGAGAATATAAAATTCCCAGAAATCTTTAATTGAGTGGAATGTCATTTGGCTTTGCCTGATTATGAGATTGCTTCATAACCACTCAAGAGGCAGGGTGTCTTAACGGGTGGCCCATGTAGAGAACTCATGTTTTAATAGTTGCCATGTAACTTTCACTTAAGTATCCCAGGATTTTCCACAAAAATGAGTCATTAGAGAAACTTGGTTACTTCTTAGGTGAGGCTTAGATAGTAGAAGAACATGAAAGATTGGCTGCTTTTTAAAAAGGAGTGGATACAAGGATTGAAGGAAAGGTGGTAAGTGTCATATGTAGATGAGAACCTTTCTTAATCCTGAACTCTTTAATTTGGGGGAAGAGAAATTGATTGTTTAAAAAGCATTAATTTAGAAATGGCTTCATTAACTGTTCTTTTTCCTAGAAGAAATACATTGTGTTTAATTCACACTTTTAAGATGCAAAGATTGAGTAGTAGGAGTTTTGTATGTAATACAAAATACATTTCAGTCCTACATTCTGTCAAGTCAGAGAGAGACAAAGAAGTGTAAAAGATATAGATTGAGATCAAGGAAGAGAAAACAAAATGTGAAAGGAATGATAGGACTGGTTTGAGCCAGCTGCCTTCAAGAGCCCTTTCCCTCTCTTTTTCTTCACGGCATCAATGTCTCAAGACTCAGTGTGCTGGTCAGTTCACAGTTCCCATTCTGACTGCCCTCCTTCAAAGACTTCAGTCTTCCAGAAGGTAATTTTCACTCCTGACTTTTGAGCATGACAGCTCCCTGAGAGCCTCGAAATGACAGCAATGCCTTCCTCCCTTTTTGGGAGAGTGGGACCAAGGTATTTACAGAGGAATTCAAGAGGCACACACTTGCCCATCTTCAGTTAATTCCTCACAGACAATTTTAGATGCTTACACTGGGATGGACAGATTTAGTCATATCCTTTTTCTCCCTTTCTTCCTGAAAGTCCATTAAAAATATTAGTCATTTTTTGAATGTGTCCTTTTTATGTTTAATAATATCTTTTACATAATTAATTGTGTAAGAGGTGTCTGACCAGTACTTAATGCTTGTATAATAAAATCTTAGCAGTGATTCTGTAAATTAGGTAGTATTATAGTTAAAGATGAAGACCCTACGAGTTAAGTAATAAGATCACACTGCTACTGAGGGACAGAGCTGGGATTCACTATAATACATGAAGTGTGGGTACACACACATTCGCACACACAGCTTGAACAAATGCGGGAAGCAGTTAGAGAAACCCTTTGGGTATAGAGTAATTTGACCTAGGTGGTGGATTGGAAGGGTTTTAGATGTGGTCTGAGTAATTCTTTCTCTGAAGTTAACCACAATAACTGTTCATTTTTGGTTTCTCTGCCAACTGCAACTCCCTGGTTACTTCCTTTTCCAGCAGTTGGAATTAAGTGACCACCGATATGAGGTGACATAAGAGTTAAGAATAGATTAGAGTTAGAATTTACTGTTGGAAAAGTAAGTGTTCTGCTCACTCCTTGAGGGGGCCTCTTCTGTGTTTTGGGGCTCCCACTTATGCTATTTTACTTCGTGAGAAGGCACAGACATTGGAATATGAGGGAAAAATCTGTCATTGTATGTCAGTAAATGCCAGATTATTTTAGAAAGTGGCATTGTTAAAAGCAACTATACAGTTCAAATTTAGGGTCTACTTCAGCTTTCTGTCAAATGTTTGTGGGTTGTTGTTTTTTTTTTTTTTAAGAAATTTCTTTTTTTTTTTTTTTTTCAATTGAAGAAGCTGTTGTCTGCAGTTGTTGCAAATGGGGGAAAAGGGTAATTTGCAGCAGAAAGGAATAGAGTTTTTCCAAAGGGCTATTATGGTAACAGGGAGTGTCACTGTTCTAATGGAATACTTTCTTAGGAATGGAAGAGTCCTTAATTCTTTATGGGTCCACACTTCAGCAACTAGATGTTGGGAAAGAATTTTGTGCTCTGTTTTGAAACTGGTTTAACTAAAGCTGCTGAGGCTCACCTGGAGTATACAGCTCCTGTGCCCTGCAGATAGACTGCCTTAATCTGCTTCCCATTGTGTTGGCAGGAAGACGACATTAACCTCCTTGAGGGATGAATACCTAGACTTTCATAAATGTCAAGAGTTCCACTTTATGAAGCAGACTTCCATAAATGTGAAGTAGCTTTATTAAACATAAAACATGGGGAGTCCCTGGTCAATGGGTACACTGTATAACTAGAAGCTTCTCAAAATGTTAGTCACTTGAGAAATTAAGCTGGAACGTAGTATCAATTCTGAGGGACATTTGTCAGAGCAACTTGAGGCAGAAATAGCTGAGGCTATAGCAAAATCGTGTAATTTATCTTTTTTTTTTTTTTAATGTAGCTATCATACTCCATGCCTGGAAAGTAGCCAATATTGTGCCATCTTTTATGAGCAGAAAGAAAGAGAAAGATTAATCTCCTAAATTAGAAGTCACTGAGTCTTGCCTCAAAACCAGAAAAACTAATAGAATTCATGGGAGATGGGACAAACCTTTTGGAGAGAATCTTATTTTCTTTGACTGTCTGGAGATGACCCCAGCCAGAACTCAGACTGCAGGAGTAGTCCTTAACTGGTTTCATTTCCATTTGGGAAAATTAGAAGATAATGTGGGAATCATTAAATATATTTACTAAGATTTTATAAGAAGTGTTCTAGAACAAAAAAAAAAAAAAAAGGAGGGAGAAGAAAAAGAAAAAAGGCAAGGGTATGGGAAGAAGGGGAACAGTTCTGATTTCAGCATTAAATGTAGTTAGCAGGCATGAGGCGAAGGGCAGAAATAAATAACCAAGTTTTATACAAAAGGAAGTCAAAAGGGTGTCCTTGCATTTAATAGTAGAAGCAGCAATTGCAGTATGTTAATAACTTCAATGGAAGAGCGGAGTAGCCCTGCTGAAAAACACCAGCATAAGATGTTTCTCCTTAAATAAGACTGGATCCCTGTCTTAGGTGTCATGGCCAGGTTTGGGGAAAGAGACTTTTGTCTGTGGCCACCTGTCACATTTGTTGAAATTCACTATCAAGTTCAAAATTGCCTTTCCTAGGCAAGCAAAGAAAGCTTGCTGAATCTGAGCCATCCAGCCCAGTGCATTCACAGCCGTGAACAGCACATTGAGGAAGACACAAAAGAAGTAGACAGAATCTCTGCCTCTGCTTAGGAGCATGCAATTTAGTTGGGGAGACAAAACTAAATGCTAGAACCAATAAAAGAAGATTACAAAGCAACTTACAAGTAAGCGTATAATAATATGGCACAAATGACACAGATAAATGCAGAGGGGACATAGAGGAAGAGGAGTGAGCCAAACACAACAGTGTCGGATTAGTTAGGAAGGCGAGTTTCCTAGCAGTACTGTAGGTGCTATGTTCCCTTCTGTATCACTGATGAGGAATCACGTGGGATCGGAAATTCGGATGTTCCGCATTGATCTCTTTCTCCTTATCTGCCGAGTCTGTCTGTCTATCACAGATGGAAATTAAATTGATCCAACAATTTACTCTCCACAAAGCCATGTTGGTTTCTACCTAGTAATTTATGCTTTTCTTGGTGTTTGCAAATCGATTGCTATTATGGGATGCAGTCAAATCTGGGCCTGGATCCAGTAGGTTGGGGGAGTATTGGAGTGGATATGTATGTATGCTCGTGAAATCCTGGAAAAATGGACTCTAGTTTCTGTGTATTTTTACTCATTGGATAAAAACACTTTCAGGTTTTTTAAAAAAGCATGTTTAACTGCACTCAAATTGCATTTTTAGGGAATGTGTCTGATTTGTTTCACATTGCTCCTGACAGGCCCAGCCTTCAAATCCCCTTCACTGGCATTGTCGCCAGACCTTTTGTTTTAAAAAAGCCTTTCCCTACCCCATGAATATTATAGATCTCTACATTTTGTTTTCCTCTCGACAAAGAAAAAAATATATATATATATATATATACGTATCTACAGATGTTCATGTAGTTTAATAAATAAAATATTGCTGCTGAAAGGCTTAGGAAAATATACTTTATTTAAACACTTGACTTCATTGTTCTACCTGAAAAATTTTTTTTAAGTCCTTCTGAGGATTGTGAAATTCTTTCAAAACAAATTAAAAAGAAAACATTTTCTGTGATTTCTTTACAGATTCTGGACAATCAGGAAGTCCAAGCCACAATGATCCTGCCAAGAATCCTCCAGGTAAATATGTGTTCCAGGACGTTTGCAATCTGACATTGTTGGAGAACAAAGGTACCACTGTATAGATAAACACCCCTTAATTGGTCAGCTGCCTATTTTGTTCTGGAGGGCAGGTATGATCGGGACAAGATGTGATTCTATTCAGACCCTTCACAGTGGCAGATACCTCCACATTGGCGGCATCGGTGTGCACCTAGTCACTAATGTTTTACTTTTGGTTGGTGTTTCTTTGAAAATGAATATGCATGTATTTTATAGTTAGTTGTGTATCCTTCAGGTGCTAAAAGGCACTGCTGTTTGAAAAGCCAAAAAGCCTTCTTTCTCTTAAAATGCACGAGAAAAAGTAAAAATTTTCATACTCTTAGTATAATTTATCAAATCTCATTACTTTAAAAGGTGGGCTCTTGTGGTAGGTGATTATGTCTTCATGAGGGATTTTTGCAAATAAGTTTTTATTCCATAAGGTTCTTAATAGAATTTCCAGAATCAGGAAATAATGAAAATCAGTCTTTTCCTTTCATGTAATATATGCCCAATACTCTCTTGGTTTTCAGAAGTTGTTTCAGATCTAAAACTGGCTTTTGTAAGAAATCATACTGTCTTTATGATTTTGTTTTTCTTAAGTTTGAAGACATAGAATTTTGATGTTGATTTAAGAGTAATATCTTTTCTCATGAAGTAAAAACTAGTGCAAAGAAGAATTTCTAAAATTTTAATCTTATAAGATTTTTAATCTTATAAGATTTTGTACCTCTGACTTTAGTATGAGAATGGTCTAAGAATAACGTAACGAAAACAAAAGCAAAAAAAAAATTCAAATCAATCACATATACCCTCCACGTCCCAAAGGATCTCATGTGTCTTTTCATTGAAAATAAACCCCAGATTTATAAAAGGTAATGATAAAAGTTTCCACAGGTCGACCCAGTTTTAGGTCCTTAATTGCTTGACCTTCCTATAATAATACTTTGCTAATGTGAAGTTGAAATACCTGAAAAATCCTCAAAACTACAAGAAAATATGTCAGAACAGTCTTGCTTTAAAATGATATTAGAAAGATATTGCAAGTAAATTCATAAGTAAAGATGCAAAGTCAATACATTTTTTTCTTCCTGAAACTGAAGGCAGGATTCTTCCCTTTATTTTGTTCTTTATTTTTATCTTAGGAAAAATTTTTTCACCAACATATTAACTTCTTCTATATTGTACAGGATCATATTATATGACAAAAGTAAGATATTCTTCAAAGATAAAAAATCTCTAGTTATAGATTAAAATGTATACTAAATTGATTTTTCTTTACTTTCATCAAAATCATTTAATATGACTACAAATTGCTAACAGAACATTCAAAAACTGAAAGGATTTAAATGTAATTTCCAATTAAATTGATTATTTTATTTTCTGCATGGATGAAACCACAAAGGTAAATTATTTAGAATATACTAAACTTTGTCAAGAAATTTTCTAAAGTTGAGAAAACTTATCAGGTTGCAGTGTCTTAAACTTTATTAAAATTTCTTCCTTTGAATTGACTAATATTTCCTCTGTGTAGCATGATAACCAAAAGTGAATTGTATCCAAACAGTTTTTAAAACCTTCGTTACTCATTTTACAAAGAACTGGGAAGGAGGGAAACCTTTACTAGAAAAAGAGTTGATAAGTATTGTAAGTCAGACTAAACAAAGGATATGTTCTTTGCATTTGAATGACAGCTTGGTTTGAAATTAATAAAGCTGTTATTGTTTGAAATGCATTTCTGAACATGTACAGAAAGAATCATGCTCACTTAAAAACGTTCTGTGCTTGAGCTGAATGAATAATCTCAGAATAGTTATGCAATGACAGAATTTGATTTTTCAGTATTTGTTGAGAAGCTTGCTTAAATTTTTCCTTTACTACATTCAATGTAACAGTTATTAATGTATCTGTTTCCATATAGTAAGACTAACAGAAACAATCAAGATGAAACGTCTCTATTTTTTTTTTTCCTGTTAAATTTTCCTTAGAAATCAACCTTTTGAGAACTATGTCTTAAGACTGGAATGTTGTAGGTAAATGCATACTGTGATTAGTTGAGTACTGTGTACATGTAAATTGTTCATTGGTTACCAGATTTTTCAGAGATAGAATATAATAAAACATAAAATATCAAAATTAAGTGGAATAAAATTAGAATTTTCTTTGATGATTCAGAAGCATTCTGTCATTTTAACTTGCTTTGTATATCATTATATTTTGGTCTAATAATAGAGATTATGAAGGAATTCTGTTTGATAAAAGTAAGAGTTTGCTCTGTAATACCTTGAAATAAATCAAGCCATTAGGAATATTAAATAGTTTCTAATTGGAAATGTGAAAAAATCATAACTTATTAAGATTATTGTTTTACAATCAATAGGGATAAATTATACTTATTATTATAAACTCTTTTCATAAATATAAGCCTGTTTGATATTTTTAGAGCATCATTTATCTCTAGGAGCCTCTGTTCAGCTGCTTTCTGGTGTTGGCTGAAGTGTAAAATCTCTGAAGTTCACATTTAGTATAAGAAGAAGGGTCCATATCTTTATGGACAAATTCAATTTACTATCATATGCAATGAAACAGTCAGATCACTTTGCTGTATGTATTGTTGTAACAAAGAGAAAGTAAACTTTTGAAAAAGATTGCCTTGAGTGGGAGCATTGTCTTGTCACTGCTAGTTTTCCATTGAGAGATGAGCAGCCTCTGGACATTGCCACCTTCTTCTGTGTTTATTGCACAACAACTTGGGAACAGACAAAAATTCAAGATCTTTTCAAGGCAACGTCTCTTTGAAATCTATTTCCCTCTGTTGACATAAAGGTGGAAATCACATCCACTCCTCCCATAAGTACAGGTGCTTGAGTCTCCCACAAATGGGGCATCCCTCTGCTTGGATTTTCTCCAGCATCAGACATGACTGTCTGGCATGGAGACACTTCCTTGCTGATTCAGAAGAACTTCTGAAATGTGACCTTGAAGCTCTTTATACTGTAGTATGGAGTCTACAGATAGGCTTTTAGTTTTTAAAACTAAAACTAGTGTTTAGTGTTGCCTTCTTGAGATTCATATTTAGTAAGCAAACTATTCACAGGTATTTGAACAAAAGCTATACATTTTGGGGGAGGAAGAATATTTGATAGTTACTATTTTTAAATGCATTTAAATAGGTTTTTTTTTATTGAGAAAAAATAGAGATGTTTTATCTAGATTGTTTATGGTTCTTTTTAAATAATAACTAATATTATTGTTTAAAAGTACAAATAGTGTATAACTTAATGTTATTTATGTCAAATAATTTGTCACCTGATATCCTTTCTGGATAAAAATGGAACTAAAGAAATACTTGAATAAGTTAAATAGTCTTAGTACTATTTCCTTATACTATTAATATTTTGTGATTTAATGTTTTGTGTTTATTCTTTGTTACATACTGGAGATGGGCACCATAATCTTTTCTGGGATAAGGTGCCCCAAAAGTCTGACTTCGTCCAAGGGCATGACAGTATTATTTTGGTTAAGAAACAGTAGACTACTTCATTTTTTGTATGATTCACATTTTTCTTATTTATTTTGGGGTCAAAAGTTATATGTTTATATCTAGATGCTTCTTTTTGAACAGTAAATTAATCCCTTCTAAGCAATAGAACTGCAAGAGTCCTGTCTCAACTATAGAAAACAACTGTTGTGGACCAAAAGAGAATAAACCATTAATTAAGGAACTTAGACACAGACCTAATTTTATTTTGAATGATTAAAACTTCCACTTTCACTTTTAGAAGGTATGTGATTGGATTATATTCTTTTGAAGTGAACTTTGATGGGCTATATTATTTTGTGTCTCTATATTCTTTGGGCTATGAACTTTTAGAGTTCCCAATCTCAGTCTCTTGCCCAGTCCTGGGGTAGTTGCTTCCAAGAAAAACAAGACAATCTCAAAGCTGGATTTTGCCCCTCAGTCAGCTAGAAGTGGATGCCTCATTTTGGAGTTCAGGAAGAGTGTAGGTTTGTGGGGAGTTGTCTCTTGGAAATATAACAAGGAAACATTAAATCCTAGGACACTTTTCGCAAATTCTATACTGAGAGCTTATGAAGCATTCTAAGTATCACTAACCAGAGCTTTCTTACCTAGAATAACATGGACTTATCCTACTTTTCTTTTTTGCAAAATTTGTCAGATGCTTATATTGTTTTGAGAGGTGCTTTTGCATGTAGTTTGGCAAAATCTCTGGCAACTATTAAGATCATATATTGGGTAAATGTCAAATAGCTTGTCACTTTATATCCTCTCTGGAATAAAAATGGAACTAAATAAAAATTGAATAAGCTAAATAAAGTGTATCTATTAACTAGCAATATACTTATCTTGCATTTAAGACATTATTTTATGTTTATGTAAATTCTATATTTGACAGATCATACAGTATTTGCCTTTCTGTAACATATTTCATTTTAACATAGTGCCCTCAAGTCCATCCGTGTTGTCCCAAATGGCAGGATTTCGGTTTTTTTATGGCTGAATAATATGCTATTCTATGTGTGTACCACATACATACCACAATTTCTTTATTCATTTACCCATCAATGGACACTGAGGTTGTTTTTGTATATTGTCTATTGTAAATAACTGCAGTGAACATGGGAGTGTGTGGTTTTTTAATTTGTATTTTCATTTTCTCAGACGTAGAGTCAGTGGATCATGTCAAAGTTCTGTTTTTAATTTTTTAAGTGACTTCCATTCTCTTTTCCTTAGTGGCTGCCCCAATTTAGATTCCCACCCTTTTCTCCATATCCTCTCCAACTCTTCTCCTCTCTTTTTGATAATAGCCATTCTAACAAGTTCAAGGTGATATCTCATTGTGGTTTTGATTTGCATTTCCCTGGTGACTAAAGATATAGAGCATATTTTTATGTATCTGTGTCTATCTCCTTTGGAAAACATCTATTGAGGATTTTTGCCCATTTTTAAATCAGCTTTTTTGATTCTTTTGCTGTTGAGTTGTATGATGTCTTTATATATTTTAGGTGTTATACTCTTATCTGATACATTCTTTATAAATAGTTTCCCCCATTCAGTGGGTTGCTTTTCCTTCTGTTGATGGTTTCCTTTGTTTTGCAGAGCTTTTTAGTTTGATGTCGTCCCACTTGTTTATTCTTCTTTTGTTGTTGTTGCTTTTGGGGTCAGATTTTAAAATCACTACCAGGGTCAACATCAAGGAGTTTACTGTGTTTATTCTAGAAATCTTATGGTTTCGGGTTTTACATTCAGAACTTCAATCCATTGAGTTAGTTTTTGAGTACAATCAGATAGTGGTCTAGTTTCATTCTTTAGCATTTGGCTGTCCAAATTTTCCAGTACCATTTATTAAAGAGACTGTCTTTTACCCATTGTATATTCTTGGCTCCTCTGTTAAAAATCCAGTTCCGTTCAGTTCAGTAGCTCAGTCGTGTCCGACTCTTTGTGACCCCATGGACTGCAGCACGTCAGGCCTCTCTCTCCATCACCAGCTCCGGGAGTTTACTCAAACTCATGTCCATTGGGTCAGTGATGCCATCTAACCATCTCATCCTCTTTCATCCCTTTCTCCTGCCTTCANGCCTCCTCTGACCTTGGGTGTGGGGTATCTTCTCTCGGCTGCCTCCCCTGACCTTTGATGTGGGGTAGCATAGATGTAATTCCAAACTTCAGCTCTTGACAATATGCGACAGACTAGAAACAGCCTTTCTATTCATAAAAGTATAAGTAGAAAGAAAGTAAAAGGGTTGGTTAACTGTAGTAAGACCTCACATTATAGGTAAACCAGTTTTTAAGTAATTTGAGAATGAGGTATATGGGAGTCAGTGAAAAAAATCAAAGGATTTTTTCCTAACAGGTTTTGTTTCAGACGAGTTTTTCTTCTTTATCCTTTAACTTTTTGAAGGCATCACATTCAGTAAATTTCTTAAATGTTCAAACTTAAGACAGAACTCAATAGCAGAGGAGGGGTAGATGGGAAATGTGTTTTGGTAGCAGATTAATTTTAAAAGGTCTGCAAGGGCACGTGGTCCTTAGCTGCTGATTTTGTCAGTTTGCATTATGGGTGTGTGCACGCATGCTTAGTCACTTTAGTCGTGTCTGACTCTGTGCAACCCTATGGCCTATAGCCTGCCAGGATCTTCTCTCCATGGGATTCTCCAGGCAAGAATACTGGGGTGGGATCCCCTCCAGGGGATCTTCCACACCCAGGGTTCGAACCCATGTCTCTTATGTCTCTTATATTGGCAGGTGTGTTCCTTACCTCTGGTGCCACTCAGGAAGCCCAAGCATTATGGGTACTCTTGTATAACCCACTCCTCAAAAGTTGATCCACATAGCAGTTGGCTCCATGCCTAGCCTCTGCAGTAGGTCTGGTCTGATTACTTGTAATATTAATTTTGGAGGAAAAAGACAATTTAGAAATATTTTATGAGGACGTGAAATCAGATTTATCTATATTGTCCCAATTATCTGCCCTGTTAGGCTACAGATACTACTACTTGAGTGCTACATGGTTGCTGATTTAAGATTTAATTATTACATCCCAAGAGACAGGGTGTGGATGGATTAAGCTCTATATGAGTAGAGACAGCCATTTGTCCTGCACCATTCCACACCAAGAACAATAAACAGCCTTGAAAAAGCTGTTTATAGGTAGAGTTTTAGCCTCAGATATTTAATGGACGTCTGTTTTGTTTGTGGCACTAGACTAGATGCTGTGGAAGATTCGGAAGTGATTTACATATGAACCTTGCTCTCTCAAAAGTTTCTGTCCATAAGTACATACAATATTTTACACATATTGTGAAAACTTAGTATCAGTTAGTGCTACAACTCATGTGTTATGGAGTTTGAAGTTGTGAGTTACTATTTCCAGCCATTTAAGGAATATATGAGAATTCCACGAACAGAGGAGCCTAGTGGGTACAGTTCACGGGGTCACAAAGAGTCGGATACGACTTTGCCTGTGTGTACTGAACTGTAACTTCCTCCAATTTTACAGGAGAACTGGAGAAGGAAATGGCAACCCACTCCAGTGTTCTTGCCTGGAGAATCCCAGGGACGGGGGAGCCTGATGGGCTGCCGTCTATGGGGTTGCACAGAGTCGGACACGACTCAAGCGACTTAGTAGTAGTAGTAAGGAGTATATTCCTGGTGGCTCAGATGTTAAAGAATCCAACTGCAATACAGGAGACCCTGGTTGGATCCCTGGGTTGGAAAGATCTCCTGGAGAAGGGAATGGCTACCTCAAGTATTCTTGTCTGGCAAATTCCATGGTCAGAGGAGCCTGGCAGACTAGTCCATGCAGTCGTAGAGTCAGACACTTTTCTGAAGTATGGCTGAAGTGAAAAGTGATAGTCACTTTTCAGAGTAGAAATAACAATTAATGGAATTACAAATTTCCCCTCAATCAAGGCTCCAAGTTTTACAGTGATCACAAGGGCCATGAGGAGCATAACCAGATCAGCCCCCTTCTCTGTAACTCAGCACAGTCAATCACACTCAGGCCACTTGTAAGCATTAAATGGGAGAGCTTATCTGGCAAGCAGCAGGTGCTTGGTGAAAGGTAAAAGGGAGGACTTTTTCATCCTACTTTCTCTCCAGCTGGGTTTATCAAGAAGACTTTCTGCAGGAAGTACCATTCGATGTGAATCCCAATTAAAATGTGTTAAATTGTTACACTGTACTCCCCTAAAGACTTCAGATGACATAAAGTTACAGATCAAGATAAGGTGCATAAGAATAGAATAGTTGAGATTATATCGAAGAGACAAAAGAAGCATATTTTCAAGTCTCAAGGTGGAATAGAAGTATGGTTTTATGGTAGTCAGTTTTTTCCTTAAGCCTTTTGGCATGGCAGGAAATGTGGAATGAAATTTTGTTACAGAGTTTTTCATAGTGAGGTGAGAAAGGGTACAAATGTATCTTTTGAGATTACTCTCCCACTGGCAACACTTTGTATCTTAGTCTCTTATATTCATGTGTATAAATATTTTCCTACTTGCCTTTACATACAAGTTACCAGCTCTCTCCATTGAAGATTTTCTCTATCCCTTACTCTTCCTGGTCCTCTCAGTATAACTCCCTTATTCTGTTAACTCCTTTCTGGAAACCTATTTCTTAAAAAAAAAAAAATTAGGTCTTTTGGCCCTCATTCAGACTACCCTGTTCAACCAAGTGACCCATCTTGCTCTTCTTTTTCGTGGCATAATATAAAAGATTAAAATGTCTACTTACCTTCTCCTACAACTGGACTTCTGTCCCTACTTGAAATGATTCTCATTAAATTCACTTTTTATGACCTGAATCCAGTGTGGTTCATTTCCATTCTATTCCTATTTCCGTATTATTGAACATTTGATTTAATTGATGATGTGCTACTGAAAATTTTTTCCCTTGGTTTAATTTTTGAAAAAGTTTTAATTCACCAAGGACACTTAACATGTGGTCTGCCCTCTTAAGAAATTTTAACTGATTCTAGAAACAGTATTGTAAAACACATTTCTAGAGTGTGTTCATCTTAACTGAAACTTTTTGCCTGTTGATTAGTAACTCCCTATTTCCTCTTTGCCCCAGCCCCTAGCAACCACCATTCCACTCTGATTCTGTGTCACTGACTATTGTAGATTCCTCATGTAGGTGTTTTCCTATGACTAGTTTACTTAGCATCACGTCTTCAGGGTTCATTCATGTTGTTGCATACTGCAAAATTTCGTGTTTTTTTTTTTTTTTTTTTAAGGTTAAACAGTACTTGCTGTATGTATATAACATATGGACTTCCCTTGTAGCTAAGTTGGTAAAGAGACTGCCTGCAATGCAAGAGACCCAGGTTTGATTCCTGAATCGGGAAGATCCCTTGAAGAGGGAAATGGCACCCCACTCCAGTATTCTTGTCTGGAGAATCCCATGGACAGAGGAGCCTGGCAGTCTGCAGTCTATGGGGTCTCAAGAGTGGGACATGATTGACTAGCCATGCATATACCATATATTTTTGTCCATTCATCTGTTGATGGGCATGTAAGTTGTTTCCACTTCTTGGCTATTAGAAACATAAGAGTGGTATCTCTTTGAGATCCTGATTTCAGTTCTTTTCAATGCATACCTAGACCTGGGATTGCTAGATTCTATGGTAATTCTGCTTTGAATTTTTTGAGGAATACCCATACTGTGTTTCATAATGGCTGTACTGTTTTGCACTCACCAGTGTGCAAGGATTCCAGTTCCTCCACATTCTCCACTGCACTTATGATCATTTTTATTTTTTGATAATGTGTGTGCTTAGTTGCTCCGTCGTGTCCCACTTTTTGCAACCCCATGAAATGTAGCCCGCCAGGCTCCTCTGTCCATGGGATTCTTCAGGCAAGAGTACTGGAGTGGGTTGTCATGCTTTCCTCCAGGGGATCTTCCCAACCCAGGGATTGAACCCAGGTCTCCTGCACTGCAGATTCTTTACCATCTGAGCCACCATCCTGATGAATGTGCAGTGAGATCTTATTTTGATGTGGATTTGGAATTCACAACAGTTAGTGATATTGAGCCTTTTTTCGTATGCCTGTTGGGCGTTTGTATATCTTCTTTGAATAAAAGGCTATTCAAGTCCTTAGCCCATTTAAAATAAGGTTTTTAGTTGCCTTTTTTCTTTGTTTTGCTATTGTGCTGTGTATGAGTTAGGTGTTCAGTTGTGTCTGACACTTTAGCAACCCTGTGGACTATACCTGCCATACCTGTTCATGGGATTCTTCAGTTAAGAATACTGGAGTGGATAGCCGTTCCCTTCTGGGGATCTTCCCTACCCAGGGATTGAGCCCAAGTCTCCTTCATTGCAGACAGATTCTTTACTGTCTGAGCCATCAGGGAAGCCCTAGTCTCTGTTTTGTTTTGCTATTATGTTGTAGGAGTTCCTTATATATTTTGGAGCTTAACCCTTTGTCAGATCTATGGTTTGTAATTGTTTTCTCTCGTTCTGTAGGCTGCCTTTTCGCTATGGTTTCCTTTGCTGTGCAGAAGTCTTTTAGTTTGATACAGTCTCGTTTGTTTATTTTTGCTTTTGTTGCCTGTGCTCCTGAAAACAGGGCCTTTTCCTGGTAATCCAGGAACCATAATGTTTTCTTTTAGTTACTGATTAACAGATTTCTGTCTTTAGTTCTCTGTTTTTAGTCCCCTTGTGACTTTTAATTTCCTTCATTATTCTTAGATACATGCCTTTGGAACAGGTCTCTCTCCTAATGTTTTAAGTGCCCAACTTCTTGTTGGACATTTTGGACTTTTTAGACCCTGTGTCCCTTGGGTAACAACTCCAAAGTTCAATTCCTTTTCTTTTCTGCCAGACTTTATCTCCACAAGGGCCACTGGAATCTCCATAGACACCCTTGGCTAGACTCATCCTTGAGTTCCCTCTCAGGATCCTTTCTCATCCTCTCCGTATCCATTTGCTCCTTATATACTCATATTCCAGGTCATGACTTTAAATGCTGTAAATGCAAGTATATCAGATTCCTTTCCTTTCCCTTTCATCCGCATGATTTACCCTTTCTCTTCCAGGACTGCCATATCTACCCTAGGGAGTCTTGTTCATCCTTTATGTCCGCACCATTCCATATGTCTTCTTGGATTGTCCCAGGTAGAGTGGGGCTTCGCTACCTGTATTATGATTGTTGCTTTATGTTTTATCTATATTTGTTTATACCCCCGTGAAACTGCTAACATTTTAAAATGAGTAATTTAATACTCATTAATAATTCAGTATATTTATTTGTTTGACACACACTTGGAAACATGACTCCAAAAAAAAGGTTGTTGGTGCTTATCCATGGCTAGACCAATTCTCTATGTATGAAAACAGTGTGGAGAGGCTATGTGATTTGCCCAAGGTCCCAATTAGTTATTGGCAAATTAAACTAACCCATTTTTTTCCATAAGTCAAAACCTTAAATCAGTAGTAATTCCATGGCATTATGGGCACCTTTGTCCTTGCGTCTCTTTTCTTACCCCAATGGATGATACAGTTTATTGTGGCACATTGCTTTGTGAGAACAGTTTGGCCTTGATGAGAACAGTTTGGCCTTGACTAGGCTTGGTCTGAGTATTGGTGAGTGTGCCATGAAGAGAAAGAAAGGAAAAATCTTTGTATTGAGATGACTTGGCAGGACAGCCTGGGTCCCCTGGCATTCACAGAGAGAACCACTCTCGAGTCCCTGGTGGCAGTTTCCACAGCTGTAGCTGCCAAGACAAAGAGCAGTGGGCAGGTGATAAGGGAATGACGGAGGGGACTCTTGCCTCAGTGGGGTGAGCTTGGGGAGAGATGTCAGCTGAGTTTCTGAGGTGTGGGATCGGAGCACTGGTGAAGCAGGGGGCTTCATGGCCAGGTTAGTACAGCTGCTGGACCTCAGCACCTCTGCTGTGTTTCCCTTTGAAGTTCCTGTGCTTTACCTTTGTTTGTATAGGTCGGAGACCCACTTGGTACACAGTCGCAACTGTAATTTAAACCTAAAAACTACTTTCCTTTCGCAAAGCTGTGACAGAAAGAACTAGTTCCTGGGCTGTGGTTAATTTTTCAAGCTTGTGTTTTTTCCGAGCTCCTCACTTTATAATTGCATAGATTGATCTTGTGGTATATGAAACAATATCATCGTAAGGTAACATAGAGTCCACGTGAAAATATATTGATGTAGGCACTTAATTTATGTACTTCCTGGGTGGCATTTGTGGTAAAGAACATGGCTGCCAGTGCAAGAGACCACAAGAGATGCAACTTCAGTTCCTGGGTTGGGAAGATCTGTTGGAGGGGGACATGGCAACCCACTCCAGCATTCTTGCCTGGAGAATCCCATGGACAGAGGAGCCTGGTGGGCTGTGGTCCATAGGGTTGCAGAGTTGGGCACAACTAAAGTGACTTAGCTTACATGCATGCACTTACTTTATACTGCACCTATTTCCAGAAAACTTTGAAGAGGCTTTGCACCTAAATAAGTTGCAGTTTGTCAGATTTTGGAAAGCATGTTTCACTTTCTTTGCTGAGTGTCTAGGTTCCCCATAGGCAGGGCTAGAGTCCCTGTGTGAAAAGCAGTCTCCCTCATGACTCACCTAGGTTAGGCTGTGGCTCAGCCTTCTGCCCCTGGCAGTTTGGTGATGGACCTTTCGCTCAGGCATCTCAGGTTCCTTTTATTATACAGTGACTGCCTGCATCTGAAGTTTCCTCTCAATTTAAATTCTTTTCCCTCTCTGTATTTACAAGGTCGGCTTTTACAGCATATGGCTACAATTTAATAATGCAAAGCATTTTCCTCCTCACAGCTGGAAAGCTGAGATTGTTCAATATCACAGAGAGAGTGGACTTGCTCCAGGCTAGTTAAAATCACTGAACTCTGCAGAAGCTAAGCTTGCTGCATGGATCGTCCTATACAAAGGCACCCAGGGGACCCCAACTTGCAAATGAGAGTATCATGCTTGGAAAAGGGATCAATTCTGTATATTGCTTGCAGAATAAAATCCTGTGTGTGTGTGTTTGTGTGTGTGTATAGGTATATGTGTATATATACACATACACCAGAGAAGGCGATGGCACCCCACTCCAATACTCTTGCCTGGAAAATCCCATGAACGAAGGAGCCTGGTAGGCTGCAGTCCACGGGGTCGCAAAGAGTCGGACATGACTGAGCGACTTCACTTTCACTTTTCACTTTCATGCATTGGAGAAGGAAATGGCAACCCACTCCAGTGTTCTGGCCTGGAGAATCCCAGGGATGGAGGAGCCTGGTGGGCTGTCGTCTTTGGAGTCGCACAGTCGGACATGACTGAAGCGACTTAGCAGCAGCAGCAGCAGCAACATACACATACACACCCTCCTAGATTTTAATCTGTTTCTACTTAAGATTGAAGAATGTGTTTTCAAGTTATTAGGCAAATCGACCAAAACCTCATTTCTTTTTCTGTAACTATCAAAAAGTATCAAGGTATCAAGTAACTTAAGCAAATACTTTTGTATGGTAATTTGACTCTTACTGGATTTTATTGGGCTGTCCAAAAAATTCATTCGGGCTTTTCCATACAGTGTCACAGAAAAACTTGAGCAAACTTTTTGGCCAACCCAATACATAATATCATTAGTGGTTGACAAATTTAACAAAAAAAAATAGGTTTTGTTTTTCGAAGCTGCTTTTAATCTTTTGGGGTCTTTTAACTTGTGTGCTGGTCTTCAGGGACCTTACACTCCTTCATTTTCTTTTATGTAGAATTAAGGACACATTCCTGTTTGCACTGAGGTATTTCCAGCTCTTGATTCTGATAGATACAGCCCCTTCCTCACCCCTACTCCTTACCTGAGCACAGGCATTTCCCCAATGCATTCAGGAGGAAGAACACAGAAAAACCACTTGACTTTCAGATTTGATCTTATCATCATTAAAATCATCACATATACTTGTTAATGACATGAAATAAGCAATGATATGATATATATTTAAAAATATATACACCATAGGTTCCACAGATATGACGTGTCTGGAATAGACAAATCCATAAAGACAGGGGTTTAGAGGTATTGAGGGAAATGGGCACATAACTGATAATGGGTATCATGTTTCCTTTTAAGGTGATGAAAATAATTTGGAATTAGATAGATATACTCTGAAGATATGGCAAACTACTAAATTGTATGCTTTAAAAGGGTATGTGAATTATATCTCAGGAAAGCTGCAATTTTTATGTCTTTTTAAAGTATTTATGAGCCATTAGGAGAAAAAGGTCTGGAACTCAAAGCTATGATAGAGACTTGGGTAAGGGGGTGTGTTATAATCTGGGGGTTAAGGATCTCAGGAAATCCAGGAAGAGAGGCCCCAGGGAAGTCTAGAACAAGGAAGTCACGTGGCAAATGGTATGAGATATGCATTTCTCTGAGCATCATTCTGTCTCAGTAGAGCCCCTTACTCGAGTGAGGTACAGAGGTCACTGGCACGTGCCACTGATGCGTGACATGATGTACTGTCTCCATTATTTATTTTGTGGCACTTTTGTAGGTATAGCAGATTTTTAGTTTCAAAGTTTAGTATTTTGGATTGCAGTCATTTTATGAAATGAATTCTTTCAAACGGAACAATGTTTTCTAAATAAGTAAGCAAGGAATAAATGATCCCCTTTATTAGAACATAGGAAAGTATTCTGCTTGTTGTTGGTCACTCACCAAGTTGTGCCCAACTCTTTACGACCTCAAGGACTGCAGCATGCTAGGCTTCCCTGTCCCTCACCATCTCCTGGAGTTTGCCCAAGTTCATGTCCATTGCATTGGTGATGCCATTGACATGGCATCCTCTGTTACTGTCTTCTCCTTCAGCCTTCAATCTTTTCCAGCATCAGGGTCTTTTCCAATGAGTCAGTTGTTTGCATCAGGTGGCCAAAGTATTGGAGCTTCAGCTTCAGCATCAGTCCTTCCAGTGAGTATTCAGGGTTGATTTCCCTTAAGATTGACTTGTTTGATTTCCTTGCTGTCAAAGGAACTTTGAAGAGTTTTCTCCAGCACCATAGTTCGAAAGCATCAATTCTTCAGCGCTCTGCCTTCTTTATGGTCCAGCTCTCACAACTGTATGTGAATGCTAAAAAGATCATAGCCTTGACTATACGGACTTCTGTCGGCAAAGTGATGTCCCTGTTTTTTTTAAACACACTATCTAAGTTTGTCATAGCTTTCCTGCCAACGTCTTCTGGTTTCATGGCTGCAGTCACCATCCACAGTGAGTTTAGAGCCCAAGAAGAGGAAATCTGTCACTGCTTCCACCATTTCCCCTTCTATTTGCCATGAAGTGATGGGGCCAGGTGCCATGTTGTTAGTTTTTTTAATACTGAGTTTTGAGCCGACTTTTTTACTCCCCTCCTTCACCCTCATCAAGAGGTTCTTTAATTCCTCTTTGCTTTCTGCCATTAGAGCAGTATCATTTGTATATCTGAGGTTGTTGCTGTTTCTCCTAGCAATCTTGATTTCAGCTTGTAATTCATCCAGCCCAGCAATTCTCATGATATACTCTGCATGGAAGTTAAATAAACAGGGTGACAATAAACAGCCTTTTCATGCTCCTTTCTCAATCCTGAAGCAGTCAGTTGTTCCATACAAACTTCTAACTGTTGCTTCTTGACCTGCATACAAGTTTCTCAGGAAACAGGTTAAATGGCCTGGTATTTCCATCGCTTTAAGAGTTTTCCACAGTTTGTTATGATCCACATAGTCAAAGGCTTTAGCATAGTCAGTGAAACAAAGGTAGATGTTTTTCTGGAATTCCCTTGCTTTCTTTATGATGCAGCAAATGTTGGTAATTTCATCTCTGGTTCCTCTGCCTTTTCTAAACCCAGCTTGGACATCTGTAAGTTCTCAGTTCATGTAATACTGAAGCCTGGCATACAGGATTTTGAGCATAACCTTACCAGCATGGGAAATGAGTGCAATTGTCTGGTCATTTGAACATTCTTTAGTACTGCCCTTCTTGGAAATTGAAATGAGGATTGACCTTTATCAGTCCTGTGGCCACTGCTGAGTTTTCCAAATTTGCTGACATATTAGCAGATAGCATTCTGCTATTTTATTTAATATGTCCCTAGTTGACATCTGGAAATAACCCATTGCTTTACCTAGTGTTGACTGGTGAACAATAGGCTATCCATGAATTTTTGAGAGAGCACGTAGAAAGAGAAGCAGAGAGACGAGGAAAGACCATTAATGGGGTTACTCTTATAACAGATGAGGAAGGCAAAATATTTTTTTAAGTTATGAATCTTAATGTGTTATTTTAGAAAATATTGACACTCTGTCCTTTTAACTAGAGCACCTAGATTTTAAAAATAATTTCCTTAGTCTCTGTAACTGGTATTTTTGCCTTGGGTCTTAGTCCCTGTGATACATTCTGTAGTGAGCCCTGGTGTTCTGCAGAATGTGAGCGTCTAATTATTTCTTTCTCCCCCCATGTCTGTGTTAAAGGTTCCCACTCTAGGCTAATCCTAATCTTTCCTCGGCATCTGATGCAGCCCATAATGGTGTGTCCTCTGCTCGCCCTTCCATTGCCCACGTGGACCTTGCACCCAGCCTTTGTGTTCACCATGTGCCTGTCTTTTGTCTTTGTTGTGTTTTTCTGCCTGTACTCCCTTGATGCTTCACCAGTGGAACTTCTCCAGATACTCTCTGCAGTACAGTTTACAATAACGACACCATTATCACAGTGTACTTGTCTTTTTCACTTAGTAGATTCTGAACACTTTCAAGCAAAGACTGTATTTGTATTTGTCAACCCAGTGTCTAAGGCAGTGCCTGGCCAGAGACAGTGTTCAGCAGTATTCAAGATTTATGCAATAGAGGCCTAGACCAACAATAGGTTAAATACATGTTAACCTGTTCCTGAGGTTACATTCCCCAGAATCTGACCTAAGTCAGGAGAAGCAGAGTATTTCATAGAGACAGTTATAGTGAGCTTCTTCTGCCCTGGAGGTAATCTACGTGCTAGACAGACTGGCTGGCTGACTGACAGATGTTCTCAACTCCTAACTCGTGTAGCATGTCTGATGGTGAATTTTGCAGGGATGTCTCAGACAGAGAACTGTAGTGCTCTAACATCATTACTAACTCAGGATACCAGTCTCACATGGATCTATTTTTTCTCTTCTCCCAAACTAATGAACTATAGAGAAGGTCTGTGTGCTATTTCATGCTTTTGTTTGGTATAAATATCAAAATGTTCCTAGAGTTTATATGATCATGAATGTGTAAGGCAGCTTTCTAGAAGTTTTGAAAATTGCAGGACTATTGGCAGTCATTATCTTCAAAAATTTTCCTGACTACATTGACTATACTTTATTCATTTGTGATTCTTTTGGAAATATTACTTTCTAAAAATTTCAACCCCATTGTGGTAAAGAGGCAATTTATTTATGTTTTATTAAGGTATAATTGACATATAATAAATTGTATATCTACCTATTATATAAATATATATCTATGTGTATAAAAATGAAGAGAATAAATACTTATCAAGTATACAAAGCCATGTATTTATGTGTGTGTTTCTGCTCTATTTCATTGATCTTTTGCCAATACCAAATGTTTTCTTGATTTCTGTAAATGTATAATAAGATTTTAAAATTATCTTTATGTCCTCTGGAGAAGGCAGTGGCACCCCACTCCAGTACTCTTGTCTGGAAAATCCCATGGACGGAGGAGCCTGGTAGGCTGCAGTCCATGGGGTCGGTAAGAGTCGGACACAACTGAGCAATTTCCCTTTCACTTTTCACTTTCATGCACTGGAGAAGGGAATGGCAACCCGCNACACCTGTGGCAGATTCATGTTGATGTATGGCAAAACCAATACAATATTGTAATTAGCCTCCAATTAAAATAAATAAATTTAAATTTAAAAAAAATTAGCAAGAAAACTAAAGCTGGTTTCATACAGTTAAAATCTGGATTGGACAAGTGAAAAAGGTAGCTGATATTGTGTAAGTAATCACTGATACAGAGGACAAACTTGAGATATTTGTTCCAAAAGCAAAGGAAAAGAGCAGAGAGATTAAAATTGGGGAAAAGGTTTATGATGGAAGAATAGAAAATCAAACATTAGTTTAGGTCTTCTTGTTAAGAAATCAGAAATTTTAGGAAAGAAATAGAATCAAGGACAAATGAAGAAAACTTTTATGAGCTAAAAATGATCTAAATATGCCAATTAAAAAGGCTGATATTCCCAGCCAATAGTAATAATATCTAAATATTATGCTGTTGCAGTTTTTGTATTTCATAAGTGGAAAGGAGAGTCTTGTAGAGATTAGAGAAAAACAGTTACCTGAATTTCTTTTAATGTTTGAGGAGTTTTATTTCTAGTCAAAGGTGATATAGTCTTTATTATTTGTTGTGTCAGAAAATAGTCCCTTATTTTCTTTGTAAAAATTTTGCTTGAAAACTTGTTGCAGTTGACAAAGTGATGCACCAAAAAAAAAGAAAAGAAAAGAGAGAAAATCCTTAGATATACACTGATAGTTATAAATATCCTGTAACTACTGTAACTAAAGAATTGCAGGTGGATTCTCTACCATCTGAGCCACTAGGGAAGCCCAATAGACTAATAATGAAAATAATAAATAGAAATTTATGTCTAAGTAATGGACAGAGGAGCCTGGCAGGCTACAGTCTATAGGGTTGCAAAGAGCTGGACATGACTGAAGCAGCTTAGCATGCAAGCCAAGTATTGTAAATAAGATTATAGACATAATTTCCTATGTAAAATGCAGTTCTTGAATATAAATATGAATAACAACAACAGTTATCTGGGTCTCAATTTGCAGATCATTTTTTTTAATTGTTGTAAAATACATATAACTAAAAATTACCGTTTTAGATGTAAACTTCAGTAGTGTAAAGTTTATTCATTTTGTTGGACAGCCAGTCTCTAGAACTTCACCTTGCAAAACTGAAGCTCTGTACCCATTAAATAACAGCTCTCTCTTCTCTCTTCCTCCATACTTCTTTGTTTCTAGGAGTTTTTCTGCTCTAGATACCTCACCTAAGTGAAATCATACAATATTTGCCTTTTTGTTACTGGTTTATTACAGACTACATTTTTAAGGACTGAAAAGAGAAAGAGATTTAAAGAGGTTGGATAACTAAGAATGGCAGACTGATTTTGTCCTTTCAGGATAATTTAGTTTGGCTTTTGCTGAAGAGTCTCTATTGTTTGCTTTTCTCTCTTTTTCTGCTTAGATTTGTTATCAGGGAAGCCTTCTTCTCTTCATGGAGGCAAGTACATTCTCAGCCACAGTTGACCTAATCATGTGTTGTTCTTTGTTGTTAATTGCTTGTTTTTTAATTTTTTTCTCTATTATATGGATAAATTTCCTGACAGTGAACTACCCTCATTTCTGAAACTCTAATGATAATATAGCGTATCATTCTTTTGATAGCAGCATAATATTCAATTTAAATATATGAATTGAATGCATTCAGTTTTATCTAGGATTCTCAAAGTTGCATTTAACTGCAACTTATGTTTACATAAATGCACATGCATTTATGTTTGCATGATTTTTGGTTGGTTGTTTGCTTGCTTTGTTTTGATAAGGGACATTGCAAGTTTAGTCATTTAAATTTTGCTGTCTTAATGAAGAGTTATGAGAGAGCCTTCTTCATAAGGTAGCTTGTCATCATTCTCTGCAGCCTGGGAAAGTATAAATAGCATTGAGATTTGAAGGCAAAGTAAAGGATAGCTCAAATCTAGCTGTGTACCCGTCTGTACCTGATGCCATTTTTAAAGGTGGTTTTTAAAATACTTATTTATGTTGTCCTAGGATTTTCAAATTTTAAAGTGCACATGAGCTCATTAAGCTGCCGATTCTAAGAATCTCAGTGGAACCTGAGCTTCTGCATTTCTAATAAGCTCTCGGGTTATGCCAGTGCGTTTGGTTCTGGAATCACATTTTGAATAACAAGAGACTAGCATGGTGGTCCCCAAATTTTGTTGCACATTGAAATCACCTGGGGAACTTTTAGAACATCTGCATGTCTGGGACACATCCATACCAATTGAATCAGAATAGCTGGGAGTGAAAACCAAGCATAAAGTGTTTTTCAAGAACCCCACAGGCTTCAAATGATCAGCGAATTTTGGGAACCAATGTACAATTTGTTTTGTTCAGGTTCCACTTTGCTGAATTTTGGTTACTTGCCCATTTAATTTTCAAAGTCAATAAGTTTCATGTTTTAGTCTCTCATAATTCCTTTAATATATTTGGTTTCTATGGTTTATGTCTCCCTTCTATTCTTTACTTGAAGCGGGTAAATAATTTTTTGTTTTGCTTGACTTTTTAAAGAATCATATTTCCTTTTTTGCTTTAAATATTCCTCTTTTTCCATATTATTAATTTCAGCTTTTGTCTTTAATTCCCTTTATAATTTTTCTTATTCTGTTGTTTTTCTATGGCGAATAATTTTCCTTTCTTTTGTCTTTCTTTCTTCATTGCTTCCTAGATAGTTGACAGTTTTTCTTTTGATTTTCTGTTTGATTCATGACTTATTTTCTTAATTTTCATGTGGTTAGAAGATATGGTCACTTTTTTTTTCGCTTTTAGTTTTATTTGCCAAAGATGAGACAGAATGGCCTGATGGCCAGAAAAAATTCTCTGCTTTTAAGAATTTGTTATCGTTTTCTTTTTGGTAAAGGACATGATCAATTTTTATGAAATTTTTGTGGATATACAAACAAAGTATAAGTTGTATTTGAATGATAGAAAGTGAGGCTTTATCTAACAGTCATGTTCACATCTAACAGAGATATATTCTGAATTCTCACTATAATTATACTTTTATCAAGTTTCTTGTATTTTATTGGCTTTCATTTTGTGCATTTTCCAGAATATTTTTGGTGAATGTAAGATTTGTGATTTATCTTCTTCATTAATTATGTACTTCATTTATAATGTTCTTTATCCTATTTATTGTAATTCACCTTAAATTGCATCTTAACCATTGCTAATAGACACTGATTTTTTTTAATTCACTGAAATTCTTTGCCTACTATTTTATTTTCAATGTTTTGTTCTTATTCTCATTTTGTTTTAAGTATGTTCCTTAAAAATAGCTAGATTTTGTATGCTTTCGTTAATCTAATGCTCTCTCTTGGGTAATTGAATTCAATCTTGTGATGATTGATATACTTGATTTTATTCTTCCTGTTTTACTTTATACTAATCATTTATTTTCACATCTTATATCCTTATTTTGGCTGTCTTGATTAGCTCCTATTACATTTTGTTTCCTCACTGTAAAATTCTACCTTCCCTTTCCCTACTCTTAGAATTAAATTCCTCTTTTGTTATTATTTGAAAATAATACTACAGCCTGACTTACAATAATACATATTGACTTAGAGGTACTATGATTATCATCTGTATTTTAAAGAAGAGAAATAGGGGGCATACAACAATTGCTTAGCTTTCCTTAAGTTTACATAGTAAGTGGCAGAGTTAATTTATTAGTATAGTTTAATGTAGTTTAATATAATTATATTAATTATAGTGTAGGAATACTCTGGTTTCTCTTCAAATTGTATAAATCTTTCGCCTTTTAATTATAGTGTATTATAACAATATATTTTTTTTACTATAATCTCAATACAGTAAAAATAAACATAGTCCACTTAGTAAACCATAAAGTATATGTGCTAAGAAATTTAAAAGCCTGCAAAAATTTATTTTATTTAATAATTTGTAATAATACTGTTTCATGGCCAGACAGTAGAAATAAATTTCTTGAAAGACTAGTAGTTGTCTACGAATCTTCGCTGAAACAGATTCTGGGAAGATGATTTTACCAGTGAGTTTTTCTAGACTTTCAACTTTTTGTATTTTATTTTCATAAAGGATAGTGACTCATTCGATCCATTTTATGAAGCACACATATAACCCTAATGTAAAAACTTAGAAAATAAAATGCAAAAATTCCTACAAAAGTATCCCACCTACATATAGGGAATTTGGAAGAAACTGTCAATAAACCAGTTCAACAGTAAATTAAAGAGGTATGTACCATGAACCAACAAAGATAATATAAGAATTCTGTAATATGTAACAACAAAAAGTGCTGTAAGGGATAAAAAGGATAATCTCTACAAGGCGAAAAAGGCATTTAATAATAATAACTATTCTGATCAGAAATCTTAAAAAACTCTGAGAAAACTAGAAATAAGCGAATATGTCAAATACTGAGAAAGGAATCAATCATCAGTGAATAGCCAGATCATTAGTAACTGTGAAACTCTAAAAATATTCTCGTTAATATTATGAGTAAATATTCCTGCTAGCACTCTTATTATTTACACGTATTTGAATGTTCGTTCTCTTCAAAGAAATAATGAGTATGTCTCTGAAAAAATCCTACCTTAAATTAGTGAAAATTATAGCATTAATGTAATGATATCTTTTCTCTATCAACTATCCACAATTAAAAACAAATCCCATTAATATGACTAATATGTAATTCTGGCAACAGGGAGGTGACATGAAACACTCACGATCTGCCTGAGGGAATATAAATTGGCAAAAACCTTTATGGAAAGTAGCTTGACAGTTTTTACCAAGAGCTTTAACAGAGTTTATGTCCTTTGACCCAGTAATTCCACTTCTGGGAACTCCAGCCTAAGAAAATCACAAGAATTGCTGACAAAGATTTGTGTACAAGGGTGTTAATGGCAGTGCTGTTTATAATATTTTCTTAAATGGGAAATAACCTAAAATGCCAAACAATAGGAGAGTGGTCAAATAAGGTATGATACAGCCATGCAGTATAATATGATACAGGCATTAAAATCGTGCTAGTTAAGCTAAAGGAAAAGATATAATGGCAATTAGAAAAAGTCAGGATATGCATTTATTTAAATTTGATATCAATTTTATAAAAATACATGTTTATATATTATATATATGTAGGAAAATTTTAATGGACTGGAAGGAAAAACCGAACAAACATAAAAATATATATTAATGTAGTACTATCAGAGTGTGTTAAAGTCAGAAAAATTCTCTCTGCCAGATCATGTAAATAACCATCAGGGATTTACATTTCCTATTGAAGCATAAACTTCATTCTAAACTAACACTAAAATGTTATCCTTAGCTGTAGGCTGAGGTTCAGTCTCTGTGCAGAGAATCATTGTCTTTTCAATAATTAGTGTATCTATTTTATAATCATAGTTTCCATGCTTAACCATGGACAGTTCAGACCAGTTAGGAAACTGAAGAGAGCCCTGTCTTAGAAAATCACCAGTCTGTTAGGTTTTGTAGCTGAAGTTCAGCAAAGAGTTAGTATGAAATAATCCAGTGTTCTTGCCCTTTGCATCCATTAGTAAAAGGATTTAGGCATCTTTACACTTGGTTGAAGGAAGTGAACAATTGGAATCCCACAGCTGGAGCATGCCTGTGAGATGTCCAGTGTTCTCTTCTTTTTCCAAATGCACAACGCAAGGAAACTAACAGGAAAACAGCCATGTAAGAAAAAGTGGAATCTAAGTGTTTCAGTGGGCTTTTGAGACACTCTTATCCAATTTCCTATCCATAATGAGAATTCTTAAATGCAGTAGCGGGGGGAGGGGTCTTGATACCCACTGGGAAACCCCGTATGTTTGTAGATACAGGTTTCCTCATCTGTAAAATGGTAACACCTTAAGGATAACTACGAACTTGGCAATAACTCATGCTTTCTAAGATTTTCGTAGCTTGCTGTGTCTTGGTTATTATTACCTTTGCAGGGTTTCACATTCCTTTCTAGGACTTTTCTTATTGGGTGACAAATCTGTTTACTGAGCCAAAAAAACAGTTCCTGGACTATGCAGAATAAGTCTAATCCACCATCTACATTAACAGTCCTTCAAATACTCGAAGACAGCTTTCATGAATTTAATAACTGCTTTCTGTGTGTTTTTTTTTTTTTATTTCAAGAATAGAACACAGTAGACCATAAAAATGAGCCATTATCAGTTTTCCTTTGGATTTTTTGTGTGAATGTTGTTTAACATTTAAATGGTGCTGATTATAATTTGAGATATTAGCAGTTAGATCTGCCATTGTGTCACTCTGTTATTGTTTGTAAAGGAGGTTAAACACTATATTAACTTCTGAGTAGCGATTTATTGTTGCTTTTGTTAGAGAAAAATAAAAAGTGTAAAATAATATAATTTGATATTGCCTTTGAGAATTTTCAGTTTGCAAAGGTCTTTATTTCCTACTCAATTTTATTTTTTAAAAAGCATACATGTAGTGTAAATACAGCATCACATAAATGCTAAGTTGTTCTTTGCTTCCTGGCATGAGCTGTTGTGTAATATTGCTCTGTAACCATTAAGCAGCTGCTCTGTCTCAGAGATGCTCATATTTCCTTTGGTAGATACAAGGAGTTTGCTAAATGAATGTCTCCAAATTGCCTTAAGATCTTTGGCCTTTGTGTCAGCTATTCTAGATTCACAGTGGTCTATATAACACATGCAAACCATGGTTTTAGAAGGCCCCGACAGCCTGGAGGTTACAGATGGGGTTGTGTTAACAGCAAGAAGCTGCATTGTGCTGAGTCTTACCTTCTATACTGTATAGCAGGGCTCATGACCTGCTGCGTGATCCTCTCCGGTTATTTTGCCAGAGTCCTTAAGTTCTGTCGCTTGTATGCTTGTGAGCAAGCACAATTAGCTGTCCAAGTACCGTATCATCCACTGTTTCTTTTCTTTAGGCTGCCTCATCTTGGGTAATGCCTGTCCACTGTAAAGGCTGTGCTGCGTGCAAAGATGCATGAAGGGGGCAGCTGTCTGCTTCAGGTGTCTCTCCCAGGCTTCCAGTTGGCTGATTCCCACCAGTCCCCTTCCCTGCCCTACATAAGGTCATGGTGTGTCATTGTTATCCTGCTATGCCCCATGCAGGAGTGGAGCCCAGTGGGACATATGATGTTGCAGTTTTGCTTGTGGGTGCCAAAGCAGTTTGGACCTACTTCTAATGCCTTTCACAGTTTTATAAAATAGCTCTTTCAGTTTTCCTTATAGATCCAAATTCTTTGGAACTCGGGGAATTGGGGATAGGGAGTGGAGAAGCATCCTGCAACATTCTGAATTGCCTTCCCTCTTCCATGTGATAGTCATTCTGTCTGTCTGTGTGTGACTGTCTTACTGTCTTCCTCCTGGTAGGATTACCTTGAGGTGACTATTTGCTACCTTAGGATTTGGTTCCTAATGGACCATGCATCACTCCATCTTAATGAATATGACTAGAGCATGAAGCAAATAGAGTCCTGACTACTCTGGAGTAATAAGGAAATGAACTTCAGCTGATATCCATATATTGAAATGTTAACCTGTATTGTTCAGTCACTAAGTCCTATCTGCCTCTTTGTGACCCCATAGATTGCAGCACCCCGGGCTTCCCTGTCCTTCACTATCTCCCAGAGTGTGCTCAGATTCATGTCTCTTGAGTCAGTGATGCCATCCAACCATCTCGTAATCTGTCACTCCTTTCTTCTGCCCTCAATCTTTCGTAGCATCAGGGTACACATGGTATAATTTACATAAATAAATTGAAATATTTACCATTTATTCACTCATTCATCTATTTATAAATATTTGTGAACTGTTTGAACACTCCTAGTGCCTTGGTAGTTATTTTATACTAAATACATAAAGTTGTACATTAGTTACACAACAGAGTTAGAGATGTAATCTGGCTGTAATCATTACACTTTCCCATTCTGCCCAATAACTTAAATAAACTCCTAGGCAGACAAATTCCAAGGAATAACAAGAGTCAGTAAAATTATCCTTCAGTTTTAAGCTATCTTTATCTTCATTGTTATAAAATTATTAAGGTACGCATTTGTGACCATGTTTCAAAAAGTTGAATTTTACAGTTTTTTTTTCTGCAAGTGTTTACTGGTTAGTGTATATGTGGGCTCTGGGTTAGTTGTTAGGGGAAAAACAGAGATGAACAAAACCCAGTCACTCCCCCAAATAAGAAAAAACACAAGACTTGAAAACAGTTATCTTGTAAAAGTTGAATGTACCAAGTGATGTAAAGTAAGTGCAAACCTAGTGCTATGTGAATATAGAAAAAGAAATCAATTTTAGCTGGCACAGGGGTTGGGAGAGGAGGGTGGAGAAGCAGTTTATGGAGCAGGTGGTGGCTGAGCTGCACACAGAAGGCTGAGACTTGAGTGTGGATAGAGGGCTTTCTGATCAGAGGCAGCTAAGTTAGAATGACATGAGGGTGGGCCTTTATGGAGCGAATAACCTTGTCTGATTGGTTAAGCACACAAGCTGTCATCATGATAAGTAAAGTCTCTATATTTAGTGTACTTGTCACATGTAAAATGTTGACTATACATAAAGTACAGTGTAAGCTATTATACTTGAGAACAACAAAAACAATAATGATAACCTATCAGGAAATTAAAACTGTCTTTATCTCCAACTACAGAGCAGGACTTGATGTCCCTTTTTGTCTCAGTGGCTTTTAGCACTTTGTACAATGGTATCCATCTGAAAGTTTCTCAGTAATCACTGAAATGAATTCAACCTGACAGAAAATTAATTGCTCAAGAAGTAGGCGTTTCTTAAAATAGAGCTGCATTAAGTGGGGACATTTAGTTCTTATCCTCTTAAAAATGTATATCATTTTTAAAGTAATGATTTAATATGAGACCTGAGTTTGATCACCAGCTGAGATCTCATAATTTCTTCCCATTCTTTTATTCTTTTTCTAAAGAAGGTGAATGGATGGATATAAAACAGTGTTCAGACAGCCTTCAGACGTACATAGCTCCTCTGTTTATTCCCAACAGTGAAGTATATGTACTAATTAAATGATTTTCTGTCTTTTCATGCTATGGATGGTTAAAAAGTAGGGTGGTGACTCTCATTCTGGTAAAGTTTCTAAATGATTATTTATAGTTATCTTGAGACTGGAATTCAGTGTGCGTATTTCAGTGTGGGCATGATGGTCGCCTCCATGAGCCAGTCCTAATTTATTGGTAATGTTTAATCTCTGCCTACTCTGCGTTTTATAGTTTTATCTCACTTATTCATAACTCTGTAAGGTAGCTAATTTTATTGATATTATCTTTAATATATGAATGAAAACTCTGAGGCACAAAGAGTCTAATGTCCCAGGACAATTATTATTATTAATTTCTATAAGTTCATTATCAATTATTATGGTTCATTCTTTCAGGATGCCATGGTGGTAAAGTGTAGTCAGGAGTCAAAGCCCAGCTCTTTGATGTGAGTGTACCATGTTGCTAAACCACTCGTGCCAGTCTTTCCAATCTCTCAGTCAGCCCCAAAGTGTTCTGCAGCTTCGGATCAAATTGCCATTTCTTGGAATTTAGAGTTTTTTCCTGGAAGCATTTGAATGCTGAGGATTTTCACACTTATTCTCTCCCTGGGGCAGCAGGTAGATGGAATGAGTAGACATATTCCATCTACCTGAGGTGTTCTTCCCCTCCTCCCCACCGTTAAACTTTCTTCTCGTTGGCTAGAACCTGGGGACAGGACAGTCGGTGAGAGTCCCATCTCCAGTCCTGGGCAGAGCTGGGCCAGCCAGAAAGCCTGTCTGACTTTGGCTCCTGACTGGTGGAGGTCCCTGAAGGGTCAGGAGGCATTCCTGGAGGTCTGGCCTCACCACTGTTTGCCAGAAAAAGGACCCTGGTTTTGAACTGGAGTGCCAGGGAGTGGCATCGGGGTGAGAAAGCAGTGAGGTTGTGTGAGGTATATTAAAGGTGCGCGGAAATAGGTCCGTGTGAAGTATTTGCTCTGTGCGCCGGTTCTGCTTTTGTGTGATTCTGGAAGGGAACAAAGGTGGGAGGGCTGGTAACAGCAACTCACTTTTCTTTACTCAGGGAAGGATTTGTTACAGAACAGTGGTTTCCAGAGATCTTTGAAGTAATTCCAACAAGGTGCTAATTGTGGTTGTGGTTTTCCTTTTTCTTTCTATCTTTCTTTCTTTTTTTTTTTAATGGTTGGACTTTAGTCTACCAGGTGCTACTGGCCCAGGGCCCCTAAGCCTCCATTCCCTATGCCTGAGCCATGGCAAATAAAACCAGACCAATTGCCTTGTACACTTGGAAAGTTAAAATTTTCTTTCTGAGAGATTATTTAGCTTCTAAACTGTAAACTTTTGTTTTAAAAGACCCAGTTTGTGTTTCACCAGCATTTTGGCTTTACGTGTCTTTGCTGTACACATACTTGGTGTGTAGTCTAACCTTTGGTTTGAAACACTTGAGTGATTTCTAGTGTTAAATCATTTATTTGCTTCCTGCTTCTTCTGTTGATCTCTTTCCTCTTGATGTTTATTTTCAGGATACCTTGAGGATAGTTTTGTAAAATCTGGAGTCTTCAATGTATCAGAACTTGTGAGGGTATCCAGAAGTAAGTAAACCCTTTTCTTATTATTTAATTATACAGTATGACTTAAAATGTTTTACATTTTGAAAGTGAAATGCAGTATGAAGAGAACTGTGTATTAGGAGAATTTGAGCTTCTAAAATCTCTACCTTTTTGATTTCACAAGTGAATTTAATTTGTCTGGCTTTCTGAAATATTTGCATTTAGATCAGTACTTTTTGTAGTACAAAAATAATTTGGGGTTTGTTCTGCTTGCTGTGTTGTTGGTATTCATTGAATTCACTGTTCAGTCTGTGACCATAGATGGTCATTTATATCAAAGGAAGTGTGATTAATTAAATGTACTCAGTGTTGTTATGATAACCCACATAAGTTTCCTGTAGATAAGTGCTTTTTCATTTTGCTAGCATTTTGGTAGGGGCTTGGGGATGTACAGGATACACACGCTAACAGGCAGAGTGTAGAGGGATGCAGAAATTAACTTTGCAGATTGTAGTTGGATATAGATAGAAAGCATTGTTATGCGAAACAATGCCAAATTGTTTTCACTGGCCGCCTCACCTGAGACACCATTCTTGGCAGCCTGGAGGAGAATTTTCTCAAGTAAGTTTACCTGGTCAGCTAACTGAGCAAGGAGGAAGTTTTCTTGATCACCTCTTTTAGTTATGATGGTGTCTGCAGATATATGTAAGAGGCAGTTCTTATCTCATTGATTATGCTGAAGGGAGTGACTCATTTCTGCCTGCTCTCTTCTTTGATTTAGCTTATTTATGTACCTTTGATGGCTGTATTTTCACCTGACATTTTGATAGGGAGTGTCACAGTTTGAAATGGTTTATTCAGATGATGTAGGGCCACTCTGGTCCCTGTTTAAGCTGTGTTTTTCACTTGGGTCAAATTCAGAGGTCATGAACAAGAATTACGATGATCCAAAAAGAACAACAAAAAAAATGAATTACTGAGGCTAAGTATAGGTAGTACTTTAGCATGGCATTCAGTGAAGTAGTCTCCAGTGCCATAGGTGACTTTGTCTTTGGAACTGTAGTTTCTCAAATTCAGATTTCTGAAGTGACTAGTGTACCTAGCCTGTGTTTCAGAGTTCTGTAAATAAACATTTAAGACTTTAGTAGCATCCTTTTTGACATAATTCTGCAGTGGATAACTGTTATGCCCCCAATACGTCTCCCTTCGTCTGCTGACTAAGAGTAGTATAAGTAACCAAAACTTCATGTCCTGGATCCCTGTTGAATCCCTGTTGGATTCATGTTTGCTAGGCAAGAGGATTGTGGTGGTCTACTTCACTGACCAAGGCCATGAGACTTCTGTGTTTTTCCTGATCAATATGGGTTGTGCTAAGACTGCAGTATTTGAACTTTTTATGTTTATTTTTAATTTGTAAAGGAACGTGCCTTACTACCACTTAATNTCCCTGTTGGATTCATGTTTGCTAGGCAAGAGGATTGTGGTGGTCTACTTCACTGACCAAGGCCATGAGACTTCTGTGTTTTTCCTGATCAATATGGGTTGTGCTAAGACTGCAGTATTTGAACTTTTTATGTTTATTTTTAATTTGTAAAGGAACGTGCCTTACTACCACTTAATGGCATTGTGTAAGAAAGGGAGTATTTTAAGGTGGGTGGTTGTGTGTGTGTGTGTGTGTGTGTGTGTATTGCTCTTTAGCAGAGAGGCTATGCTGCTACAGTTATGAGACTTTATGAAATTATTTGTTTAAATTTATAATTTTCTCAGTTTTATATTTCTATCCTTCTTATAAGGATAATAGTGTTATCTGTCAGAAAATATTATTAGTTCCTCATTAGAGGTAACATTATGTTAGATGCTATGGGAGAGCCATATAAGAACTTATAAAAACCCAGATTGATACTGTGAGAAATCTGAATTTGAAACTTTAAAAATATATTTCTGTAACAGTTCAGAAGTGAGGTAAATTTAACATACATCATTCATTCTTTCTTAAATCACACTCTCCTCTCTTAGAGATTTTTAACTTGTCTGTTATAACAAACATTACTGATTTGTAATTAGTATGTTAATTATCTATATTCATTCATTAGCTAATTAATTCAGCAAACATTTTCTATCCCATATGTAAATAGGTATCTCTGAAATGCTTGAGAAGTTATTCTCCTAAGTGTTTAATATATCTACATTATAACGTTATTTATACAGTTGAACTTCATTGTTTATGAATTAGGGTTTGCTAAGTAAACATCAACTTCAGCACAACCCTTTTGCTGTACATCACAGATTCTGACTTCTTGAGGGTTTACGATATGTTAATGGTTTCTGTCCTGTGGGGTTTTACTCTGGTATGACCCTCTAATGTGACTGTTGACTTTAGCTAATGAAGCTGTTCAATTTTAGGATAGTGATCTTTCTGGTGAACGATATTGTCTCCATCTTAAAAGTTGATTTAGGATCAGCTTTTGGAGTGAGGAGAACAATAAGAGAGATTAAGGGTTGCTCTCTAACCCTTAGAATCTGAGGTTCTTCTGAGCTTGGTTTCTAAGAGGGTATTGGCAGCCTCTTAACCGTGATTTGCAGCCTTTAAGGCCCCTTGCTGCTCTCTGGGAGAGGTGCTAACAATGATCTTTGCATCTGATAGAAGTTTCTCCTGAGGCTTTTAAACAGGCCTGTCTGCCGGGACTTGCTGTTCTTACACACTTTGTCATTAGATAAACTTTGTGCATGTGCTGTTTTAGAATTTGGCCGTGTTCATTATTAATCTACTTTAATTTCTGTAATCTCTCATTTCGCGTCAAAATCTACACTAAATTTTACATTGCTTGTGTGTCAATCTGTATACAAAATGCTTTTGTTTTGCTTTTCTTAAGCCATGACTAAAGCTTTACTCTCCGTCTTGTCCACACACCCCTGCCCCAGTTTTAATGAGACTTAGCTGACATGTAGCAGTATATAATTTTAAGGTCTATAGCATAATGACTTGACTGACATACCCTGTGAAATACCGTAATAAGTTTAGTTAATATCTGTCATCTAATGCAGTCATGCAGCTGTCAAAAAGAGAGAGAAAGAAAGTGTTATTTCCTTGTGATGAGAACTCTTAGGATCTACTCTCTTAACTGCGTTGTGTATATATATGCTACATTAGCTATAGTCATTGTTTTGTACATTACATCCCCAGGATCTATTTATTTTATAACTAGAAGTTTGTCCATTTTGCTAACTTCCTCCAATTCTCCCTCCCCACTAATTGCCACCTCTAGTCAACTTTTCTATGAGCTTGTTTTTTGTTTGTTTAGATTCCATGTATAAGTGAGATCATACAGTATTTGTAAATAAATTATTTGTGTTGTTTCCTTGATATTTTGAAATAATCCTTCTGGCACAAAATTTAGAAAAAAAAAACATTTCCAAAGATCTGTAATTGTCATTTTCCTATAAATTATACCTAGTTTGCTTATGGTCAAGCAATCTGTGTTGACTGTCATGCCATATGTTTATTAAATAGGAACTACAAATCTTTGTCTAAATATTGCATGAGCTTAATAAATTGCAGCTAATTGATATAAGATATAACATGTAAGTTTCCTGTTGGTAACTCAGTTCTTTGAATTGTATCCATTATTGCCGCTGAAAGCCAAACAGATTGTTTTACTTTCACTGAGCCCCTCAAATGCCTCCTTCCAGCACTACTCTGCTTTCCAATGTCACATAGAACATGGTTCTAATAATAAACTTTAAAGCATGTGGTTATTGTGGGATTTCTTACCTTGCATTTTTTTAACCTCTGGTATACCTCAAGCCACAACAAGCAACTACATTTTAACTGTCCAAAGGACTGAAGCCATTAGGCATAGTTATACATTGAAAACTAGTATGTTTATATAAAATGAGGCTAAATCATACTGTGTAATATGAACAACCTAACAGCAGGCAGAAACTGCAGATCTTTAAAAGAGAGCTGAGACTAATCTTGTATGTATTAATTTATTTTGACTTAATTTTTAATAGAGCTATCCATTCTATATTCCTTGATTATTTCTCTGCAATAAAGTATGTACCTTCTAATCACAATTTCTTAAAAAATACTTTGTTAGTCTTGGCCTGCCTGATATTGAAATACAATTCAACTGATAGTGAACACATTTCAGATGTCTATTAAAAATTCTAGGTAAGAAAAATTCCTTGAAAATCAACAGTCCCTTTGGAATTTTATACTCAGCATGAGGTTAATTTGGAGAAAGGGGAAGATAAAGTGGACTCTCTGTTGTAGTGTGAATCTCAGAAGCTCTAGAGTTTTGTTGCCATGGGCTAGAATAGACTTTCCCTCATTGATGACCTTGAAGGCCTGGTGAAAACAGGTGGAGAAATAGAATTTATTCTTAATCATTGTCCTTTGACACCAACCTGGCTGGTCTCCACCTTGCATGTCATCCCTGCCCATGACCTTGCTTTTGTAGCAACTGCTCTTTAGAGTAACTTCCCTTTAGTACCCGCCTCATCCTCTAGAGCCCAGGGCCAGCTATGGCTTTCTGCAGATTTCTTGGACCATTCCAGCTTATTTCGGATTCTTCTTCCCTTGAAATCCTGTAGCATTTGCTGATCATGTCATCTTTTGGAAGTTTCACTATAATCTGCATTATGCTTGTATTTCTGTGCTTTTCATGAGTGTTTTGTTTACCCAACTTGTTTCCCAATGTGCCTTATTAAGGACAGGAGCTTTCTTATATCTTAGACAGTTTTGTGTTCCTTTTGGCACCTGTCAGTAATGGATACAATACCTTGTTGAATGCACAGACCTGCAGTGGATAGATTCATTTGTACCTATTTACTGCTATTCATAGGTTTTTGGACCGTTTCATCTTTGCTAACCACTGTAGGTTGCCAGGGAAGAGGTTTGGGGGAGAAAGCAAGAAAAGGGAACTCACACTTGTTGAATATCTGTTATCCACTAGGCATCATGATAGACTTTTATCACTCCTTACTTCATTTCATCCTCAAAATAGTCATATTTGATAGCTTATTATAATTCTCATTTTACAGTTCAGGAAACTGAGGTTTATAGCACATAAATGGCAGAGGGAGTTATAATATTAAGTCTGTCTATTTCCCAGTACTCTCCTCATTCTAACACAATGTGCTGCCTGAAAGATTTATTCAAGAAGTTTAGAAACCAATTTTTAAACTTTAGAAAGCTGTAATCCTTGGTATGACAACCAATACTTACATCAAAAATCTCGGTTCACAACATATCAGCAAACTCAAAAAGATTTCTTGATTTATACCTTAAAGTATAAAACTCCTAGAGTATATTTTAAATGACTTAAGAAGTTGGGCATATAAACTTTTTAAAAAACAAGACATAGAGTAAAACTGTGCTTCCCATTCATATATGAAACCGAATATGTATTTTGGAAAAAGAAATCTTGACTTTTATTTCATATTTGTTGATTTTACTTACATACTTACCTAATACAATAATTATTTCTATATCAAATAATTATAAATGATATCTAATGTACTTTAATATTAATGGTAATGTTATTATAAAATAATCTTTTTATGTAACTATTTTAATTCGATTTATTTAACAATAATTTGATTTTTAAGAGCTGAGTTAGTACAAAGGGTCTTGCTTTGTCCTGAGCAATAATCAGCACGTGCTGTTCCCTGTGGCGCATCCCTAGGCTAGTGGGATGGCAGATGCAGTGACGGCTAACAGTAAGGACTGAATGAAGAAGCTTGGGCAGTGCGAGTAGAGGAAGGAGTGACCAGTAATGACCGTCTTAGGGCCTTGAGTTTCCACACTTGAACACTGGCATAGTGAGGATGCTTGCAAGTCTTAACCAGTGGACGGTTGATACTAGAGTCTTAAGGTAAAGAGAATTCCTCTCACCCTTGCCCAGAGGCATGGAAAATATGAGATTATTATACCTGAATAGAGATGACAGTACTAAGTGCCATTCCCAATGCTCTTTTTGTTGTTTTATTCCTCAGCGCCCATAACCCAGGGAACTGGAGTCAACTTTCCAATTGGAGAAATCCCAAGCCAACCATACTATCACGACATGAACTCGGGGGTCAATCTTCAGAGGTCTTTGTCTTCTCCACCAAGCAGGTAACTGAGAGAGGAACTGCTTTTCTTCTCAGTCGGGTATGCAAGCAGGTCTGTAGGGAGACATGCACATAGGTAGGTTTGCTGGTAAACAGCGGGGAAATAAACAAAGTTCAAGATCTTTTGCTGATTTTTCACAGAGTTTTAATCTTTCTTGGTTAAACTTATTTTGAAATTTGAAAGTTAAGTGTAATTGTTGTTCAGAGCATTTTAAACAGTCATTTCGGGGGTTGGAGGACAAGGGAACTATGAAAATGTATTAATATGATTTTTATCTTCTATGAAGTATTGTAATTACACAAGTCATATAATTCTTTTGGTGACCTTAAAAATGATGTTGCCTTGGTTTAGGATTGATCCACCCAACTTTTATCCTAATACCATGTCCAAACTGGGGACAATGAAGTGAAAAAGAAAATGTATCATTTATTTAACTTTAAAAGGCCTTATTCTCGGCCACAGGTTTGCCAAGTTCTTCAGTTAGTTGACTCTCTTTGAATAATTTAGTTAACTTTGAGTCACCAGTGAAAGTATTACCTGCTCTGAGATTTGGCTGAACCCGTTGTGAAAGAGCTACAGTGAGGTGACTTTGTCTTTTAGTTCTCTGTTGACATTCTCATTTTTCTCTCTTGACCTTCTCACTGTAACCTTCAGGAGTTTAAAAGGAAATCTTCTATTTAAATGGGGGAAAATTAGCTTGGAAAGTTATTGTGCATTAGAATTCCATGATATGTTCCTTTATTGTGAATGATAGAAAAGGGCTGAGTGAATGAGAAGGCAAGATAAACAGATATTGTAGTTTTATTGTGTTTTTGGGAGGTTGAATCTTCAATACAGAAAGACAAATCTCACTTTCAGAGCATTAAAAATACCCATGATCAGATAAAAGATCCTACATGAATTCCAGAGCAAAACGTGTCTTTTATAATATCCACTTTAGAAAATAAAAAAATCTGGATAACCGTTTTCCTATGCTAGTCTCAGTAACAAAAATTAATTGCATTTGGATTAATTATGGGGCGGTGCACATTTGTACATTTATTAGCTAATTTAATTGTGTGTCATTTATGGTCAAACTGTGTTTTCCTATAGTAAGATTTCATAGCATTTAGGTTTATTATTAAAATTGTCCATGATATGATAGTTTGTTTAAAATGTTTGATTTTTCTAAATTTAAAATGTAAAATAGTAATACTTTTATTTTATATGATGGATCGATATCTTGTCCACCCAGCTCTTTCCTCATGATCATTCAGTATTAAATACAATAATATGTCATTTAGAATAAAAAAGTTTTAAAAAAATTATCTTTTATTTCCTTATGAAAATCTTTTCTCTCTCATTTCAAGTTTTCCTGTATTTACTGTTGATTCACAGATGAAAGAATTAGATTGAAGGAGGGGTTTGAAAAATGCATTCTAATTTTGGATACCCTAGAAAGAAACTAAATATCTACCATTTATTCTCACTGTGATTTAGCACTAATAGAAATTTCCATCTTCTACATAATGTTAATAGTTTGGGAGTTGTGAGTCAAATCTAAATCACAAATGTATCTATGAGTATACTCAGATATGCACATGTTTCCAGGATTTTGAAAGAGTACAGTCTAGAAAGTCAGGCTGCTACAATTAACATGCTCTGGACAATTAATTTTCTTCAAATTTGTCTCCCTCCTTGTAATAAAATGGAGAATTGGATTATGTGTGTGGTTTCTAAAGTCAGTTACCACTCTGAAATCCTATGACATTAGGTTTTTTATCACTGCTGCTGCTGCTGCTGCTAAGTCGCTTTAGTCGTGTCTAACTCTGTGCGACCCCGTAGATGGCAGCCCACCAGGCTCCCCCGTCCCTGGGATTCTCCAGGCGAGAACACTGGAGTGGGTTGCCATTTTCTTCTCTAATGCATGAAAGTGAAAAGTGAAAGTGAAGTCACTCAGTCGTGTCCGATTCTTCATGATCCCATGGACTGCAGTCTACCAGGCTCCTCCGTCCATGGGATTTTATCACTACCTCAAGTTTATTCAGAAGGTTTCCTTTTTTTAGTTTTTACCTGCATGGGTGTGAATAAGATTTTTTTTTTAATTTAAGGAAACAGTATCCATTTTCATATTCATAACTGTTTAATAGAATATTGGTGAAGATATATGAAGGCATATATTAAGCAATATTGCATGTGGCATAGAATAGCTTTTTAATCATGGCTCTAAATATTAATTTTTCTTAGTTATGATAAAACCATGTTTTCTTTATTAAAATATATTATTTTAGAATTATACCATTGGCTTTGAATTTGGCAATGATGATTTTCATGGTTGACCTTAAGAGTAAAGGATCAGCTTTATTTTTTTTAGGGAAAGGTAAATAAGAATATATGAAACAGTTTATAATCAGTGAAGTACTATAAATTTTAATATTATTAATTATAGGGTTACTACGAATAATTACTATTTAATAAATGCCAGCCACTAAATGTATGAGCTGTATATTTAATAACTCATTTAATCCTCCCTACAATTCCCCTTTGAGCAATGTTTTATTGTTTCCATTTTACAGATAATTAAATTGAGTTTAGAAAGGTTATGGACTTTACTTATCTGTGAATTCATATGAAAGGATTACATTGTTAATGGCAGGTGCTGGACAAATGAACATTATTAATATTGATAATTATGAGTTAGGTACAATCTTAATAACAGTTTTTAAGTTAGTACACATATCACGTTAAGAATTCACTTTTTAACTACCAAAAATAGTATTTTACTACTGGAAATATGTTTCAAAAGGTAAATATAAGAAACATCCTATTCGTTACACAAATATAATTCTACTCTGTTATAATAAATGATACAAAAAACTGGAAATGTTTGCTACTCCTGTTGATGTCTTGAATACTCACCATTATTTCTGGGATATTACTGCTTGTGTTTGTGGAAATTTCTCCAGCAAGAATATTCTTAGATTATAAACTTTCAGGTGCTACACATCTTCCTAGAATTCCCATTAACATTAACTGTTGTCATATTTTAACAGCAAAAGACCCAAAACTATATCCATAGATGAAAATATGGAACCAAGTCCTACAGGAGACTTTTATCCCTCTCCGAATTCACCAGCTGCTGGAAGTCGAACATGGCACGAAAGAGATCAAGGTGAGTGATGAGGAGTTGCCTCCAGGGACAGTGGAGGAAAATGTCAGCTCCTTCCTTAAGTTTCGTTTAGTCAAAATTTCATAATTGAATCAATATGGATTATATTTCTTCATGAGATGATGGCAGTGCAATTATTTTTAAGGTCATGTACTGATGAAATGTTATTGAAGTTACAAAATTTCCATATATTTATGTGTTTATTGAAATGGAACTTTTTTTTTTAGACAGAAGAATCTTTTAGAAACCTCACTATGTGTCTGACTGATGATGGTCTGGCCATGTTAGTTAGTTGGGTTATAGCAGGAGCATAAACTCTAATTCAGTGAGATCAGTTTGTTCCTCTTAATGGGGAATTTTAAGGTGGAGCCAAACTTGAAGCGGTTCTCAGGTGCCAGTTACTGAAAGTTCTCGTTTAAAGGAAACCATGCTTTCTTTTGGAAGTAGCTACAACGTGAACAATAAATAAAAGTGTGATGTTAGACACTTGGTGTCTAAGTCAATCTAGTTATTTCTTCTGGATGAAACTATAACCTAACTCCAGGGCAGCTCTAGGAAAAAATATAAATTTCAAAGTAGGACTCTTTGACTCTCTACATTCATACTTTGCTCTTTTTCTTTCTTAAAGTCTACTGGGTTAAATATATTTCATCAGATATACTCATGCCTTTTTGCCACGGTTAGAGGGAGATTATTAAACATGGAAACAAAGGTTAGCTAACAATCTTTGTTGGTATGTGTGCAAAAATGACTTATAGAACAGGACAAAGTGTATTTGAAAGTTGTCTTTAAAATTCTCCATTTAATTAAAAATGTGTAAAAAAGAAAAAAACGCTCATTATCAGTGGTTTACAGTCCATAACTTGGGCGAGTGTATCTGAGGGTTGAGGAGTTGCATGTCCAGTAGTCTCAGGAAACCAAATAGTCCTGAAGCTTAGCAGTTAAAGCCAAAATTCAGGATTCCCTTTCTGCTGCTCCATGTTTTTCTACTGAGTGCCATAGGATTTAAAGAACGGTGAAATAGTCTTCCAGAGAAGGCAATGGCAACCCACTCCAATACTCTTGCCTGGAAAATCCCATGGATGGAGGAGCCTGGTAGGCTGCAGTCCATGGGATCGTTGAGAGTCAGAAATGACTGAGCGACTTCCCTTTCACTTTTCACTTTCATGCATTGGAGAAGGAAATGGCAACCCACTCCAGTGTTCTTGCCTGGAGAATCCCAGGGACGGGGGAGCCTGGTGGGCTGCCGTCTCTGGGGTTGCACAGAGTCGGACACGACTGAAGCGACTTAGCAGCAGCAGCAGCAGAAATAGTCTTCACGGAGGAATTGACATTGAGTCAGGTGGAGTCGGGTGGGTCTCCTTTAGCATGCTGAGGCTTTAACTAGTAAAGCAGGGGTCAGGGTGGATGAAGAGAATAGCAGAGTCAAGCACTGAGGTGAGAANGCAGTCCATGGGATCGTTGAGAGTCAGAAATGACTGAGCGACTTCCCTTTCACTTTTCACTTTCATGCATTGGAGAAGGAAATGGCAACCCACTCCAGTGTTCTTGCCTGGAGAATCCCAGGGACGGGGGAGCCTGGTGGGCTGCCGTCTCTGGGGTTGCACAGAGTCGGACACGACTGAAGCGACTTAGCAGCAGCAGCAGCAGAAATAGTCTTCACGGAGGAATTGACATTGAGTCAGGTGGAGTCGGGTGGGTCTCCTTTAGCATGCTGAGGCTTTAACTAGTAAAGCAGGGGTCAGGGTGGATGAAGAGAATAGCAGAGTCAAGCACTGAGGTGGGGAAGTGAGTTTCTGAATGGCCGTGTGTGTGCCCTGTGGCTGGCGGCTGTTTGTGTGAGTGGAAATAATGGGAGGTCATTTTAAGGAAGGATTTGAAAATCAGCTGAAGAGTCTGGGCTCTGAGATCCTACCCTACCTCCCCAATCTATTCTGTAGACAGAACCATCTTTTAAAGCATAACATCATATCACTCCCCTGCTTCAGTTACGTCCTGCTTCTCCTCGGAGAGAATCAGGATTCCCTCACATGATTCACAGCTCTTTTTGGTCCTCTGGCCTCTGACCACTGCTCCAGTCTCAGCGGGGGCTGTCTGCTTCCTTCTTGCGCTTGAGCCTACTGCTTTGTTTAGATTTGGAAGTGTAACACCCGAGACCTTCATATAAGCCATGCCCTCTGGAACGCTCCTCTTCTGACTTCATCTGGCAAATTCTTGGTCATTTTTCATGTCCCAGCCTAAACTGAGGGATTTCATTTTGAAACCTCTTGACACCTGGTATTGTTCCCTCACTGTGCTCGTAGTATGTCGCTCTGTGTTTGCTTATGGGATTAATTGTCTGAACCTGTCTGCATTGTGAGGACAGAGACTTTATCTGTTTTGGCTACTATGTATTCAGAGCCTAGAACCATGTGCAACACTCGGGGCTCAGCAGAGGCAAATAGATGTTTGTTGGCTACGTGAACCACTGATGGGCGAAACACCAGTCTCATTAGCGAAGGCCAGAAGTAACAGGGCCTTCATCAGACTTGCAGAAGTAAGAAGAAAAACAAAACCCTCAACCCTTTATATTTTATTGCTTGTTTTACTGATGTTGTCAGCTTTTTCTAAACAAAGCCATATTTTCCTCGTCAGAAAATTGTTCTGGAAAAGATTCTAATGGTAGTAACATTGTGAATGTGTGGCAGTGGATGTGTTGTGCAGAAGTGTAGGTGTTCTTTATTATAGAGAGTGTCACTCTGTAAGAGTTGATTCCTCTTTCAGCCTGTTGAGTAAAGCCAATTTCAAATCATATTGTAAAACATTTTTGAAAAGTAGAAGGGAAACTCATTCTTTCTCTTTGTAAAATCATTGTATTGTCTTGGTGATTTTCTTTTATCAAGATGACTAGAATTATTGGAGAAGTCTGTAAAGGGATATTATATTAAGAGTAGGGAAGAATGATTCATTTTCACACGTGCTTAAAAAAAATGTGTGTCACTTTAATTCTGAGACCCTGAAGATTTTGTAATGTGCACAGTAAGCCACTGTGAGAAGAAGACTTCAACTATAATGAAAACATGAGGGCAGGACAGTACTATCTTTATAAATTTCCTAAACCAAATGCAGTCCTTTTGTTCAGTGAAAATTGCTTTCTTCAGGTTTGCAAAATAAAATGCCTCATGGTTGTTCTTGTCCATCTTCACAAGTTCTTTAGTCACACTTGCCTATCGTCTTGAAGGGAGCATTCTAAAGGGCATGTTGAGTACCATTTGATATTGTAATGGGTTTAGTACATGTCTAAAAACCCCTGCACTAATTGGTATTCAGTGACTACTTACTGGTCGCTTAAAATATACTTGTGTTTATAATTGGCAGAAATGTTTAAAATTTACTGTGAATTATTTCCTGCATCTGCCTTACTCTGCTCATGTCAGTTTTGCACTAAAATCTACACTTGCCATAGTCCTTAAAACTGAGTGAACTATGTGAATCAAAGATAGTAAAATGATGGACAGTATGTGTCATGCCACCACGAACCTAAACCTTTCAGATTTATTCCAAGGAGATAAAAATAAAGGATAGAGTGTAACTAAATGATTATCCTCATTTCATTTTAAAAAATTAGGCGAAACTTTATAATAAGATCTAAATTCATGCAATGAGAAATGGTCCTGTAATTTTAAACATTTAATGAAAAAAGTGTTTTTATTTTAGCATATTACATAGTTATATTTTTTTGTCTTCTAGAATGCAAAAAAGTTACATTTCATGAAATCATTGTAATTTATAGTTTTGTTAGAATATAGAACATTTTAAAACTGAACAGTGCTTAATAGTGTTAAATATTTTGTAGGAATCTACAATTTGCTTAATTTTCTTCTGAGAAATAGTGTAGAAATTAAATTTGCTAGCATCTGTATTACATAATATTTATGTTTTAGCTTTGTATTCTTTTATATATATAAAGGAAGAAAAAAGAAAACTGGGACAGTAACAAAGGGACATACAGCTGCTATTACATTGTTTTCCTAGATTCCAGAATATTTTTTCCTGGCTTGGTCTCTGTTTTGAATTTCCTAGTCTTAAACTGCGTGACTGCTTTTACCGCTATTGACAAATTAGTTTCTTGGATACTGCTTTCCATCATTTTAGATTTTAATAGTTAAATTAATTGAACCGGGTCAGCTTATCAATTTGCTTGTTGAAAGTTTCTTTTATTATTCTAATAGTTAACCTCACAAAATATTCCATCCGAGAACTTGTCTGCCTGAAATTTCTTCCACCTGAGCCAACTCATATACTAAATTCCTTGTTGATATAATTCCCTTGAAATCATTAAACTAGTCCTTTGTAACTTATGATGTCATAGGAAAAACAGAGACAGGCCTGAGTTTTCCCTCTAATTTAAGTTGCTTTCTTGGGACTCAAGCTTGTAGTATTTTCAAGGCCAGAAATTTAACAGACTAAAAATTTTACCTAAGATTACTCATTATTCAAATACTTATCAGACTGAGAAGCTGTTAAATTTTCCATTTATAAAGCCCAGCTGTATATTACAAATACTTTTACTATATCACTAAATGTCTATTAAATAGTGTTTTAGGAGTTTTATATTCAGGTTTAGATGAATTCAGTGATTATTAGACTGACAGAAGCAGATACATAATTTTTTATTATTATTTTATTTATTTTTATTATTTATGAAAAATATGCTTCACAGAGAATAATGTAAATCAGATTATGAAGAAGCTGTCTGCATGACCATCTTACTTTTGAGCATTATGAGAAATAAATCTTAAATAAAAATCAATAAATTGGTATATTAGCAAAAACTAGCACTACTTAGAGTTATATTGGTATGTAATCACAATTTTAAGAGCAGTTTAAAAATTTATACTGGACTCTCAAACAGTCAGTCTTTAGGAGTAGTGTTCTGCTTGTTGTAGGTACTAGAAAAAAACACTTTAAAAACGTTACAGCTCTGAAAACAAGTCTCTTCAGCTTGGTTTTTTGAAGTTGTAATATATTTCCAAACCCTAGAGATTTATTTGTGATAAATTTGCAAAGGTTCTCTTTAGTAATAGAATCTTATATGTTGTGCTCAATTTTAGTTTGCACTTTATAGAGTTCTATAAGGATATGGTATTAAATATCCAATGAATTAAGCCAATGGCCTCAAGGGAACACTCGGGGCTAAAGAGTAATAATGCCGGCTTAGTATCATGCATTTAATCAAAAACAGGGAAATAAATAACAGTCAGTAGAATGTGGTGACACCGATAGAATCAGAGACACACCAGAATCAGAGGCTAGCCTTTCATAATTCAAGTTTGCTGCTGCTACTGCTAAGTCGTGTCAGTCGTGTCCAACTCTGTGTGACCCCATAGACAGCAGCCCAACAGGCAAAGAGTGTTAATAGATGTGCTAGATATGAGAGCATTCAACTAAGATTGGAAAATCTTATTTACACTTAACTTTAAACTTTCTTATTCATAAATCATTTTGTAGAATATTTAACATGCTACTGTCTGCTATGAATATGAATATCTCTGAGTGGATATTGACAGAGTATGTTTATTAAGTTTGTGACCTAGAACCCTTTATCCCACCATCTAAGAATCTATAGGGAAAATCCATCATATATTCAAACTTTAAAAAACAACCCTAGCCCAAACTACAGTCTGACAAATGATAAACTCTCAAGGTTTTTCTAACTGTAGAAGCAGGTGAATGAGCAGCTTTCACAAATAGTTGAATAACTACTAACATTCAGTGATGTCCTAGAAAAATGCAAAGAAACAGCTTAGTAATCTCCTGAATGTTTAAGTTTGCTTTAGGGGCCAGATAGAACAGCAACAATTCCTCATATCCCTAGAGTTTGTATCATAAGGATTAAATATGAAATGTTCAAATATCAGATTTTGAATTAAAATCAAAGATACAAGTGATCTTGAGGGATACAAGTTGTTTAAGCACAATTTTAAAGTTTTTTTTTGTTGTTGTTGTTCAGTTTATTATTAAAAAAAAAAAAAGTACTTACAGTTCTTACAGAACTTGCAGTGAATCTCCATATATCATCATGTTATTAGAGGGCAAACCCTGGTGATGCCTTCATCACAGTCTTTTTCATTTTCTTCAACCACATGGCTGTAGATGAAAAATTACATTATGAATATCTTCCAAACAGAAAGGAAAACAGTACATTGTTGGTGAGGCTTTCATCAGAATCCTTATACTGACTAGTATTTGACAGATGTGTGTGTTCTTTTTATGTGTTTTGGATGGAGCACAACCTGGGTACATGTTAGAAGAGACAATACTACTTATAAGTGGGAAGTGATACTCAACTTCTGTTCTCTGGAGCCTTAATAATTTGAAAATACAGCATTTGCAGAAAAACTACCATGGATAATTGGTTTGAAAAAAATAACTTGCTGTGTGTGATGCTGTGCTTCTAGATTGGGGGAACACAGCCTAAATTAGGGGAGTGGAAAACCCATGGGACACAGTGTGCTTCTTTATCATAGAGTGCCCTAAAAAGTTTCTTGAAATGGAAAAAGGTTTTATTTCAAATCCATTATGCACTGATTTTCTATTTAAGTTTATTTTGAAGTAGCTTGGAAACCCAATTTCTTTTGTTATTATTATACCAATATCATATACAATAGGAAGTTGATTTTTCAGACATAAAAACACAGATTATTAAAAGCCTTAGTGAAAGTCATTCAATCCTGTCCAACTCTTTGTGACTCCATAGACTGTATCAGTTCAGTTCAGTTCAGTTCATTCACTCAGTTGTGTCCATCATTTTGCGACCCCATGGACTACAGCACTCCAGGCCTCCCTGTCCGTCACCAACTCCAGGAGCTTACTCAAACTCATGTCCATGGAGTCAGTGATGCCATCCAACCATCTCATCTTCTGTCGTCCCCTTCTCCTCCTGCCTTCAATCTTTCCCAGCATCAGGGTCTTTTCAAATGTGTCAGTACTTCGCATCACATGGCCAAAGTATTGGAGTTTCAGCTTCGCTTTCAGTCCTTCCAATGAATATTCAGGACTCATTTCCTCTAGGAATGACTGATTTGATCTCCCTTAGTCCAAGAGACTCAAGAGTCTTCTACAGCACCACAGTTCAAAAGCATCAGTTCTTTGCCGCTCAACTTTCTTTCTAGTCCAACTCTCACATCCATGTGTGACTACTGGAAAAACCATAGCTTTGACTAGATGGACCTTTGTTGGCTAAGTAATGTCTCTGCTTTTGAATATGCTGACTATGTTGGTCATAACTTTTCTTCCCAGGAGCAAGCGTCTTTTAATTTCATGGCTGCAGTCACCATCTACAGTGATTTTGGAGCCCAGAAANACCTCTTCTTAATATCTTCTGCTTCCATTAGGTCCATACCATTTCTGTCCTTTATTGAGCCCATCTTTGTATGAAATGTTCCCATTGTATGTCTAATTTTCTTGAAGAGATCTCTGGTCTTTCCAGTTCTATTGTTCTTCTCTATTTCTTTGCATTGATTACTGAGGAAGGCTTTCTTATCTCTCCTTGCTATTCTTTGAAACTCTTCATTCAAATGGGTATAATTTCCTTTTCTCCTATACAGTCCATGGAATTCTCCAGACCAGAATACTGGAGTGGGTAGACTTTTCCTTCTCCAAGGGATCTTCCCAACCCATGGATCAAACTCAGGTCTCCTGCATTGCAGGATGATTCTTTACCTTCAAACTCCTTATTTCACAGGTCAGCAACCCAGGCTTCCTGGATGGCTCAGTGGTAAAGAACCTGCCTGCCAATGCAGGAGACATGGGTTCAATCCCTGGATCAGGAAGATTCCTTGGAGAAGGAAATGGTAACCCATACCAGTATTCTTGCCTGGGAAATCCCATGGACAGAGGAGCCTGGCGGGCTACTGGAGTCACAAAGAATCAGACACAGCTTAGTGACTGAGTGCACACACCCCATTTAAGTGTCATTTAGAGTGTCTAGATATTAAGGCCAGAGCCTTAGTCTTCTTTTTCAAAGGCTGTTTTTGTTTTTTTTTTTTTTTTTTCTGTTATCCTGCCACCCACCAAGGAATCGATATAACTTATCTATGTAGGGAGAAATGGACTAGGAGAATCTGAACACTGCTTAACATGTCTTGGCAGTTGGATAGTTCTTGTAGGGAGCTTCATGGAAGGTTCTGTTAAACCTTATAGAACTAGAATAAAAGTAGAGATGAATTTATGAGTTTTTAGGTTCTAGAAGAATTGTCAAAACAATTTTGAGATGGTAAAATTTATATCTTCTTTTTTAAAAAACCTCTTACACTTACACTTTGTGCCATGATAAAGTTTCTGAACTAGGAAAAAAAAAAAGAGATATGAGTGTTTTCAACGGATAAATGTGGAGGAGAGCTGGTTTGAATATTTAAGCATGCTATATAAAGCTTTAAAAAAATTTTTGCTATAGAGAATGTCAAAAGAAGAAAGAATCTTAAAGTGAACTTCCATGTACCATTTTTCAGCTTTAACTGTCATCAATATTTTGCCCATCTTGTTTCATTTAGTATCTCCCAGGTTTTTTTTAGTATCTTAAAGTAAATCCCAGACTTTGTGTCATTTTACTTGTGAATACTTAAGTTTCTAATAGACAATGAATTTTGTTTTTAATATAACCCCATATCATTATTAACTTATCAAATACAACAATAATTCCTTAATATGTACTGTATAACTCATGTGTGAATTCCCCAGAATATCTTATAGGTTGTTTAAATGAAGATCCAAAACAGTCCATGTACCATACTTGTATTTTCAACCAGCCTTTTTTTGTATGTATTCCCTTTTATATATCATTTATTTATTGAAAAAACCACATAAAGTAAATTTTTCTGTTCAACAAATACATATAAATGAGGAAAACCAGACCCTTCTGCCATTTGTGACTACCATTTATTGAGCATTTACTCCCTTTCAGGATTAAGCTAAGGCTCTCTATATATTTTTATTTTCAACCCTCTTTAGAAACAAACATTTTTTTTCCACAGCTTGTTAAGCCCATTAGTGCAGTGGTTAAGAAATCTGACATAGAAACACAGATCTTAAATAGCAGAGGTAGAATGGAGCCCTCGTCTCTTCAGTTGCTGAATCCGTACTCATTATTACTATGTATACTGCCTTCCAGAGAAGTCAGTCATGCGATGTTCATGGTTGTGCAAACTGGTTACCAAACCTATATGACAATTTTTCTTTTCCTTACACAAATGAAATTTCATTACAAAACACACATAATGACAGAAGAATAAACTTCAGGGATTCATGAATACAGTCCTTGGACTGAACTCAGCTTAAGCATCTCTTTTCCTTTTGATAATAAGATGTTGTTAATAAATAATCCTAAAGTCTAGAATGCCTTTAGTAAAGTTGTGTGATATGCATTCAGTTTGAAATGAACTAGGTGTGTCAGAATTTAAGAATTACATTTAATTGACCAGGAAATGGTAAATAGTGGTATGGCCTTGGACAAATCACTGAATGTCACTAAACTGAGTTTTTTCATCTGTGCGATGGCAAAGTTGGATACTAAGGTAACACTGTGTTCTAATGTTCTGGATTGTAAATTAATTGAAGTCAGAGATTTCATAGATCTTTAATACTTGAGTCTTTAAGCTTTCATTAACCTGCATCTTTTTGAAAATTCTGAAAGTTTTCAATTTCCTAAATTATTTGTTAGATGTTTGTTTTAAATACTCTCATTGAATAACATGATTATTGGCTCTGTAGGTGCTCGGAGGCATCATATGTTTTGCCTTATACCTGAGGAATGTGCAGTTCTTACAAATACATGCCTTGTCCTGCACCATTCTGGTACAACAAATGATTGAGAGAGACTGAGCCTTTATAGCAGAACCTTGTTATGGGATCAGTGTCTCCTACTTTGAAAATAAATGACTCAGCCAGACGGCAACATTTATTTTCTCTAAATGACTAGGGATGTAGCAATAGGAGACCATTATCCTGTGACAATATTCTGTTTCATTGACATTATCTCACAAATGTAATTGGTCCATTACTAAATAGAGGTTTTGTTACTGATCAATTTCACGTGCTTTCTAAAACCATTAGGGTAATAAATTTGCCATCATAGTAATTTCATTGACAGGATGTTCTTTTTTTCTTCATTTACATTTGTTAAAGGAAAAATATAGATTTAGATTGAACTAAAACACTACAATTTATAACAGTTTTGACTACTTTTCCCTTAAGAGAAATGGAATATTTTGCAGAGTAATCATATTTACATTGAACTGCTAAAGTGACGACTTTATAATTTTCATGATTTTTTTTTGTCTTCTATAGTAAACCACATCAAATCACAATTGTCCCTAAGCAATTAGTTTACTACCACAGGTTAATGATTTTATTTGAAATAAGTTCCAAATCATTCCTAGGACTTTCCGGTAAATCCACTAGAGTAACACATCAGTAAAATCAACCCTAACTATTACCAGCGTGTATAATAACATCATTAGTAACAACCTAAACCTTGAGATGTCTTACAGCATAAATGTTTCTAAATGCATGGCTTTTCCCCAAATGTTCTCTAAAAAGTCATCTGTAATCTTGTTAAATTAGAACTCTTCCAGTATCTCTCTGACTTTTACAGTTAAGGTTATGGTATTGATTTTATTTTATAGTCCATGGCTCTCAGATGCTTAACACTAATAAGCCTCTATAGCCAAGCAGTTCTCCCCAGAGGCATGGTGAATAACAGCTATTTACCTATGCCAATATTTAATAAGCATCTAAAATATACAACAAATCTTGCATAATTGCTTGGTGTTTTTCCTCCTTGAAAATTAGATTTTCTGGCATTACTCAAGACACTTTATCCTTGTCTGTCTGTTAAAATGAAATTGCTTAATGGACAAAAGTATTTTGAAGTGCTTTTAAAAATGAAGTTTTCACTTATTCGGTATTCACTCTTTTAGCATTGTTCCTCATTATTCAAGACTTTTTTTCTTTATGTATCAGGAAGGTGTTTGTGAGCTTCAAAGGGGTTAGAACTTTAACTTGGCACTGGGTGTTGGTGAAGCTTGGAGACTTTTTTTTAATAGAGTTGTGATAAACAGAGGCTTGTAGAAACATGCTGCTTACAGGCTTGGGTTGGAATATACTGTATAGAGAGACTTAAATTATCACAAAAGTTTTCAGACTGCTCAAGGATACAGTATTATACTCAAGTGTAGCTAAGATTATATAACTCAGATATTATAAAGTAAGAATCTTCATATATTTAACATGAAGACTACCATATTTTCTGTTTTCTCCTTTGAGAAAGAACTTATTTCTTTAAAAAAGAAAGATTGACAAATCTAATTGAAGATGATATCGTATCTCCTCTTACTATAGCTTGCTGATTTTCCAAAATTATTTTAGAGTATGGCAAAAATATATATATACATATATATATATATGGAGATACTTAACATGGCAGCTAATTGTTTTTCGAATCATCTGGCATCATCATCAAACTACTGTAGGGAGATCAAGTCCCTAGGTTTTGTCCTTAGGACAAAACATTCAGAGCTTTTGTTAACTTGGATTGTGTGGGAAGGACATATTCATATTTGCCACAGAATCAAAAAATTTTACATTTAGAAGAGTCCTTAGAAACAGATATTCAGATATTTCTTTTCACTTGCATTCTCAAAATTCATTATTTTGCCTTTAGTCTACTAGATTGCAAATGTTATATTGAAGCATTTCATTTTGCATTTTTGCAACATCTAATACCTAAGACCAATGAGGCATTTCCTTCTTAAAGTATAGTGTTTGGCACACTATCAATATCTGATACTGTCCACCCATCCTTGAGAACTATTTAAAATATTCTATGGACCTACAGGCAGTATTTTTCTCCAAATATGTATTTTACCATTTTTTATTATAAAAGTAAAAATCACTTGTGGGAGGTTTGAAAAACAAACTGTCAATTATAAACAAGAAAATAAAAATCACCTATAATTCTATCATGTATAGATAACTCATATTAATATTTGAACATATGCCAGTCTATTTTCTATATATATATTTTTTATGGATATCCTATATATTCTATTTCAAGTAAATTTTTTGCACTAAATTGGGCTTGTGTGTACTGTTTCGTAAATTGTTTTCTTTTTTTTGGTCTTTTATTTATAATATAATAGCATGTTACCATGTCATTCCGGCTTCCCCAGTGGCTCAGCAGTAAAGAATCCAGTTGCAATGCAGGAGACTCAGGAGACCTTGGTTCAGTCTGGGTTGGGAAGATCCCCTGGAGGAGGGCATGGCAACCCATTCCAGTATTCTTTCCTGGAGAATCCCATGGGCTGAGGAGCCTGGAGGGCTACAGGCCATGGGGTCACAAAAAGTCAAACATGACTGAAGCGACTGAGCATGTACTCACGCCATGTCATTCAATTTCTACTTCATAATGACCACAGCGTATGTTACCCTTTGGCTATACTATACAGTTTTAAGGGTCTACTTTGCTCATGAATATTTAGGTAGTTTCCAACTTTTTATATAATTAATAAAGATACAGTAAAAATCATTGCATACAAATCTTTGTACTTAAGTCTCATCGTTTTGTTCCTGTCTGGCTCTCTTCAGTGGCCCTGTACCTGGTACACTGCCTGGCGTTAAGTCACCAAGTGTAATAGATAGATGCGCAATGGAATGTACTCTTACTGTAGAATTCCTGAGTTAAATATTATGTCCATTTCTAAGGCTTTTGATGAATACTGGCACAGAGTCTGGAAAGATCTTAGCAACTGACATTCTCACTAGCAGTGCCTGAGTGGTTTGTTTAACTCCACTGTCATGTCCATACTATTTAGACAGAGCACAGGGCTCTATGAGCAATTTTGAAGCATGTCCTCTGACATGTATTTAAAGAACAGTGAATCAGTGCCTTATGAGTCTACTTATGCACCTCTTTTTTTCTCATTTATCTTTCATTTAAGCCATTGGGCATCCAGTTACATCTTTTCTTCCTGGGACCCAGGAGAGCCCCCATCCCATTTGTTTGTAGCAGAAACAGGGAAATGTAGAGGGCACCTAGTGGAATGTGCACTGCTTTCAAGTAAAGACACCTAAGTATGGTCTCTCCTTTCTTGTCCTCCAGACATGCTTCCTCTGGGTACGCCCCCACATCTTTACATTATTTACAGGTAAAATAGGAAAGTAAGGGTCAGTATGGTTCCCCCCCCCCNACATTCAGAGCTTTTGTTAACTTGGATTGTGTGGGAAGGACATATTCATATTTGCCACAGAATCAAAAAATTTTACATTTAGAAGAGTCCTTAGAAACAGATATTCAGATATTTCTTTTCACTTGCATTCTCAAAATTCATTATTTTGCCTTTAGTCTACTAGATTGCAAATGTTATATTGAAGCATTTCATTTTGCATTTTTGCAACATCTAATACCTAAGACCAATGAGGCATTTCCTTCTTAAAGTATAGTGTTTGGCACACTATCAATATCTGATACTGTCCACCCATCCTTGAGAACTATTTAAAATATTCTATGGACCTACAGGCAGTATTTTTCTCCAAATATGTATTTTACCATTTTTTATTATAAAAGTAAAAATCACTTGTGGGAGGTTTGAAAAACAAACTGTCAATTATAAACAAGAAAATAAAAATCACCTATAATTCTATCATGTATAGATAACTCATATTAATATTTGAACATATGCCAGTCTATTTTCTATATATATATTTTTTATGGATATCCTATATATTCTATTTCAAGTAAATTTTTTGCACTAAATTGGGCTTGTGTGTACTGTTTCGTAAATTGTTTTCTTTTTTTTGGTCTTTTATTTATAATATAATAGCATGTTACCATGTCATTCCGGCTTCCCCAGTGGCTCAGCAGTAAAGAATCCAGTTGCAATGCAGGAGACTCAGGAGACCTTGGTTCAGTCTGGGTTGGGAAGATCCCCTGGAGGAGGGCATGGCAACCCATTCCAGTATTCTTTCCTGGAGAATCCCATGGGCTGAGGAGCCTGGAGGGCTACAGGCCATGGGGTCACAAAAAGTCAAACATGACTGAAGCGACTGAGCATGTACTCACGCCATGTCATTCAATTTCTACTTCATAATGACCACAGCGTATGTTACCCTTTGGCTATACTATACAGTTTTAAGGGTCTACTTTGCTCATGAATATTTAGGTAGTTTCCAACTTTTTATATAATTAATAAAGATACAGTAAAAATCATTGCATACAAATCTTTGTACTTAAGTCTCATCGTTTTGTTCCTGTCTGGCTCTCTTCAGTGGCCCTGTACCTGGTACACTGCCTGGCGTTAAGTCACCAAGTGTAATAGATAGATGCGCAATGGAATGTACTCTTACTGTAGAATTCCTGAGTTAAATATTATGTCCATTTCTAAGGCTTTTGATGAATACTGGCACAGAGTCTGGAAAGATCTTAGCAACTGACATTCTCACTAGCAGTGCCTGAGTGGTTTGTTTAACTCCACTGTCATGTCCATACTATTTAGACAGAGCACAGGGCTCTATGAGCAATTTTGAAGCATGTCCTCTGACATGTATTTAAAGAACAGTGAATCAGTGCCTTATGAGTCTACTTATGCACCTCTTTTTTTCTCATTTATCTTTCATTTAAGCCATTGGGCATCCAGTTACATCTTTTCTTCCTGGGACCCAGGAGAGCCCCCATCCCATTTGTTTGTAGCAGAAACAGGGAAATGTAGAGGGCACCTAGTGGAATGTGCACTGCTTTCAAGTAAAGACACCTAAGTATGGTCTCTCCTTTCTTGTCCTCCAGACATGCTTCCTCTGGGTACGCCCCCACATCTTTACATTATTTACAGGTAAAATAGGAAAGTAAGGGTCAGTATGGTTCCCCCCCCCCCCACCCCGGGAAATAATAGAAATAAATACATCAGAGCTCTGGGCTTGGTAATTTCAGTGTTTTACATGACGTTTTTTCAGTTATAAGAAACCTCTCCTCTAAACTTTCCTCTCTTCCCCATGATTTACCCTTAGGTAGAAACGGAGAAAGAGAAACCTCAGGCTCTTTTAGAGCTTAGCTGGCAGAGTCATCTTTCCTACCTTCTCCCCATCCTCTGGGCACAGGGCCCAGGCTGTTTCCTTGTCTTGGGACTGACTCTAGATTTATGGCCTGAAGTAACAGTATCAGATTTCCAGCTCCTGAGCTCGTCCCACACACCAGATTTAGTGGCCTCTCGTTTATTATCTCATGTATTATAAATAGCGTTATTATTTTATACAGATGGGTCATTTCTTTTTCATGTTGTCACCCAGCTTTCACCCCACCATTTCAATGGAAAGCAGGAATTCCCCAGTTTAGCTCACATTCAGATTTCACTCCATTTTGTGTTGTTTTCAGTGTTGAACGTGTTGACCACTTTTGCCTTTTTCCAAAAAGGAGTTTGGTCTTCGAAGAGATTTTCTCTATCCAGACTTTGTGTAAATTTTTAAAGCTTCTAAAAACTCTAAAAACTCTAAAACCTGTAAAACAAATAATAATAAAGGAACCTGGGAAACTATGAGAGGTATTAAGTTAGGAAGACTTGTCAATATAATACAGTTTTATCAAATCCTAGTCGCTGGGCTCCCTAAGCTAAGTTTTCCCACAAATGCAATTTTCTTCTTTGATCTGTGTCATGCTTATTCCAAAGGGCCAAAGTTTCATTGCCCCTTGAGCTTTCCTCTGCAAAAGAAGAAGAAGAAGAAAAAAAAAAAGGAATACTGTAAAATCTGCTCAGAAGCTTGATAATGTGTAAAATAGAGGCATTTTTAACAATGATTATAGCTATTTAAGCACCTAGTAATAAAATATACCTTAATATTAAATACTGGAAAATAACAGATGTTAGCAAAAGGTGATTTGTATCTAGAGGATTCTTTTAGACTTGTTTACAAGTGTAGCAGATAAATGAGAAAGACAACTTACTAAGATGTAAAAGGACTGGAATTTTGAAAGATTTTGAGGCAATTTACTTCTTTGTTAATTAAATGAAATATGTTTTTCTAAATCATAGGAATGGCACAGTTAATATATTTTAATTTAGTGTTATGCTATGCTTGAAAAGAACAGCTTCATCGGCACTCAAGAATTCGTGGGTGATCTTACACAATTGACTTCAAATAGTTGTAAACCTGTAAACTGTGTCATACAGAGAAGAAGAATAGGATTTTTTTTAAAAAAAGAAAATGATAGGGTTTCTTGTAGGTGTTAAAAATTAGGTTTGTAACATTCATGTACTGAAGCATATGGGAAAAGATAACATATTGCTCTCCTGTATGTGAAGAAGGAGCAGGTGTCCCAGACAGGCACGTGTTAAGGTGGCTGTTTGAGCTTGCCCTAGATCACTAGTTGACTTCAGTGAAGTTCTGCTAACAGGTGGCTAACTGATTGGAGTGCCATGTGACATTTATCCCGGGAGCGACTTGGATGACAGGCTGCTACAGACTGAGGAAGGGGTCTTTGCTTTGATGAAGAAATTGCCAAAACTCATGTCTCATTAGTGTTTCCTAAGGTTCTTTGGAAGTGAACAACAGTTTAATTAAGGGCTGACGTAAACACGTTTCTACACACTTTCCCTGCAGCATTTTATCACGTTAGAATTGATCAAAATTGTTGCCTTGGGCTGACTTGAACAGATATACATCTGGGGCACCATTTGTGCAAGCTGCCGACGAGTCAAGTACATACGCTGTGTTTCACAGCAACGCTCTTCCTTTGTAGATGAAATTACCTTGCTGGGAGATGAGTTGATCTAGCCGCTTTATTTACTTATACCTTTATCTCTTTGAAGTGATGCTGTGAAATGAATGACACATCAGGGTTTAGGATGTGTGTATGTCAGAGTGCCAACAATATTATGGTATGGCTAGTAAAATTTATGTGATAACATGCTTTTGCAAAATATTTATTTAAAGGTACGCTTAAGTCTAAATGAACCAACTTATAGAAGTATTCTCCGTGAACCTTTCCTTACATGGTAACCTTTTATTATGTATTTAACTACACAATTGGTTTCTAAAGCCATAGCTAATTGTCCAATTATAAATGTAAATATGGGTGTGTACACTGACGATGAACACCGTCAATGTGAACCTCCTTTAAAAAGCAACAGACTCCTAGCTTTTTACCATTTAGAAGAATCCTTTCTATGACCCAAAATTATCACACTTGCAATGTTTAATAGATTTTTATAGTTGATGTCTGTCTTCTGTGCTGAACTGTTTCATCAGCACAAGAAACAGGTGGTCTTGTTTAACATCTTGAACTTTATGCCTTGCACTTTTCTTACACTTCATAGAAGCTCGGTGACTGATTTGGTTCTTTCTGTTCATTTTACATTCAGTTCTTTATCATCTGGCAGTGTCTATCCACTCATGATACATTTTAAGACTGACTGTGGTTATTTCACTCATCTTACATGACTGGTTATCATCCGACCAGATCGCTTCCTTCACGTGCAAGACATTCTAAAATAAACTGCCTAGACACAATGTCCGCTCTTCCTCTTCTTCCTTCTTTTAATTCTAGATTTAAAAAACTCTTTTTGTGAGTAGCATGATCTTCTATCCTCCACGTTTTTTGTGCCCTTGATAAAATCATCTTCTACAGGTAGTAAGACATTAGTCAACTGTTTACAAAACGTACGTGTGTGTGTGTATATATATACACACAGATGCATACAGATGCATGCTATGGATGTAACAAGTACAAAATAATAATATCATAACAATAATAAAATAAAAATGAAATAATCATCAAGTAATATAAGAAACAATCAAAAGATCATTAAGGAATCTAGACCTCCAAAGTTCTTTAGGAGGGATTACTTAAAAAGAAAATAAGTTAGTTCAGTGGGTAAAATATTGTTCTGTAAATGGAACAAGAAGACAGAACGACCTAATTTTCTAGCCTGAGGGACTATGCTAGGAAAGGCTCTGAGTTAGAAATATATCCCCCATGGCCTTTTTCACTTCCAAGACACCATAAACAAATTAGCCTAGCTAAAGTTTAATAGAATGATAAGGAAATATTTATGTAAAAATGTGGTACCATGCTAGATCTTAAAATGAAGAAGATACCATTTGAAGAATGGTATTCCAACTACTCTTTTTATGATGAACCACAATGAGGAATATTTAAGAAGGAGCAAAGAAAGGAAATTCTTGTTTAACCCAATACAAATCAAATGGGCCACGTTGTGGAAGAGAAAAAAATAGTTTTGGAAAGTTTTTCCTTCTGAAATCAATTCATTTGTATATTGCTGCCTTCCAGATCACATTTAAATTTCTTTGTCTGGTTTCAAGCCTTCCTAGTCCTTTACTTCACTCGCATCTCCCACCAGCAGCTCCGGCCTTCTTCTCACCAGAAGAAAATCCAGATAAACCTTTTTTATCATCTTGCTCTCTCTTCAACTTCTTTATTTCATGTATTATTCAATGTATGCATTAATATGTATGTAATATTATTCAACTTATTACATATTTGTATATTATTCAGTTTTCTTATTATTCAGCTTATTTTCAACATATTCTTTTTATGTATGATTCTTGCTGCTTGAGGGACATTAGATTGTGAAAAACTTGACATTGGTTTTTCTCCACAGAAAGGTCACGTAAGACCATCTTTCCTATGTATATATTCCTCAATCATTTTTTTTTTTCTGTAGAATATGAGAGCACTAAACATAGAAATGATATCATTTTTCAGTTTGGCATGAGGTCTGTTGGACTGCAGACATTAAAATAAAATTAAAATAATCTGAGTTTGATTCATGCTTAAAATGTAATAGCTAGTGACTCTATCTTTACTTCTCCCAGATAATTGACCTTTATTTTTATTCTCTCTTCAGGCCAGAGAGGTTTTTTCTCCTTTGTGAAAGAGGAGGGGGGGCCCTTTTTTGTCTCCTTAAGTATAGTGCATTCTATATCCTATACACCAATATATTTTTATTGACTCACTTCAGTTCAGTTCAGTCGCTCAGTCCTGTCCGACCCTTTGCGACCGCATGAATTGCAGCATGCCAGGTCTCCCTGTTCATCACCAACTCCCGGAGTTCACCCAAACTCATGTCCATCGAGTCAGTGATGTCGTCCCCTGTTCCTCCTGTCCCCAGTCCTTCCCAGCATCAGAATCTTTTCTAGTGAGTCAACTTTTTGCATGAGGTGGCCAAAGTATTGGAGTTTCAGCTTTAGCATCAGTCCTTCCATTGAACACCCAGGACTGGTCTCCTTTAGGATGAACTGGCTGGATCTCCTTGCAGTGCAAGGGACTCTCAAGAGTCTTCTCCAACACCACAGTTCAAAAGCATCAATTCTTCGGTGCTCAGCTTTCTTCACAGTCCAACTCTCACATCCATACATGACCACTGGAAAAACCATAGCCTTGACTAGATGGACCTTTGTTGGCAAAGTAATGTCTCTGCTTTTTAGTATGCTGTCTAGATTGATCATAACTTTCCTTCCAAGGAGTAAGTGTCTTTTAATTTCATGGTTGCAGTCACAATCTGCAGTGATTTTGGAGCTCCCTCAAAATAAAGTCTGACACTGTTTCCACTGTTTCCCCAACTATTTCCCATGAAGTGATGAGACCAGATGCTATGGTCCTGGNATCCATACATGACCACTGGAAAAACCATAGCCTTGACTAGATGGACCTTTGTTGGCAAAGTAATGTCTCTGCTTTTTAGTATGCTGTCTAGATTGATCATAACTTTCCTTCCAAGGAGTAAGTGTCTTTTAATTTCATGGTTGCAGTCACAATCTGCAGTGATTTTGGAGCTCCCTCAAAATAAAGTCTGACACTGTTTCCACTGTTTCCCCAACTATTTCCCATGAAGTGATGAGACCAGATGCTATGGTCTTCGTTTTCTGAATGTTGAGCTTTAAGCCAACTTTTTCACTCTCCTCTTTCACTTTCATCAAGAGACTTTTTAGTTCCTCTTCATTTTCTGCCATAGGGTGGTATCATCTGCATATCTGAGGTTATTGATATTTCTCCCGGCAATCTTGATTCCAGCTTGTGTTTCTCCCAGGCCAGCATTTCTCATGATATACTCTGCATAGAAGTTAAATAAGCAGGGTGACAATATACAGCCTTGACGTACTCCTTTTCCTGTTTGGAACTAGTCTGTTGTTCCATGTCCAGTTCTAACTGTTGCTTCCTGATCTGCATATAGGTTTCTCAAGAGGCAGGTCAGGTGGTCTGGTATTCCCATCTCTTTCAGAATTTTCCACATTCTTGTGATCCACACAGTCAAAGGCTTTGGTATAGTCAATAAAGCAGAAACAGATGTTTTTCTGGAACTCTCTTGCTTTTTCCATGATCCAGCAGATGTTGGCAATTTGATCTCTGGTTCCTCTGCCTTTTCTAAAACCAGCTTGAACATCAGAAATTTCATGGTTCACATATTGCTGAAGCCTGGCTTGGAGAATTTTGAGCATTACTTTACTAGCATGTGAGATGATTAATGAGCCCAGTTGATTTCATCGTGGCAAAACAAAGGCAGTTAAGGCTATTTTCTAATACTACCAGTCTTTATCTATTTCTAAAAAAAAATTGTTTCAGTAGAGACAGTGTACCTTCACATTCTTATTTTTGCTTAAAGTAATTTATTGTTTAAAAAATATGGCAGTTTGTGGTCCCTTTTACAATTTGAAGAGTGAATTTTATTCCTGTAGTGCTGGCCTCTATAATTCCTCTGTGTGTTTTGAACATGAAGGTATCATTATTCAGTATATGCCTAAAGAAAACTAGAAAAATAAATGGATCTATAATAATAACCCAGTAAAGCAAGTGTATCATTTTGCCTAAGAAATTGCAAAGGCTTCATTTCTCAAAAATTACATAATCACCTCTATTGTTGAACTTCTATGTACAAACAGCTCTGATTTATGGGCCCTTTATGAAAAGAAGCTCACATAAATTCACGTGGGTTTAATGAAAATCCCGAAATAGTTATGGTAGTTGCAATAGCCTTGGTTGATCTTCTCCAGAAATGACATAACCAGAATGACATTCATATTCTGCTTCCCAAACTATGTTCATATTTAACTGCTTTTAAATAATGTACAGTACATGGTTTATTGCTTGTAGTATGGAGTTTTTAGAAACTCATCTACTCAGGTTAGTTTCATTCAAAATTTATATTGAAGTATACTGTAAACTGTCAATAGAAATTTGTTTCTTTTTCTAAGAGTTAATTTTAAATTAAAAATTTGGAATGGAAACTTATTACATCATCTATCAAATGAGGGATGGAAAAAGCAATTCTTTCCACCTCTAACAATCTGTATGTTTGTGATTAAGTTACAGCAGGCCAAAATGTATATTTGTGGTGTTGCCTTTCAAAATCACATAGCTCTTAAGTGAAATCAACTATTATTTTTGGCATTTTTCAAGGTAATTTAGCTGAAATGAACTTCCTTTGTTTATTTTTTAAATAGTTTTAAAATTTCTCTCTTTTTGGTAACCTTATTAATTTTGTGGTTTCATCAGTGAAATGTGTTTTTCCTTTTTGAGAGAGATAGTATAAGGAAATGATACACTGACTCATCTAAGTTCTCATAGGTTAGTGACAACCAGTTAGTCACAAATTGTAGCTTAAGACTACAGATACTCCTGTCATTTTTTCATAGACTGTGATGTCTGCTATGGTTACGGTAGCATATCTATTCTTTACATGCCAGTGAACTGAAATCATATATTTAATTTTATCAGATGCCCTTCCCAGAATTTAGGTAATTTTTAAAATGGTAAAACAATGATAACTAGTTTCTTGTATCAATAGCACCATGAATTTTTTTCTTATGTCAAAAAGTTACTAATTAAAAATGCAACTTGTAAATATATTTTATGTGATAAAGTCTTGGGTTTTTTTGAAATAAATTTTTCTCTTTTTTTAGAGATACAAACTGAAATATTTATAGGTAGAATTACATGATGCCTGAGATTTGATTTAAAGTAATACAGGGAGAGGGAGTATAGATGGGATAAAAATGAAATAATTGAATAGTCAAAGAAGTTTGGTGATGAGTGCCAGAGAAGAATTACTATTCTGTCTACCTAGGGTATATTTAGAGTTTTTGATAATGGAAATCTAAACTTAATAGCTCATATGATTTTTGGAATATTTTACTCTACATTTATAAACCTCTATAAAAATCAACATTACTTAAGATGCTCAACATATCCTTGCCAACTGTGGTTTCCTCCCGAATCCCCCATTCAAACTAGCTGCATGGTACAACCTCACAATCACCCAAGACAATGACCTTCTAAACTAGTTATTCATTAAATTGGGTCAGTTCTGTTGAAGTATCTATTATTACGTTAGCTCTGTCTGTACTGTTCTTCCAAGTCTCAATATTTTGGCAGGATAAAATATTTGTGGGATGAATGAATGAATAAAGCCCTGAATATTTCTTCTGTCATAGTACTTTTTACATTGTTTTATGATTCCTTCTTAACTTGTCTATATTCCTTCTCTAGGTATCAGGTTTTACAGAGGCTGAAGCTAAATCTAGGTCACATTATGTCCCCAGCAATTAGCACAGTGTTGGCCTATATTAGACCTTCAGTAAATATCTATGGGATGACTATATTAATTAATCTTCTCAAGGAATATCCAGGATGGCTGTCTTTATTTCAACTAATTCATCTTCCCTGTAGTTTCTCGGGAGATTGCTCTATACAGCAAATGTGATCCTATTTTGCTCATCGGTAGTGTTTTCTTATCAGAGTAAATTTTTAGACATTTATACACGAAGTCTGTGACCACTCATTGTGCAGGGCCTGCCAACTGTTCACGTCCTCCCTCATCTTTGTACTTGAAGTATAGACTACATGTACTACTGAAACATATTCTGTGCCTCCCATCTTCAGAACATTTCCTCTTCTGGAAATGTCACCCCCATCCATGTTTTAAACATGGCACCACTTCCTTAACCTGAAGAAGCTGAGGTGATCAGTGCCCTTGTGCAGTGAGGCTGGAGAAGTAGCATCCAACACCGTAGTACCTCTGCTCTCAGCGTACTTCTTCCTTCTTGATATTGGCAAGCATTTTCTTCTTATCATTTTTGTCTTCACTAAGAATAAATATCCCTACAGTGGCCATTGCTTTTTTAATTTTTTGTAACATCCTCCCTTTAGCTAGCAAATAGAAGAACTCTGTAAATATCTCCAGAATGAGCAAATTAGGGAATATCTTTTTTGCTAAACAAATAAAATGTTATTGTTCTTCAGTTGCTAAGTCGTGTTCAACTCTTTACAACCTCTTGAACTGCAGCACACCAGGCTCCCTGTCCTTCACCTACCTGAATTTGCTCAAACTCATGTCCGTTGAGTCAGTGATGCCATCTAACCATCTCATCTTCTGTCGCGCCCTTCTCCTCTTACCCTCAGTGAGTCGGNAGTTGCTAAGTCGTGTTCAACTCTTTACAACCTCTTGAACTGCAGCACACCAGGCTCCCTGTCCTTCACCTACCTGAATTTGCTCAAACTCATGTCCGTTGAGTCAGTGATGCCATCTAACCATCTCATCTTCTGTCGCGCCCTTCTCCTCTTACCCTCAGTGAGTCGGTTCTTCCCATCAGGTGGCCAAAGGATTGGAGCTTCAGCTTCAGCATCAGTCCTTCCAGTGAATATTCATGGTTGATTTAGTTTTTCATAAAAATATTTAAATTGCTGATACACTTACCAGCATACTCAAAGGTTATTTTTCACTTTTGCACCAGGTTTTCTTCTATTTTCTTCCATACATAGTCAGTTAATCAAAAGACAAACCCCTGAGTTGAATATACTTATGAATGAATTGGAGAAGGAAATGGCAACCCACTCCAGTGTTCCTGCCTGGAGAATCCCAGGGATGGAGGAGCCTGGTGGTCTGCCGTCTATGGGGTCGCACAGAGTTGGATACGACTGACATGACTTAGCAGCAGCAGCAGGATGAATGAAATGCTGAGGTTAGAAAAGACCTAGATGTGAACCAAAGGACCAAGGGATGCTAAGTTCAAGATTCATTTAGTAGTTGGAATAATTCTGATGATGGTGTTAGCTTCAGTGGAGATTGTTTCTGACAGATACTTCAAAACTCCAACATAGCTGGGTCTTTGACTCAGAATGTATTTTGTAAAAGAGCCAGACATACCAAAATCACAAGGCATTGGCAAATGAGATCTCTTACTAGGTTGGTATGAAACTTGTAGCTTGCGAATGTCATAAAGCTTGGACTTTCCTCTCTCTCTCTGCAGATATGTCTTCTCCGACTACTATGAAGAAGCCCGAAAAGCCATTGTTCAGCTCTACATCTCCACAAGATTCCTCCCCAAGATTGAGCACTTTCCCCCAGCACCACCATCCCGGAATACCTGGAGTTGCACACAGTGGTGAGGAGTTTCAAGCATAGAGGAGAAACCTCCCTCTTTTTTGCAGAGTCCAAAGTCTTGGGGATGGATCAAGACTATAATCACAAAAAATAAGCAAATATATATTTATCTTAATAGTAGCTTCCGTATTGGTCCTAATTCTATACATTTTACTAAGAGAAAGATGGAATTTCAAGTATACTGCTGAGTCTAAAATATTTCTAGCAGGATTGATGTATAGATTCTATTTCTATAGATGTTCTTTTCTCTATAGAAGTCAATATTTTAACTATTTGGGAGCAAAATTAATCAGAAAAATAAGAGACCTTTTGACAATTATTTTATATATATAAATCCTTCCTGTGGGCTAGTACACTTGATATTATGTTTAATATCATAATTTAAATAGGAAGAAGAATCCAATATTTCACATTTATACTTTGAAGAATGATTCACATCAAATGCTCTTTCAAAATTAAAAATGAGATATAAATCATAAGCAATATTGCATACTTTCTTCCTATTGCTCTTAAACCCTAGAGAGGAGTAGGCTGACTTTAAGGTGAAGAAAATTTTTTTATATAAAAAATAATATGTTTATAGTGATACTCATTGCTTTAAATATATAGTGAGGCAACTCCTTATTCTTCAAAAAAAATGAATCTAGGTTTTAAACCTTTATTCAAGGGATATAACAACTGTTTATAATAAAATTCTTAAGTTTGGTCTATAAATATATATGGATAGTTATTGCACTGTACTTAAAAAATGCATAGCCTTCAATGCTATCATTAAGACAATTATAAAATTAAGAGAAGAATATACAAGTCAAATTGGCATATAATTTTTTTTTACATTTATTTATTGGACTGCTAAGATAAGTGAAAAAAAAATCAGTAACTATTTCATACATTTGTGATGTTGAGTGGGGCAAAATGAACTTCGAAGTCAGATCACCCCTTATGATGTCTGATTAAAGTATTTATATTTGTAACATTTAGAAAAAATTCAACAGTACGTTTTAATATAATAAACCCTGGAAGATCCAGACAAGCCCTCCACCTTTGTCTTTTACCATATGTATCGTATGTTCAGTATGTAATGTATTAGGACCTGTAGCACCCTTGTCTGGAGCAACATTTCCAACATTTCCTCTCCCTAACGAGTAATGGTATAGTGGGGAGAGAGAGAGACCACAACATCAGCTAGGCATTGAATATAAACAGGATTGAATACATGGAGGAGGATAGATGCCTGGAAGAGGTAGGTTCCCAACAGAAGGGAACAAGCTAGGGAGACAGACATTTCAGGCAGAGCAGACATCAAGTGTCAATAAAGTGGAGGTCATTGCAGCAAGGAACTGCTGTATATTGAGGAATACACAGTACCAAAATGTGCCCTGCACAGGGGAAAGATGAGGCCAAGGAAGTGGGACCGAATTGCGTCTTAAAGCGCTTACTGCTGCCCCTGTCGCTCCAGTCATGTCTGGCTCTGCACAACCCCATAGACAGCAGCCCACCAGGCTCTGTCCCTGAGATTCTCCAGGCAAGAATACTGGAGTGGGTTGCCATGTCTATCTTGAATGCATGCATGCATGCTAAGTTGCTTCAGTCATGTCCAACTCTGTGCGACCCTATGGACACAGCCCACCAAGCTCCTCCATCCACATGATTCTCTAGGCAAGAATACTGGAGTGGGTTGCCATTTGCTTCTCTACTTAAAGCGCTCGAGGACCATACAAACATGTGAAGTTGTTAGAATTTTATTATTGAAGCAATAGGGAGCAATTGAAAGATTTAGCAGAGAAGTTCCATGATTTAAATGATTTTTTAAAAAATTATCCATCTGAGACTGTATAGGATTAGGAAGGAGCAAGACTGGAGAAAAGAAGGCAATAAGAAAGACTTTGCAATATCTAGGCAAAGAATACATATAAGTATATGTATGTATGAATGGATTCTTTCATAATGAAGGGAAATGTTTTTTCTTTGTAGTTGGCTTTTCTGTCTTTAAAAGACTAGAATGACTTTTATTAAGGTATCCATTTTTACCTTCATGGAAATTCTGCATTCTACCTAGTTTGTATCAGGCCAGCTAGAGCTTATTTGAGTACAAGTTCTTGGGAGCCCAGAGTTTTGAGCTCTGATTTGCTGTGTCAGTTCAAATCAAAAGAGATCTCTTCCAAAACTATTGATACCAAATGATCTTAAAGCCCAGAAGACCCAGTGGAGCTATTTATATGTCTTCCAAGGATTTGGGTACAAATGTAAGTAAAAAACCATGGTTAAATTGAGCTGAAATTAAGAGCACTTTGACACTAAGTCAGAAGATATGCAATTTAATTTATATGTTTGCATTTTCTTAAATTATACCTCCAGGTGTATATGTCTCTTAAAGTAGTATTTCAAAAAGGAGTTTTGTTTTAGAAAATATGTAATTGTTCTCTGAATTGCATCCTTTTGGAGGATGCTCAGACTTCAGTGTGTGCAAAGATTACATGGGACACTTTTATCTAGTAGGTCTGTGGTTAGGCCCAGGAATCTGTACTATAGCAGCAACTCAGAGTATTTCATGTGCTTTCTAAAACTTTGTTCCCTGAGAGCAAAGTTGTTCAGGGAGCAAAGTTGTGATCATAAAACTGAATTTATGATTCTTCTATGATATACATTTAAAATTTCTTGTATCTTCTGAAAAAGTTTTCTTTGGGGAAGATAAGCAATATCCTTAAAAGTAACTTTTTTTGTATATGATTACAGAGTTTAGATAAGTCATTCCAGATGATCTTCATTTATAGGTCATGGAAGGAACTTATTTTTCATATTATTACATTGTGTTATAAAACACTAAACACTTATCATATATAATGTTCTATAACTTGGATATATGGAGTCTTTAATCTTTACTTATGCATATATTGGTTGATACTCTTCAAATGTACTTATATAAAGTACAAATTCAACATTGAGGAGATAATGATTATGCAATTACATTCTTTACCCATTTTTAAACTTAATAATTATATTTCAAAAACTGAATAATAAATTATGATCTAATGTTGAAAAATTATAGTAATATTAAACATTATCCACATTACATATGTTTTATAAATTATTTCTCTTTACAAAATATGTGATTTATGGGTAAGTTAATATGCCTATATGAAAGTTTGCATTTCTGAGAGTAAGAAAATAGAACTCTTTTGATTTTAAAAGGAACTTTTTCATTAAAAAAAAAAAAGAGTTCCCAGGTTTCCATTCAAATATTCATAAGCATTTATACAATTATCGGGTAACTGTTCAGGACATTATTATTTACTAATTATTGGATTCCTTTCTAAATAGTGGAAATATTTATTTACAATTGAAGCACACTTCTGTTTTAAGTTTTAGTAGAAAATGTATGGGTCTCATGACCTAATTACTGCTATGACTTGATCTCAACTTAGGACACAAAGACTTTTTAATGAAAAAATGTGTTCTTGTGGCAGATCACTTTGCTTAGAGAAACGTTTTACGAAGTGTTAGTTTAACTTGTAAAAGAGAATCTTGCCTGGAGAATTCCATGGACAGAGGAGCCTGGCAGGCTACAGTCAGTGGGGTCTGAAAGAATCAGATGCAACTGAGCGACTAACACTTTCACTTTCATAAAAGAGAAACTTCTTTTTCAAAACCATTCATGGATCTAGAAAGTGAGATTGTTTATTTCCCAGACTGGACGTTATATCTGTGTGTACTTAGCAGTCCAGGTGTGGAGAATACAAATAAAAGACTAGTTTATTTAAGAGTTTGATCAAATCAGAAAAAAAATGAGGAGCTGTTGGTTGTTTAGTTCCCTGGGATTCTGCAGGGTCGAGTTGGAGCTGTAAGGACAATAGCTGATGAGTTAATCTTACCTTTTCTGTCTCTTACAGTCATCTCAACTCGGACTCCACCTCCACCCTCACCGTTGCCATTTCCAACACAAGCTATTCTTCCTCCAGCCCCATCGAGCTACTTCTCTCATCCAACAATCAGATATCCTCCCCACCTGAATCCTCAGGATACTCTGAAGAACTATGTACCTTCTTATGATCCATCCAGTCCGCAGACCAGCCAGGTAAAAATGAGAGAGAACATATGAGTAGAGCCTAAGGGCGATGGCGCAGGTCTAACCCTAAGCCATGAAGCTTACTCAGACAGTGTGTCTGGCAGAACAGCAAGCTTTTGAAATCCATCTTCAGAAAGTTTCTTGGTGACTCACTAAGTTTTTATTGAAAGGTGGCTGAATGACAGGTAGGAAGTTTGTTTCCCCAAAGGGGCACAGTTGTGAAGATGTTCTTGGTTTGACGTTTTAGGATTTCCATTGGATAAAGAGAAAATTAAGGCAGAAAGTCCATTGACAAAAATGTCCTGAGCTGGAGTTCACACCTCTGAAATACCTGGTTTGACACAAAGTGCTCATTTCAGGCAGGAGCGAAGTATGAGCTAAAATAAACACAGGCAAAAGACCTTACAGTTGTATTTGTAGACCAACTATTAGGTATTAAAATAAGCTTTGGTAATGTAAACATTTTCAGTGTTTGATGACTACCTGAATATTCTTTGCTCAGACATGACTGTGTTTCATAATGAGTGACATTACCAGAAGTGTCTTTTTTTTTTTTTAATGGTAAACAGGGTGCAGTGGCTTTAAGGATTCTTTGTATAAATGGTGTAGCTCTGTGCCTTCTTCACTTCCTTAATATATGATTTCTTTTATGGAGAGGTCACATCATGGGGATTTGGTACAAGAGGATTTTTCGTTATCAAGTAGACAGTGTACCAAACCTGGCTTATCAATCATCATAATATCCAAAGTCTGCAATGAAATTTCAATCTTAGGGTTTGGTATTTGGCTTTGCTATTTTACCTCCAAGACTCCTGTCTACTTCCAACCACCATTTTTAATGCTCCGAGGGATTTTCATAAGTGTTCCGTCATTAATGCTTTTCATTGACTAAAATGCCAGCAAATAGTATGTGCATATTAATTGAGACTTAAAAAAGAAAGATCTGAAAAAAAAATCCCTTTGGTGTTAATTGTTAAAATGGAGCAAAATGGTCCCTTCTGAATTTTTTTTAATAGCATATTCAGCACTGTTTTGGTTAGTTAAAATTAAATTACTTGCACTTGTTCCTCCATTGACTAGTAATACTAAGTATACCATTCTTGAATTTTGAATTTAAAGTTAAATGATTTGTGTTTCAGAAGAAAATGTTCAAATGGTATAGCACTTTTAATGGCTATAATAATTATTATTAAGTAAAACAGGACCTTGGTATATCAATTTAGAAATAAAATTTGCTGTCAGAGCATAGATGCAGAAGTCTCAGTTCCATAGAGCATTTTGCTAGACTCAGCTGGGAACAGTGCACACAAGGTCTGATTTTAATTTGTGTAGAATTTCCATGAATAACAAAGTCTAATTAAGACATCCATTAAAAGTCCTTAACGTTAATTCAGTGTGGAAAATCTTAGAGTTCCATTGGATTTTTTTTTTAACTGATGTCTTAATTAGGCACTGTTAGGGGAAAAATTATGCAAATTAAAATCAGGCCTTTAATGTTCTGCATTTCTTTAATTATTCATTGCTTGTTTTACGTATATTTCACTTTCTTTATAAGTTAAGGGGGCATATTAAGTGATAATCGGCCTATATTGTTCTCAGCTTTTCTTCATATTTTCAAGGTAAAAACCCAGCTTCTGAGAAGCATCTTACTCTCATCTCAATTAAAAAAAAAATCCCTCTCAGGATTTTGTATAATAGGAGCAATGTACTAAGTAGTATAATCCTTTCCTAATGCTGTTCATCTGCAGATAAGTTGTCTCTCTTTCCATATCTACAATATGAAAGTTCATCTATTAACAACCTTAAAAGAGAAGCTTTATAATGTGGCTTCATCTGTTTGAACCAGTAGAAAACTGAAAAAGAAATAACCCTTTCATTCTTCTGACCCTGAGTTTCAGAAAAGTTGTCTGCTTTGGCTTGGGAATTCTTCCTTTGTCACTTTTTTTTTTTTTTTTTCAAATGAAAGAAACATCTGTTTGTTGGTTTATGTCAGTTCAATTCCAGTAGACGAAGCATGCAGGGTAGGAAAAGTAATATCATATTCGGTGGCAGCATTTTCTTGGCAATTTTTGTCATTTTTCTGTTCTGTGCTCTCAGGTAGGTACTGTCAAACTGTTTTAGTGAAGACAATATAGAGAAAGACTTTTTACCATCGAATGTACCACCAATGATAAAACACGATCACTCTTCTTTCTTGGGGGAGATATACAAAGCAGTTTTTGGCAATGATCACATAATCAGAAGTTGATGACCTGCTCTAGAAACAAATTACTTTTTCACTTTGAAAACAAAAAAGTAGGCCTTTATTATAAATGGTGGAGTTGTTTTTGCAGCAACATTATACCTGCTTTGATGTTTAACTCCACCTCAAAACCAGTTCATTTGTACTTCCAAATAGGACTCTTGATATTCACCCTTTTGGCTCTAAAAATGGGGAGCAGGCCGGAAATGAGTACTTATTGACCTGTAGTCAAGTTGACTGTTGACTGTTCCTTCCCAGTGTTCTCCAAGGCTGCCCTGATTTTGCTTGTTAAGTCGAGCAACTCGGAAGCCTTGTCCTCCCCACGGCAATTTGGAGATTAATTGCATTGCTGCTGCACTGGGTAGAGTGAGACGGCCATGCTATTTAATGGAATATTTTAAATAAAATTAGTCTAAATATATAACTCTTTCCTAGGTTTTCACAGAGGGGACAATCTGGTCAGTTTTCCTGACTTCAGTTAAATACTTAATTTATTCATGAGGCATAGTCAGGATATTCAAAAGTTCATTCTTCATAGAGTAAGTCATGTGGCCTCTGAGGCACCCAACCAAGATTTAGTTCATGCCTCTAAGTTCTGATAGTTAAGTGTTCTCAGCTGTTCATCTTTTTCTTTAAAGAATCATTGGCTTGTAATTTATATGCAGGCGTTTAGATAAATATTCTGCTTTATTGCTTTCTTTGCCTTTGAAAGTGGTACAGATTATGAAGACTAAATATTTGTGGAGAATACCCTCATAGCAAGTTGTTATGTACATTATGTAGAGGAGAATTCCAACATGAATGTAATTAAGAATAGCATTCTGTCTAGAAAAATACATTCCAGTATTTCTTTCAAACAGTGTGCCTTTAGAATGGACACTATTTTTGTACTGGGGCTAAAACTCAGATAATAATATCTTTTCTATCATTGCCCAGGGATTTTCTCAGTTAACTCTCACAAATGTCAACAATCAAAGTTTTATGCAGCTCTCTAGGTCTGGCAATGGAAGAGTAAAAATTCAAAGATCAGAGTATATTTGATTGCCCTCTGCTTCACTTCAGCACATTTTAATTTACACTGGAAATCTTTTATTTATACGTTTACAGTCAGACCTAGTTCAGCTCTTTATATCATTATATAGACCCTGAAATTTTAAAGGTTTTAAATATCTTTCTACCTGTTTATATAAGTAAACCATCCCAAGTTGAGTGGAGACCCCAGAATCAAAATTGCTTGATGTGTGTGTATGAGTGCACCTGTGTGTGAGCAAGGGCTAAAATTTTTGTGTGCTGAAGAATGGGCCTAGACTATAAATGATGATAATAGTTAAGTTCAGTGTGTTTGGTCTCCTAGAAATTCTTGTCTTTGTTGCCTCAGTGATATCATTATGCAGGTAAACATCATGTTCTGAGAGCCAAAATTGACTCATTCTAGCACATGAGAAGCAGGAAAGAAGGAAACACCGCTTCTAATTCTTACAAGCTCAGTGGTAAGCCCAGGCTAGCTTCCTAGCTTGGTGGTGGAGCCACCAAATCATGTCTGACTCTTGAGACCCCATGGACTGTATCCCGACAGATTGCTCTGTCAGTGGAATTTTCCAGCCAAGAATACTGAAGTGGGTTGCCATTTCCTCCTCCAGGAAATCACTAAGGACTTCTGTTTTAGCCTCAGGCTCAGCATCAAAGTCTCCACTTGAGTTTTCTGTCCTACTCTATGGAAGGCTCAGTTCTCCCTGGTTCTCAGGGTGCTGCAGAAACGACTACACCTCTGAAGACTTTCTTTTAAATGCTGCTGCTGCTGCTTAGGACTACTAACCAGTGATGAGCCTCTCAACTCAGATCTGAGAGGGCTTGTGTGGTGGTTATACACAGCACGCAGGGTCCACTCAGTCGTGTGTGCTGAGTGGAGTTATTGGACGAGATAACTGCCTTTTGGATTGTTTCACCCGGCATTCTGTTTTTGTTTTGTAGCCTAACAGCAGTGGTCAAGTGGTAGGGAAAGTGCCTGGCCATTTCACTCCTGTCTTGGCACCCTCTCCCCATCCCAGTGCAGTGCGACCCGTGACTCTGGCCATGACAGATACTAAGCCCATCACTACATCCACTGAAGGTGAGGCAGCTTCACCTACAGCAACCAGTAAGTATCTCTGTAGGAAATGAGAAATGTCCATCGAAGGCGCCCCTGGATATCTGATCCAAGGTGGAAAACACAGCAACTTTTCCAGCTATTCAACCCGATGGAGATTTCTCATTTATGTGGAACTAGCAGGCATGATGTAGCCTGGCTCTCATATGCTCTCTCTTGTCAAATTTCACTCAGTATTTGAAAAGGGAGAAGCTTATTTGTTTGAGTAAATAGCTATAACAAAAATAGTAAGTCATGCCTGCTTGTTCAAGGTGTACATTGAAAATGCACTGAATGACATAACAGTGTACAAGGTCTTTATATCACCCAAAGAGAGATTTGATAAATGTTAGTTATTGGAGCATTCCTATGGAAATCAAGCCCCTTCACCAGGCAGACTGAATCAATACCTCTGTAAGATAATTGCACGTTTATATCACGGTAGGTTATGTCATTGTGAGAAACAGTCACACAATGTTCAGTGTAGAAAGCATTTCAAAGCTTAGTTTTAGGCACATGTCAACTACCTGCACTTCCGTTGCCTGCAACTTTTTTTTTTTTTAATTTACTCTATCATGGTGCATCAGGTATTATGCTTTTTAGCATGGCCAGAACATCTGAAATGTCAGAGATTTAGCCGGTGAATTGGCAGTAGCTCATACCAGTAACCCAAGCGATTCCTTTGCTTCTTTGTACAGAGTGCTCAGAAGTACACAAGAAATTATTGCAAAGCTTTTTAATTGGCTTCATCATCCAAGCTGCCAGCTTTCTAAAACTGGAGTTGATGTGTAAAGACTGGTAATAAAGGAGAATGGATAAAGTTCTAGTCAGGAGGAATTAGCTTGCTTCTCTTCAATTATTCTTATTTCTTAAATCCAGAGCTTCTATTTGCATTGTTAGAGCAGGAAAATCCCAATGTTCTGAAAATTCTGTGTGAAATTATAGACATTCAGAGCCACTGGCTCTTTCTTTATTGGCCATTGGAAAGATGCTCTTTTTTGTGTGTGTGGCCCCTGAAAGACTTGGCAATAACCTTATAAGAAAAGTGGACAACACTTGGTGTGTACAGTGAATTCAGCATTTCTTTCTCAAAATTCCTGAGGCCCATAGACTAATAAAAACCAGATAAGCTTGTAATTCCCATTAATAGTCATTAATGCTTAGTAACTGGTTTGTTGACAGAGGGACCTACACTAGTGAATACCTCCCTGAATGCACAGAAATGGATGAGACTCAGTCAAGGAAGATTAAGGATCCTTTAGTGCAACAGGTTAGCCATGTACATTACAGTCGCTACAATACTACATCCAGATTTCAAAAGTGGATGCCTTGGCATCTTTAAGCAAAGTCAGAAGTTTAAATAAAAGCAAGTAGAAAATAAAGATTTTTTTTTAAGTAGCTGAAATTTCCAGAAACTTCTGGTACCTACTCTTACATTGTCATTAACAGAAAAGATTCAAGGAAAAATCAAACTGAAATGATCACAGCTCACTTATGGGAATACTGTCAGCCTGTTTGTTAATAAACTGTTTCTTATACTCACATACAGGTTGATCAAAAATGGATCTTATTTGATTTACAAAATCATAAAATAGTCAAAAGGAGTATCTTGGTTATATAAAGATAGCTTCATCAGTCCATTTTCCATCCTTCATAAAAGTGATATAGTGAGCTGTCTTTCTTTCCTATAAACAAAACTGTAGCTGCAATTCACCACTGATAATGAAAAATTGGCCATTGAATTCATAAGTCAATAAAATTAAAGAAAATACAGAGGCCAAGGAAACCTCTTTTTCGTGGTTGAAAAGAAAGAATAACACACACGTGGTGCCCACTCTGTAAGGGTGAGGCTCTTCAGTGCTGTGCATTGAATTCCAGAGATCTGGAGATTGAATGGGGGCCACTGGCTGTTTATGGCTGCCATTGCATGAGTACTTCATTCAGGAATAAATAAAAGGTGAATTGTGAAAATCTTCACTGTTTTAAAAAGCTGACTTAAAAAAGCTTCACTGACTCAAATGAACATGGCTGAATTAACGTACTGGTTTTTAAAAAGTCTTTTAGAAATTAATGTCTGGATTCCTCATCAATCTGGAGGTTTTGAACCAAATATTTTAGCTTTCTTCATACCTAGAAATGATAGGTATGAAGAAACATAAATGATGACATAAATGATGACAATTTAGTTTTCCTGTTTATTCTGACATGGAACAATGGGATTGCTTAGTGCTTGGAAGATGCATTAGTCCTTTCCTTTTGAAAAGAAGCAAAACTCTTTAGGACTAGGGAAACATTTTCTTTGGAAAATTCACTCTGCACCAAAAAGTACCTAAATGGAAAGTACTGGTAAGGTGAGACCGTAATAATTTAAGGAGTATTCGCCTTATGCAATTACTACCTGGTGACCATGTATTTAAAAGGGGCTGTCAACTCCCTCCCTGGATCAATCACAAAAGATTGGCTTTTTGTACTTCTGGAAAAGAAATCTTTTTTTTTTTTTTTTTTTCAGAAACATGTTCTATCAAATATAATAAAAATTCTCCTTCACGTTAATAATATTAGCTTTTCTTTTTAGTAAGACTTTTCAGTAAGACATTTTTCATCCTGCATCATCAAGTACATCTACTTAAATTCCATCATTTAAAGCTTTCACTTTTTCCTAACAGACTTTCAGTCTGATTTTACATTTAGAACCACAGACCATCATTGAGTATTCTGTTGCTAGACACCCAATATCTAGTAAAAAGTTACATCTAGGAAAAAGACTCTACTACTTAGCCAGTCTTTGGTACTCCTGCAAGACTGTAACTAGAGCTTGTATGAGATGACCACAGCAAAGGATAGGATATGGTTCCTGGATAGATTGGTGGAGGAGAAGGATAAACCAGTTGACTTGAGGTCAACTATCATTTCTATCACTTGGTATTCACTCACACAAAAGAGAAGAGAAATAGAGATACACTTTTTTTTTCGGTTGCAAGTCCCACTTCTCTGGGTTTCTTTTACGTGGACAAGGTGTTCATTTGACAGTTCACAATTTTTATCTTTGTTTTTGTTCTTCCTTAATCAGCCTACACAGCCTCAGGCACATCTCAAGCCAATCGATATGTGGGACTAAGCCCAAGAGACCCATCCTTCCTACATCAGCAACAGGTGGGCAAGTTTCACCCAGGTGTGATGGTGTAGCCACGCTTCTGCATTGGTGCTTTTCTCTATGCTCTCTCTCAGATCTGGACTCAGAATGGGGCTCACGGGACTTCTGAGAAAGAAACCGATCATTTCATTTTCCAAACTATTTTCTCATTTATCTTTTGTTTCTTGTCTCTCTAAGCAGGGTTTCTCAAATTGGCCCAAGACCCTCTCTGTAGCATATATCCGTAACATCCATGAAAACAGTGTTTCAGCTAGAATATTTTTCTCAGTCTTATTGGCTATTGAGAACTTACCAGCAGCCTATAACTGCAAGATGAAAGTTGCCAACTATTTAAAAGGCCATTAGAGTAGAAATACAACACAATTCACAGTTTGTGTTTTCTTTTTCTGTTTTTGAACTTTCATGTTTCTAGTTGTTCTACTCCTCGTTTTGATTTTCTTGGTTCAAGAAGATGAATTATGAAGCTGAAATCTCAGGCAACACATCCTTCCTATTTTAATAGGTTTAAATTAGTTTACTGATTTCAGATGTGATAAAACACTTTTTTTTGGTTCTGCTTTCGTACATCATTTATGTTTCAAGTAGCATTTTAAATTTCACATCTCATTAATGCTGTAAATTCAATGCAAATGAAGTGTTTATCCAAACTGTGAAGATATACAGCCAGGATTAATGGTAGCTTATAAACAAATTAGCCATAGTCAAAAGCATGGACCATACAAATAAAAATATCCCATGATTCCTGTTACAGGATGACAGAAATAATTCTAAACACTTCCAAATTTAAATGTATTTTATGATGCATATGTTTGCTGCTCTCAAGTTTTGATAGCAGAGCAGTTTGAAATTAACAGTGTGCAAAATATTACATATGGAGAAATAGTCTATAATGAATCAGAAAGAGTTGTTATTAATGAGCTTACTCTTAATTTATAATATACATTGTATATGCATCTGAATTTTTACAGATGTAGCAAGCCTGTACAGGTACTCATGTCAGCTTCTTTTGTTCTAGACCTGTCCACCTAGTTTAATCATGCCTATCTGTGCCTCGCGTGGAATTTTCAAAACCTGCCCAGTTGCAGGCGAAGGTGGCAGACTGCTTATATTTAAGGTCACCACATGCAGAGTTCAGAGAAAATCATAAAGATGATAGCTTATTCAAGATACTTGACGTTTTGCCAGGTTTAAAAAAACCAAAACAAAACAAAAGAGTGAGAACTAACTAAAAACATCTGTACACAGTTATGGAAATACCAAATAATAATTAGTGGTTTTGCCAGCTATTGGTTTTTCAACATAATTTTCTGAAATGTTGCTTTTTTCCACCTCTAAAATTGCTATAATATGAAATGTGCTATAATTACTAGAATATGGTTCTGTTTGAAAAATGTATACGTTCCTTGTGTTTTTTAAAAAAAACTATGCAGGATTTATAGGTTTAGAAACTTATTCTCTTACAAATCATTCCACATATTTTCAGATATTCTTATCATGGGATTTGCATTGTGACACATCTCTAGTTTTCAGTTAACTTTTAATTCATAGACTCATGCCTCTATTATTTAAACCTTTAGCCCCAAACACATTTAGAACATGATAACCACGTTCATGTATTTAGAAGAAATCCTCCCATCCTCCTGTCCTAGCCTAAGGCAGCTTTAATTTTTTAATTCATCATTTGTGACTATCATTAGAGCCTCTTGTAATTATGATCACAACAATTGATTGTATAAAAGTTACTTCTTTCACATGTCCAAGGATAAATCAAGAAAATTTTATAAGCATCAGGAGAATATTAGAGAATCTAGATAGAGTTCTGAGCACTTAAATTGAAGTATGTATATGAGTTCCAGAACTATAAACTTTTTTCATCAAAGGCCACCACTTGTTATTTAAGTAGACAATATCAAGTGAAGACCTCTTACAATATAAATATGATTTGATTCATCAAATGCAATATATATTTATAGACTATATAATATGTATTGATCTTTAGAAGAAAAATTATGTTTCATAATGAAAAATACAGTGTTCAACTTAAATACCATAAAACAGATAATTTGTCCTTTGTATAATGAAAGAATTGGTGCTACTTTTTTGAATTGAAAGAGCATGATGTACTAACTCATAATAAGCTACAATTTAAGACAAGCAGAAAATGAATATATATGCATATCTTACTGTACATGTATATTACTAAACGAAGGCTCTAGTTAAAAGATTTCATTTAGTTTAATCCTTTCAAATTTTAAAAGAATCCTAGAGATGAAATTTTATGTTTACTGTCTAGGAACAGAGGGACAGAAATGGTTTAAATGACTTCAGTAGAGTAGAGGTTATTTTTTCCACAGCAGAAATGAGATTGATTTACTGTGTCCTTTCATTACTTTCCAAAGATTTAAAAGAGACCACTCTTCTGGCAGCAGGTTTTAAATGCATTTGGTTTAAAGTACTCAGTGATGAATGAAAAGAAAAATCAAGGGGTACATGAAATAAAGGTAATCAATCATTTTATATTAGCTAGGAGAAATTCAAAATTAGAAAGGCAATGGTTTTAGTCTGAGAGAGTTCTTTTAAACATACCCCTTAGCTTTTAATATACATGACCCCTTAAGAATAAATATTGTCCCCAGGTACATTCTTCAGTTTATTGGCGACTGTTTTATAAAGATTTATCCTTTTAGGTTATGAAAAGTATTGATGTGCATTGTCGAGTGCTATTTTTTTTCTTGGAAAAGAACTTTAATATAGCCTCTATAAATTAGAGTTAACAATAAATTTAAAATTGTTGAATAATTTTGACTATCTTATAAATAATCTTTCCACACAATGACACTGAAGCAGAGCTTTCAGTGCAGTTATTTCTAACCTACAAGGACACTGGCTTCTTAAATTGGGTGAAAATATTAAAATTAATCCTGTACTCCACTGATAAGAGTCATATGTTCATTTTGGCAGATCTGAATACTAAAAGCGTATGCTTTTATAACCATTAACTTGGTAAACACGCAGTTGTTATTAGTAATTATACATCTCTGTGCTCCTTTTTATAATGATTGTTACTGATCAATACTGGTTGCTAACTGCCTTGAAATAGTAGTTTCTCCTGACATAGGAATTTTACTGCTATTATAAATGTGTTATCTCGTTTGAATCTGAAAAACAAAATCACACAGTCATAAAGAATATTTCAGAAATATTTATTTAAACCAATTGAGTATTTTCAATTAAAAACAGCCCTCTAGTTAGTTATAATCATTAGCTCATGCCAGCTGATCAGAACTTTGAAATTTTCCTCTATCTCTTAACTCAATCTTGAGTGTTGTTCAAGGTCTGGAACCAGACTCTCTTTGGGATGATTGACTTATTTAATGCATTCACTGTTGGCATGGGGGAAATCTTAAAATCAGAACTTCAGTTGGAACTTCATTTTTCTTTAACTTTTCTCTTGGAAGATGGTGTCACGGCTTGAAGAACTCATGGGTCTCTGGCAAACTGAACTCTTTAGTCTTAGCTGAAAAATATCTTTTCACATTTTCAGAAGTGTCAGGGACCTCTTCTCTGGCTTACCTTCATAGAAGTTTAGTAAAATGTGGTGTTTCCTTTCTGCCTTATACTTCCTAAATACACTGTGCACATTCATTATGATAGGCAATGAAGAAACTACATTTCCCAAGTTTTATCTCCCTAGGAAAATGGTAACTATATAGCAGAGTGTTGGGTATTGCTTAGAAAATACAGAAATTATTGTATTATTGTATAAATCCAGTCTAACAATTTTAGTATAAACAGTGAGTATGAGACCGCTTCCTTGAACTACCATGGCTTTCTAATCTGATCAGCCTCATAATCAGCTTGCTATATTACAGGTCTTTTTTCTTTGTTATCCTGGAAAGTTTGGTAATCTAAAAGAATCAGTTAAATTGGTGGTCACTGTTATACTTAAGTGTGAGGTCATTATAAAAGTTTAAATCCTTACTATCATACATCAATACAACATATTTAAAATCCCTTATCGCAGGTTAGAAATAAAAGTTTGTAGCTAAGAAGCTTCTTGTTTGGAAATAAAAGGTTATTCTTGGAACCAGCTACCAGAGTACAAAATAACCTTTGATATAGATTCGAGATGTACCAAATAGAAGGTCACTTTTACCTCCCTGAAACAACAAAGTCAAGTGAGCTCTAGTTTATAAGATACAAGGCTTATTTTCATATCTCAAAATTATAATCTCCTGACTATATATGCTACTTATTATTAGAGCTTATTAATAATGCTACTTATTAATGAGTCAGTGGCCTAATCAGCTCAAGTCCTTGCATTACTTCTTAGTTGCATGGATTTTTTTGGTGCCCTGGCTTCCGCATGTTACATCTCTTGCATGGCTGTATGATGCTCTTATTTCAGTTTCAATCATGGGGCTAGTTTCTATCAAAGCATTTTCGACACTTTTCTTGATCTAATTGTGAAACTAGAATTTGAAAGGACTTCTTGTTACGCTGAAAATTTCTGTTCTATCTAATGGCCTTTTTAAGACAATGCCTCTATAGGATTTTTTTTTTTAATCTAAAATATTCATTGAAATCTCTTTATAATATTTGTCCTGACAAATGGCATAGCCAAAGCTAGGTACATGAAAACTTCTGGCAAGGTAGTCTTTTATTAAAGGCAAGCGCAATTGAAAGGCCACAAGTGGACTATCAACAAACTTTTCAATAAAGTCAGGAAGCAGGCTATCAACACTTGGGCTGTTCTTATTGTGTCTGTTATCATAATTGACAGCTTGACGTAAAACCCTATCACATGACTTCTGGGTAGGTATGTAAATGGATAAGAGGTCACTTTTCACATATGCTAGCTGGAAAGGAAACACATTTAGAGGAAGTTTCACTCAAAATAATGACTATGCAAATGTTTAGCTTTTTGGCTAGTTCTTAAATTAAAAAAAAAAAAGAAACCTTCCAAAGTCTGCTTTTATCATTCATTGATTCATTCACTTACTGGTTATGAAATGTTAATATCCAGATAAATTATTCTAGATAACATAAAAATAAAATTATGTTTACTGTAACCCTAAATTTCAACCAACACAATCACAAAGGGAAAATTGTCTTTTCTGAAAATTTTAACCTTAGAACCTTTAAGTAGAATCAGGGGGGAAAAGGAAATTATAAAGATTTATAATTATAGACATTTTAGCCTTAAATATTTTTGAGCTGTACATGAAAAACAGGGTAGGAAAAAAACAATGACGAGCAAACTGGTATGGTGGGTGAGAAAGGGATTAGGAGTCAGGAGGTGTGGTTTTAGTGTTGACTTGGCAGGACGTGTCTAGGCTTGCACAAGCCTTAAAACCTTCTGTCCTGTGTTCTTATCTTGGAAAGAGAAAATGAAGAGGTTGAGCTATGGGATCTCCAAGTTCCCTTGAAACCTTAAATTTTACCGGTGAAAGTAGCCTCCATTTAAAAATTTAAAAAAACTTTTCATTTTCTAATTCTTACAATTTATTTTCAGTACTGTTTCTTTAGCTTATGAACTAGGCATACCCTTTTAACTTAATTCTACCATGTTTTTAAATATTCAAGAAGCACAAGCTTCAGAAAGTAATATTAGATGTGACTTTAAGGTACCAGGATGACCTGGAATATCTTTTTCATTTTTATGTATTTATAAGTTCCACCTATATCACAATTTTATCTTGACCATTTTGCTTGTTGACTAAGGCTATATACCCTTTTCCTTCAGAGTCATTTTATCTACTCTCTGGGAGATAATTAATAAAATAAAAATCAATCCAAGAGTTAAGAAAGTATGGAAAGTAGGAAGTATGACTCCTCAAGGATTAATATTTTTAAGCACCCTGCCCCAAAAGCACCTCCACACACCAAAAATCTATTTCTTTTTCTTTTTCTGGGGCTATCCGGAAAAATGAAGAAACCTAAAAAAACATAAAATACACCTTTCAAGATTCTGCATTGAGGGTCCCTGTAAGGTTGGAAAATAAAAAGCGAAAAAATAAATTTGCCTGTGTTGATTATTCTGTTTACAGTTTAATGGTTTACTGTTTCAACTGAGAGCTGTTGTCATCATAAGGGACTGTTAGTACAGGGGCCTATTTGCTGAGTCCAGCAAAGTAGAACCTTTTCTTACCTTCTTTCTTTTGTTCCCAAAGCTAATTGCACGGCATTTACAAAAGCCCCTGTTAATAACAATGGAGTGCCTTCATGTGAATAAACAGACTCTTATTCTGAAATCACAGGCAATGTTGATTCTACCTACATGAATATCTGAGTGCTCAGTAGGCTAGGACAAGATCCAGATCTTAGGTGTTTCCCCTTAGGCAGATTTTTTTGAAGGCAGCTAGATGGTCTCCATCCTTGTTTTTCACAGACTCATTTGAGTTAGACTTAGAATAAGGTTCTCATTCCAGAGCCTTTAGGGAACTTCATCCTAAGAACATCTGCAGTTAAAACTTTGCTTTGCCTTCTTTTTAAGTTGTTTGGACTTCTTCAGCCCCATCTCTTCAGTCATAGCTTTTTTAAAGGAGAATGTTAACTTCTTTACCTTACCTTCTGTTTTCTTTTGGAAATCTGGGCATAATTGTTTTAATATAAAATTTTCCTTAATTGTCTAAACAATTTAATTTCATGTTTGTGGGTACATATAAATTAAAGAATTTAAATTTTAATCTGTATATTTATATAAGAATATGCATGCAATCAAATCTGTTAAAGGGTCTATATTGTTACAAATGTAAGAGTTGCTAGAAATGTACAACTTCAACTAAATTTCTAAACTACTTTGCTCCTGCTGTTTTAAATTTGGTTACAATCGGGGGCAGGGGGTGGGGGGGAAGTATCGTCCTATTTTTTGAGGAAAAATTATTAGAAAAATCACTAGGGTATTATTAAAGCCTTGCAGAAAAAAATTACGTTAATGAAAGGCATATATTTATGTACCACTTAAAATTAAAAATTTTAATTAAAAAGTAATCGATAGCTAAATTACATAACACCAACTCTCTTACAGGACAGAAATTGAGGATTCACCACCCTAAATTCAAATAAGATTATTACCTATCATTTTAAACATTTAAAGCCTAATATAAAATCCATTTTGGTTAGGAATTCTGAATCATACTAACACCAACAGTATTTAACTTGTTCCAAAAAGAAGCTTAAATACACTTTAATATTAACTTTTCATCACCTGAGAATCTGTTCAAAATTTGCTGAGTCAGAACTATCATATTAAAACAAGATTCTTAGAAACTGATTTTGTTAGGAATCAGTGTCGTGGAAATTTTCAGTGAATATGCAGTTTCTATTTTAATTATTTTGCTCAATCATGAAGTTTATTAAGTATTAATTGAAGGATGCTTTATGCAAAATGAAGTTAATGTAAAAAATGAAAAGAAAGGCTCTTCATTAAGTTACCTGGCTTAAGTAGGTTATAACATATAAGCCGGTATAAATATTTCTCCTCAGAAATTTTTGGAAATGTTGATAATTCCAGCCCACAATCTAAATAGCTAAATAAATTTAAATTGTATTTTACATTTTCAGTAACTGAAGGGAAATCAACACTAATATCCTACCCATTTCTTTGGCATTTAGGTTATTATTGAATATGTTCAGTGGTTGTTTTTTGTTTATTTAAGCATAATTGTTTGGAAGAAGATATTTTGTTCTCATGTACCTTAAATATGGTTGAAAATGAAGAGGTTTAATCCCCTTGAGACTACTGCTGGGAAAGAAACATCTAAGAGTATGTTGATTTTAAGTGTTCAACAGGTGGCTAAAGATTGCCTACTGGACATTTTGTAGAAATAATAAACAGAAGCAAGCAAAAAACTAGCAGTATGAACATAAAAGAAAAACTGATTTACATATGCATTCTTCCAAGGAGATAGTAATGTTCCCAATTGTCTGAGAACAAGCCAACCAGTGAGAGATACTTAGGTTCACTTGGCTTTGTGAAGCTAGCTTCTCTTTCTGAAAATTTTTCCAGTGTAATCTGAGAGGCTCATAGAAACTAACCTGAAATTATTAGCAGAATTATGTAATTCTAAATATACCCCTCCGTTCTTCAGAATATCTAACCGACTCAAAATTAGGACTAGAGCAGAATCTATGAGTGGTCATTAAGATAATTGTCATACAAAGCCAAACACCTTCAACTGTTTTTAGATTGTTTTCCTGATATTGCTTGAAAAGAATGCACTTTGAAGGAGGCAAGTGACTCTTACTGAAAAAATTTTTTTCAAATTGTCTAATTACATTGCACTTCTGATTAAATGCTCCATGTTGAGAACTTTTAAAACATCTTGTCATAAAATTTTGTTCTGTTTGATTTAAAATGAATCAAGTATACATTTTCTCCTGCATGCACGCGTTAATATCCATTTTAAGAATATTTTTCATTATAATTTAATTTTTTTACTGATTTATGGCTTATTTATGAAATGTATCCTAAGCAAATTTTGCATATCTTTTAACTGTCTACATTAAGTGAACTATTTCAGCTTTTAAACTAATTAGTTATGTGATTAATTAAAGTTCTTTAATGTATATAATTACATTTACCTGAAGTCTCAGTATAATTAAAATGCCTGTCTGGGGAATTTTAGATGGTATTTTTGAGCCTCAGAGAGCTGTAGAAACATAAGCAAAACCAAATATTCTCAAACTGCAGAATCACTATTATAGTATGTAGAAACTAGTCTCAAAGGGAAAGGTTCTTAATAGCCTTTTTTTTTTTTTTAGCTATACTGTTATCAGAAAGGATTAAAGTAACTTATCATAAGTTTAAAGGGACTTTGGCTCCAATCATCATCTTCTAGAAATTCTTACTGAAAAGCAGCACGCCAGGTTTAGTGGATTGCTGTGAATAAGTCCTCTTTTCAGTGCGAGATTCAGTTAATTTACAGCATAGCTATCTACAGATTAAAAACCATGATTTTCCAGTGTTTTTGTTCCCCCCAAAGCCAGATAAGTTTACTTTCTTAAGCATAAAAATAAGCAATATATCTTTTCAATAAATCTGCTAGCACTGTAGGGCAGCTGTTAACCAAACAGAGCTGGATAGGGTTACTGGAACAACCTCTGAAGGGCAGAGCTGATGATTTGGAGAGCTGGGAAGAATTTGTTTCAGCTAGTATTCAGGGCATTCCTCACTCTATTCAAATGTGGTAAAGGATTTCCAATGCCATTACTCTGAGTTTAAAATAAAGTAAAAACTAAATAAAGTATCAACTCTTTATGGAAAAAAAAAATGCCAGTTTGAGTAAAATCAGTAAATATCTAAAACGGAACCCCTTGATGCTTCTAAACATAACTTAGGGAAATGTTTGTAAAGTGAGGCCTTTCTCCTCTAAACTGCATGTCTTCTGTGTTTTGCAAACTGCATGCTTAAAGTTATTGATTATTTTACTCAGTGCAGATGATTTGGTATGTTATATATTTTTTAAAAGCTTAAAAAATTTTTTCTAAGATATATCTCTCTCTATTGAACATTAACGTTTGCTTTTATTTCAGCTCATTTTGTAATCTAATTAATGTCTAATTGTTATGTTCTAAGCACTTATTTCTCTTGTATGCTTTAATTAATAGAGAAGCATATTGCAATAGCTTTTTCTGAAATATATTCTAGGAATTTTGCTTTGCAGAGTAAGGTTTTCTTTGCTTTTTTTTTAAGTTGCCTCTTGGGAAAATAAGGTTAATGCCATGTACAGTACTAGTTTGCATGTGTTCATTTAAATACTAAAAACTGTAGTACTGCTCGATCCATATCTGACTGCTAGGTTTCAATTGACAGCTGAGGATTTGTGACTGGACCATGAATCAAAACGGCAGGCATTTATACCCCAGTACCAGTGAGGATACATTGGGAATTACTTGGCAAAGGTAACATTTTAATTATTTCCAACCCTACACTTACACCTAAAAATTACATGAGCTACAGTGTTTGTTTCTAACTAGCTTTACGGAAAGTATATATTAAAATTTTAGTTGTTTTAAGCTATACCATTCCTCTTTTCCTACCCTCTTCCTCCTTATTTCTTATTGAGATATAACTTCAAATTAATAGGAGACTAGAACAAATAGTAAATAATGATTGGAATTTCTGAGTGCTGTCAGATGTTGTCAACAGTTTATAATATTGGTGAGGGTGGGGCAGGGAGGGGGAGGAGGTTATTTGGCACTTAGATTTAGGACCTGAAAATTGAAATCATAGTTTTAGGGAAGACTTTTCGGCTATCTGAGGGTAAAATATTGCCTTTTGCCCATTATAGATTTTTCTCATTTCAGCTCCTTTTCTTCACTGTTAACTTGAAGTCATTTTAGACTCATTTACTCCTTTCTCAAAGAAGGAAAGATAAAATAATGTTCAGATTAGTCAATTTAACTGTTTATTAGCAACACTCATGAATTTTGGTGTGTGTGTGGAGGGGTGGGGATTGTTGGAATCAACAGCTAGAGAAGGAATTTGGTTTAAAAAAATTTTTAACTTCTGTTTGTACCTTGATGTGAATCACTGAGAATTAATTTGGTTGGCTGAGAAGATCACTCTAAAATTTCATGTTTGAAAGTAGTTTTGATAGTGTCTCATTTATTGGTTTTAGAAAGTAGGTCGCACTAACTCAACTTCTTATGAATTATTTCAGTAAAATTCATGATATAATCATATGCAATGAGATAAAATGTATAGAAGACTGAGGTAACCCCATAAGGAGTTGGACAAAAGTAGAGCCAACGTAATTTTCCATCTCCTCTCTGATTGTCGTCTTCTCTTTGCTGAGCATCCCTATGTTAAAAGTACATTCTCTAGTACTGGCTGTAAAAGCATCTTCATATAGGAAAAAAAGAGTAGAGTTTCAAAGAATGAAATTAATAAAATTTCTACTTTTTACTCAGGTAAAAATTAAGAAAATTAGTTAGATTCTGTTTTAAAAGCCTGTTGACTTTTTAAATTTACCGTCTGAAATGAATGCTATATGACTTTTCTTCTTTTTAGAGACCACTATAACAACCACTTTAAAATGTATAAATTTTTACCTTTTTGATTTTTTTTCCCATGAAGCTTATATTATTCGTTCATTTGGAAAAAAGATACAGTGTATACTTAGAAAGAAAAGATACACTCAGTGAAAGAAGATAAACTATTTATTTATTTAAATAGTCTTTGTTAGTATTTTAAAAGTTGATTTGACTTGGTAACACAGTGTTTGGATATAATTTTATTTATCCTTACATTCCATGTTCTGTTGGTTGGCTAAATGGCCCATTTCTACATATAATCCTTACTGTATTTAGAAAAGATTGCAAGTTAGATGGCAAGTGCCTGTGTTTTTTAATGTGGATGTAGCTGTGTGAGTTTCCAAATCTGTGGGTTACTGACTGACATTTACTTATCTAAAACTGGGTAGTATTGCTAGTACATTAAAGTGAAATGAAGGGTATAAATTGCTGGAGACCTAAAATGTAACTGCACCTAGTTCCTAGTAATATTTCAACTCAAAAATTGAAGGCAAAAGAAAAGGTGAGTGGACAATGAATCATCACCGAACACAGGGACGGGAGTAGATTAGAATGATGACTAAACTCATTTCTTAAGAGAGCTTTATTCATCTTACACATCACCTTCTTGGTGAAAAGTTGGTGTGGTCATCAGCTTCAGGTCATAATCACTCAGGAAAAAAATAAATTCATTTAAGATTTTATTTTTTCTCTCCAAAATAATTTTTGGGGATTAGTAGATAATGATATGTAGAATGGCCTTAATGCTTCAAAAAGCTTGACAAAGGTAGTTGGTTTGTTTCTTCCCTTTTGATCATGATTCAGGGGGCACGTAATTGATAATAGCAGGTGAAACGTTCATACATTCAACAGATATTTATTGAAACTCTGTGGTGGGCAGTCCCAGACACTGCATGACTGATACCCACCCTCACCATTCTTAAAATAAAAGTATCCTACAGTTCAGAATAAATGAACTCAAAGGGGACAGCAGCTTGCTTTGCTTTGTTATACTTACCCAAAATAGGCACGAGTAGAGTCTGTATTTGCTCATACAGATAGGCCATGTCTGTGGTACAACATGTGCATAATTTATGCATGGTTTATATTATGTGTCTTGCAGTTATTTATGAAGCATAATAGTTTTTTTCTGAAAAAGGGATATTAAAAAAATCAGAAATGTCTGTAACGCTATTACTTTTAAAGTAGATAACAGACATCTAAAATCTGGCCATTCCTAACAACTTTCGAAGGACTTGAATAAATTAAATCATTTGCCTCTGTCCTAGTGGAATAAAGAAAATATCAGGTTATTTTTGTTGTGAACCCCTGGAGACTTTGCAGTAGCAGATGACAAGGCAAAGAAAGTGTTTGGTGTTACTTTGATTGCTGTTTGCTGCCATTACCTTCCTGGTATAATCACTGTCCATGGTCGCCTCCTTTTCTGCTTTGTGCCCGTCGTTCTGTAGAGGTGTTTCCACGTCAAAGGCAGTCTCTTCCTCGGGACTGAAAATGGCACTGCCCAGGGAGCTATGCGAGCATAAATCAAAGCTGGAAGATTTCCTCCATCCTCTGCATCCCCCAATCCCAGTGTATAAACATTCCCTTCAGAACTGAAGCTGACTCCTTTGGAAAGTTTTCACAGACTTATTAAGTTGCAACCCTGAAGGTGTTTTGTTGTTTTGACCTTAGAATTTTGAGAGCTGTGTGTGTGTGTGTGTGTGTGTGTGTGTGTTGCTTGCATCTTGAAAATGTGATTTTTTTTTTTTTCCCTAACTCAAAGGTCAGATACTGCAGTTAACCCAGAGTAAAATCCCTTGGCAGAGTGCTCACTTCTGCGTGAGTCCGGAGGGGCTCAGCTCTTAGCAGGGTAATAGGTGATGAGTTGCTTATGCTGTTCATGAGAGTACTGTTGTGTCTGTGCTTTGTCCTCTGATGTGGACAAATTACACTGTTACATCTGTGAGTTATGTGGGTATAAACAAATACAGCAGTTAACTCCCTAACTGGCTTGCTTTCTTGAAGCTATAACCAGAACATAGCTTGTACTATCAAATATGAAAGAGCAGTATATTTGAATGAACAAGAAAGCCACAGGACAATCCAAGAATAATATAAACAGAAGTTATTTTAAAACATTGGAGGGAGTACTTTATGCAAAAGAGAAACTGGATTTATTGTTTCAGTCCCTCTTTTCCCCCTTCACCTCTTTCAAGAAAAGGCAAAGCCACAAGTGAGTGGCTGTATGTGTCTGATGGCTTCTATAAACATAGCAGCAGCCTTCAGATGGCTAAAATAAACATGTGCGTGTTACTGAAGGATATGTTTACACAAACCATTTGCTCAGCCTCTGAAATAATGAATAAATGAAGATTTTACTGAAATAATTGGAGGGATTTTTGTGTTTCTGCTGATGCCATAATTGAATGGCACCGAAGAGACTTTTATCAGCTATTTTCCATGTTACACGTGTTAGCAGTTCCTTTCTGTGAGTTGAATACTTCATTCTGTAGTGACTTTACACATGTTTTTGTAAGAAATTGTCGTTTATTACTGCAATTCTAGAGAGTTGCTTGATTTCCCAGGAGAAATTTAGCAGCCAGTAAAGATTATTTGGATCTGATTGGTCAGGAGAAGGAGGGCAAAAAGGAAGGAATAATAGCATTCATTTCATACATTTAAGTCTATTTGCAAAACTCTCTCCTCAAACTTGCCTCATTTTCATTGCTTCAGCCTTTAAACTTTTCTTTGTAAAATATGTCCTCAATGACCTAAGAATGAATATTTAAACAAAATAATTTTCTCTATTGTGTTGCAAATTATGTTTGTATATAAAATATACACATGCATTTAATGTGTATGCATAAATGGTGTGCATGTGCATGCATGTATGTGTGCATACATATGTCATGTACAAGCATACAACATGTATGATGTGGGTGATGTGTGTACTGGCTTTAACACCAAAAACATTTTGGTGTATTGGGATGTAGCTGATTAACCACGTTGGGAACAGTTTCAGGTAAACAGTGAAGGGACTTAAGGATACATATACATGTATCCCTTCTCCCCCAAACCCCTGTACTGGCTTTAGGTAATGTTAAGAGTTAACTTGTATTTCCACATTAGACGTAGACCATGCCTACAAATTCACCAGCTTAGCATTTCCTGCTTTCAGTTTGTTATCTTGACACATAACTACAGTACAACAGCTGGGTTGTTCCTGGAGTTCCTGGGGGGGAGCTTTATTCTCAGAGTGCTGAATTTCCTTTTCAGCTGTCAGCTCTAACGTGTATTCAAAATGTTCAACTTTTTACACACCATTCTGGGTCCCTAGCACCACTCTGGGACTATGATAGAAATGCTGATAAGGAGGTGGCTGAATGGGAAAATCCGGTTCAAGGAGGGGAATTTGCAAAAGCCAAAATTGCACATGACCATTGTTTGGGAACTAGACCTGCTAACTAGTGTTGCTCTTTGTATTTGGATATTCTATTTAAAAGAATTACTACTCTGTTTTCATGAAAATTATTTGCACCTGTTAGGCACCCAAAAATTAAAATATGAGCATTCTTAAAAATGATCTGGTGTTTATACACACGCAGTTATCTGTAATCTGGCTGTTGAAAAATACATTGGGGATTTGTTGCAGTTTTGCCTAACTTTCTCCATTTGTAAAGAAAGATTTGCACAACACAACGTTTCCTTTTTATCTAGGAAACTCTTCAGAAGACTTCCTAAGAAATTAATTGTATTCCAGCCAGACTTGCATGCTGCCATCCCACAGGAAATGGGTCAGCAATCCATTAAGATGCCATTAGATAATCTAATTTGGAACTTAATCTCTAAATTAACCGTGCTCCATACTTGAAGCATACTTGAGAGAAAGAAAAAAAGTTTACGTTTGAATCGATAGGGGAGCCGAAGCGTGAAGAAGGCTGTTTGTTTTTTCTGTAGCTGTGGTCACGTCTCAAGCCGTCTGGTAACCAGGAGAAACCAGACATGATGTAATTCCAGATTGAACTTGAACTTCAGGGACTTAGGATAGGGGAACAATGGACCGTAGGAATCAATAATGTCCATTTTCCACATGATTATGTTTGGAGCTTTACGTTAACCTTCATGGGAGAAGCAGCAGGATCTGCAGTGTGACTGAAATGGGATGACCACAGACAAGATGTCAGCGGAAAGAAAACAACTTTTTCCACGATATTTTCTGAGCAGCACTGCAGATTCCAGCAGGATTAGAAAAGTTCCCGCTCTACAGTAAACGAGTGGCCTGTTCAGAGCACTCTTTGTTCGTTTAGGTAGGACAAACTTAATCTCACGCTTCCTGTCAGATGATTTTTGGCTGCACTAGGGGAGAGGGAGGAGCATGATGCAGAAAATTCCCAAATGGCAACCTTGCCGATTAACCCTTTGTGATGAAAGAAGTACATTAAACACTCACTTTATTTGAAGATGTTTAATGGAAAGTGCCATATTTACATATACAGTAATTCCCCAAGAAATTTAGCTCTGTCACTGGCCAACACGCCCTTTAATAATTTCCTTTTTTCATTTACATGTTTGCTAGTGTTATTAGCAAGTATACAGTGTGTTTTTAGTCATATTTACTTAGATGACAAAGTATATGAATTGAGTAAACAAGGTAATGTAATAAGAAACTACAAAAGAAGAAAAAGGGCAAAAATTCAAGACATTGAAGAAGACAAATTTTGAATATTTGGAAATTGTAGAAATTTACAGTTATTCTCTCTTTTGTTAATTTTTGTTTTATGACAGAAAGGTTTTTTGTACATGAGAACCGGGTAGCAGGCATAACATAAAAACATGTTCAATTCCTTAATCGTTTGTGATTTTATGCTTCAGAATTCTGATACCCCCCCCCCAAAAAAAAAGTTTCTCTCTTTTAGAGGTGAAATGGTGCAAATAACACTGATTTTTGCTTTTAAAGGAAAATCATCTGGGAAAGGATCACATTTTGCTTTTGTGTAAAACTTACATTTCTATTTAATTTAGTATGCTTAGGGTGATTTTCTCTAGTGAAAGACACTATTTGGAGGCACTATTTTTGTAGAGAATTTTGTCTGCTGTTGAAGACTCACATATGCTAATAAGGGGGCTGTAGCACTTGTAACAATAGCCCTGAAAAGGAGCCGAGGACAGAGAGGAATACAGACTAGAGAAAGAGGAGGGAAATCCACACACAGGATTCTCTATGGGAGGAGATCAAATCACTGCTTTGATCCTGATAATTCTATATTTTTAATTGGCTGAAACCTCCCACAGCTACATAAATTATTATATACATATGTGTCTGTGTACTGTAATTTATTTACAATAATGACTCTCTACCATTTTCAGTTCTAAAACATGAAAAAGTATCTAACATAGTTTTGTTTTTTAAATTTGGCCAGTTTAGGAGAAGAGTGTTTTTCTTACTTATGGCTAAGCATTTTAAGGAAATAAGTTTTTATTACTCTCGAGTATATTGATTACCTTGTTGAAAGGTCTAGGATTTCGTAAGAGCTGTTTACTAACGGTACAGACATTAGAATGAGCACATTAGACCTTTAGCTGCAGTGGCCGCATATATAAGGACTCTTCTTGCCCTGTGCTGTTCATTAAATAACATATTTCACTGGCATATACCATTATTTCACTTAGAAAATGCTAGTACTCACATATGGTAAATTTAACACACTATCCAGCCTGCCGAGATAACAAAACACATCTGAAACAACTGAATATAAATTAATGAGCTTTGATGGCCTACCGATTTGATATGTTATTTTCAAAATCGTTGGTCCCCAAAGAGTAGCAATAAAGCAAGCTCTTTACCTACTTAGTTAAGAAACAAATACATTTCTCTTTCATTACTATGAAGTGCTATTGCTTGCAGTTAGAATAATTCCATGAGCCACCTGCAGTTTATGATATTTGGTGTTTCCCAGAGAGCCCACAAGAGTACTTTGCAGTTCAGGTAAGAGCCAGCCAGGGAGCTTTCCAATACAGATTATTACAAATAGTAACAATCATTAGAAATCATCTTGCATGCAAATAGGATCATTCCAATGGTAATAATGATCCTTAAAAAATGGGGAAATGAATCGAAGAAACCGAGACCTGTGTAAAGCACTTTGTATGTTTCACTTCTGGTTTTAGCTGCATCAGAAGTGGAATGCAAGCAAGCAGTTTATAGACATGCAGCAGCATCTGTAGATACATCAAAAAATGCAACTATTGTCCTCAGATGGAAAGAATCTTCAATTAGATTAATTAAATACACTTCTTTGTGTTGAAGTTATACTTTTTAGGGAATTCCATTGTGCCTAAATGATACGGACCTTAATTCATAGAATTCCCTTGTATAATTCAGGGAAATTATGAATTCTTGCTTAGTAATATAAATAATATGTTTCACAAAAGAGGGAGATGAGGTGAAGTGTAATGGTTAAGAATGTAGGCTTTAGAACCACACTGCTAGATTTCAAATTCTGGCTTATACAACCTAACAGCAGGAGTTGGGCAAGACACAATTTTCCAGTTTCAGTTTCCTCATCTGTCAAATTAGAATAATAATCATACTTTTCTTATAGATGTATAATAAGATTTGAAAACTTTAAATTGGCTCTAGCACGTAGATCAGTGCCTGGCAAATAGGACACACTCTGTGAATGCTAGTAACTGGTATATTTAATTAATACTGCCTTCTTTGCTCTAATACATTAATGAATTATTAGATATATTATTTTTATGTAATAATTTAATAACTTGTAAATATATGGGTACTTAAATACCACTCCTATATTCCTTCCCCTGGCCTAAGTGGGCATTTTTTTCACAAGACATAGTCTGTAGCATTTGTATTATATCGAAATAAGCTGCCAGTCCAAATGCACACATCCAGGACAGCATGGTTTCTGACTTGATACTTAATTATACTGCTCTTGACTGGTTTTTCCAGCAGATTTTAGCTGTTAATAGGAAAAGTGTTTATTGTGCATTTGGGGAGAGATACTAGTACTTGTGTGTTGATGTTATGGAAACAAAATTAGGAACATTTAGCCAAGGAAATAATAAACTTTCCTTCTTGGGGGTATTTGAAACAAGAACAGTGGAACTAAGGAAAAATCTTGCCTTTACATGAAAGTATTTATTTTACTTATTATCTCATGCTTTCTGGGCCATTGCTTATTTTTATTGCTATCTATAAGTGATGTGGCTACCGGTACAGTTTAGGTATGTGTGAGTATATACAGTTCTCAGTGCTTCATTCCTGTAATATATTTTTTAAGCTTCTTGAAAGAGTACAATCTCTAAAGCAGATGTGGTAATCTTATGATTAAATCAGTATGTAAAATCTGAGTGGACGATATGATTAGTCCCCTCAAAAGTATTAGAACACTGGATACTTTGACATTTTATAACATGTTTGAGACTGGGTTGCCTAGCCCATTAGCAGATGCTCATTGAAATTTGCCATTCTTCAATTTGAACCAAAGACACAGGTTCTTTACTCAACTTAAAAGCTAATAACCTAATCCTTTTTGGCCTAGAATACACAGTCACAGAATGCATAACTTTTAAAAAGCACAACCATCGACTTTTGACTTGCCCAAAGGAGTTTTCTCACTTTCATTCTTTGTCTCTTTACTCCTTCTGAATGCGAAAGCTAACAATTTTATCCAGTTTGTCCTGGATTTTAAATATATAAAAAGTGTATCATTTTTAAAAAGAAGTGGATATCTTCTTCCTCCCTAATCCTCACCATAAGGTCACTCTAATAGAACTTCAACTAGATTTATTTTCAAAGGAGATAGATAGATATATCAAATTTCAGAGCTGTTTGATCACCTAGACCAACCTCATGTTCTGTGCACAAGTCTGCTGCAATACTAGCCAGGTTATAATCCAGTAGTGTGGGGCATGGGAAATTCATTGTCTCTTGAAGCAAATACGTTTTGCCTTTAGAAAACTGTGTTCAAAAGTTCTTTTAAATGTTTGGTTAATGTCTAACTTCCCAGGGAAGCAATGTAATAGTTAAATGGCCATGGGAATCAGATAGAACTAATTCGCATCTGAGATGTTGGTGGGTAAATTTGGGTGAGTTTAAGCCTCAACTTTCTCATCTGTGAAAAGGGGATAATGACGGCAATGTCAATAATTCACTGAGAAGATTAAGTGACAGGATGTGTGAAACACCCAAGATGATATCTTATTTACAGAAGGCCATCAGCATGATTATCCTCTGAAGGTTTCTCCCTCTATGCTAATTCTGTCTACTGGAACCACGTGGAAGAGATCTATATTTCTTTTCAACTCAACTATCATGTCTTGCCTGTCTCCCTTTACCTGTTTTCAAATGACATAATTTGGTATATTTTTTCACCAAAGTAATGCCATACAGTTTGTTTCTCTTGAAGAGTGATACAGGGAAGAAACACAATGCTTCCGAGATAGTCTGATCAGAATAAAACGAAGCCATACCATCACCTACCGTTAATGTAATTTGTTTGTTTGCCTCTTCCCTCTGGGGAACAACCATATCATATATTTGACCAGAATCGCATGAAAATATTATCCGTGAGGTCAGATGTATTAAAAAAATTTTTTTTATTTTTATTTAACTTTTATTCGTTTTTAACGAAATATCTCAATACATACTAAAAGCATATATAGAGTAGGAGTCACTAGCATGAATTCTGCTATGTGTTACGGTATTGTCAAAATCTTTGGGGCTTTTTATTTTTGGTGCCTGATTTTTCCATGAAGTGCTTGTACTTTTTTTTTTTCTTTTACTAATATGGCAAGTATATATATATTTTAAAGATGTGCTTTCAGTCATGCTCATCTTCTGTTTGCCTTTTAAAAAAAACGTGATTTGGCGATGGAAAATTTAACAAAGTCCAAGTATGTGCGTGCTTGAGGATACACTGCTGAAAAGCTTAATTTGACTTTGAATATTTTGAAATCTTTCAACTATATTCTTATCTCTTAATAGAGACACAGATTATTGGATTGAAAATTAAATTTAATATAATTTTCATTCTATTAGGAATTAAAATCACAAAGCACTTTACATATAACTAGTTGGTATATGTACATAAATATGAAAGTGTGTTTATTTTATCCATTCTGGTGATTATTGGCATTGACTTATGTAGAGAGAGTTGATATTTAAAAATCACTGTTACCTTCTTACCCAAAAAACTGTACAATTCAAGGCATTGTTCTTTGAAATTAAATGATCTAGGTTATTTTGTTTGATTAAACATTTTTCTTTATTATAATCTTTGAGTTAGTTTTACCAGATTTTCTTCAACGGTACTACCAAAAATTTCTAAAAATAGCTGTGCTTATAATTCTGAGCTTAACCTCCAAATTGGCAATAAGAGGCTTATAAACTCATATATGGGGTCTGCATAGTGTTAATGTCTGAGATTTATTTCTCCCCAAAGACTCATGAACAGTATTGACAAATATATCACACACTGCAATTTTGACATGGTCATAATATAGGATGGGAGGTTCAAAAGGTTTAAATAAACATCTAAGTTGAATTTGTTAGACATTGTGCAGCAAGAGTCCTTTTAGTCACTAGCATCTATTTATTTTTATTGAGGATTTTCCAAAGGTAACAATACATGTCTTTTCTAAAGAACTGAGTAAGAAAGCTATTTCAAATTAAACCCTGAATTTTTATCTTTTCTGCCATTAATTGGTAAACTTCTCCATTTAAGAGCCACATCTATTTTCAAGCTTTAAAATACACTTTATTTTCCTAAAGTATGTAGTTTCTAAATGACTTCTAGAGCCCATTTAATTTGGGACTCATTAATTTTGCAAAGTGATTCGCTTGTTGACATTGTCTTTTACTGTCAAGGATTGTCCATTTGAGCTAGTCTTTTTGCTTTTCATACATGCTTCCTGCTCTAAGTTATAAAATAAGGAGACCCATGTTTGTCATTTATTTGTTAAGAAATGATTAGCATCGGCTATGGCCAGTAATGAGGATTGATAAGGTCATTTTCTTTACAGATCTTACCTTTCAGTCAGTAAGATAATCATAGGTACAGATAATTATGATATGAGGTGGTGCTATTGTAGTACTATATAACTAAGTACAGTAGAAGGACTGTAGAGGGAAAACATTTAATAATATGTCATGTAACATTCTTCCCAATCAGTGATGCAAAGTGCAGAAAAACTTGTTGAAGATGTATGTGGGAAGAAAGAAATACGTGAAAACAGTTAATTCTCTTAGAAAAAGCTTCAATAACAACTTTTTATTCTGTAGAATTATGATTTTTCATCGGATGATGACATATCTTTTTAGTGTCAATTTTTGGTTTCAAGTATTATTTGGTTACTCCTGCATAGTTAATTTTTGTTAATATGGAACATCTCTCATTTTAAGTGCAGAGATGCCAGTTTTCTTACCATAGAGGTCCAAATTTCAATGTACTCCTGAAACTGTGTGATTATGAGCAATACTTTTAGAAAATAAATAGTCGGGTGTGATTTGTAATATTTAATTGATTTGCTTGTTTATCCAAAAATTATTGAGCACCTATAATGTACTAAGTGCTGTATTAGATGGAGAACAAAAAGAGAAATGGACTTTGTTCTTATGGAGCTCATAGTCTAATCACAAAATCCTTTGAGCATAAAAGGTTACTTTGAAGTTTTTCCTATTAAAATATTAACTGAGAAGCATGTACCTAGACATGTAGCAATAAGCCTAATTATTTCTTTAAAAGTATCACGAGATTTAAAAAAGTTACGTACCAAGTTCTTTTGTTTTAATCCAAGCTTTTTCTTTATGGGGGTGGGTGGGTAAGGAAATTGTTTCTTCAAGTTAATGTTCCGTAAAGGTTTTTGTACCTTTGGAATTCAAATATGAAAAAAAATGAGGATGTCTAGCTTGATAGCTACAGTAGGCGAATCCATCTCATTTCTCGATTCCAAAAATAAAGAAAAGAATGTAAATTAAATTTAGAGGATCAATTAAATTTAAAACACTGAAGTTGTGTTTCCATGCCAGACCATGACAAAACTGGGTATGGAATTGTCAGTTGGGTGTTTTCTTGGTTCATGATTATTTGTGCAGCTGTTACGTAACTGACATTCATTCCAAGTTGAATATTGAAACTAACAATGCGTCTGGTTAGGTATACTCAAAATGTATGGTATGGGGTTGTCCATGATACGTAGGTCTTGTGTTATTTTCCTCTATGTGATATTTGTTTAATGAAGGATTATGCCATTAGCAAACTCCGGGAATTGGTGATGGACAGGGAAGCCTGGTGTGCTGGAGTCATGGGGTTGCAAAGAGTCAGACACGACTGAGCAACTGAACTGAACTAATGCCAGTAGCAATTAGACAACTGTTTTTCAAATTTTTTTGTTTTAAATAGCCCCAAATACAGGGTAGGTGAAATCAGAGTCAGTTGGTGACGGGCCAGACTCTCTTCTGCTTACTCCCTGTGGAGCTCCACCCACACCCCTCTCCCAACTCCCAAACTCAGAGCAGCTGGGATGTAGGAGCATGACTGACAGGGAGGAAAAGGTTTCTGGTGTCAACTGCAAACTAAGTATTATGCACTGGCCTTCCTGGAAAATATACTTTCTCTTATTGTGAGGGAAAAGGAATCATTTTCATTATGGCTTTCAATTTTGTTCAACCAATAGGCAGGTAAAAAAGCTGAAATACACCACAACTGTTGTGAATTAAAACAAGATCAGAATATAACTTGCAGAGTGTATCAATACTGTTGTAGATTTGCTCTTTTCTTCTTGACAGAAAATCATACTATATTTACATCAAAACGGACCCAATATTAGGAAGAATATCCTCTCTCAGTCAATTAGAGTTTACCTGTGGATGAGTCTTACTTGAGATATTTTCTGCCTCACAATAGTCTTACCATCTGTAAAAGAAATAGACCATGTAGTTTATCTATGCATAACATGTATAATTTATAAGCACATGTATCTCATATTAGACTCTAATTTGGAAAAGTTATAGTAGTAATTTGATGCCTATGGAATTTATGTCTCTAATATTGTTATAGATTTTAACGTATTTTTTTCTTTTTCTCTTCCCTCCCTCCTGCCCCCTTCCTGCCGACAGTCCTGGTACCTGGGCTAGCTTGGTTCCTTTCCAAGTATCAAATAGGACACCCATCCTACCGGCAAATGTCCAAAATTACGGTTTGAACATAATCGGAGAACCTTTCCTTCAAGCAGAAACAAGCAACTGAGGGGAAAAAATGAAATACAACACTAGTTTAAGAATTTAAAAAAAAAAAAAAAAAGGAAAAGAGGAAGACTGGACAAAACAAACAAAACAAAAAGGGAGAAAGGAAGGAAACTGAAGAAAGAAGATAATAGACCAGCAATCGCAGCACTTACAATCACTAATTCCCTTAAGGTTGAAACTGTAATGACATAAAAAGGGTCGATGCTATTTCACTGATGGTAGTTCGCAGCCCCTGCAAAGTAGCCTTTGTTACATGAAGTCCGCTGGGAAATAGATGTTCTGTCTCTATGACAATATATTTTAACTGACTTTCTAGATGCCTTAATATTTGCATGATAAGCTAGTTTTATTGGTTTAGTATCTTGTTGTTTACGCATGGAATCACTATTCCTGGTTATCTCACCAACGAAGGCTAGGAGGCGGCATCAGAGGTGCTGGGCGTGACAGAGCCATGAGCCAGCCATTTTATAAGCACTCTGATTTCTAAAAGTTAAAAGAAATATATATGAAATCTCTGTAGCCTTTAGCTATCAGTACAGATTTATTAAATTTTGGCCCTTAACCCAGCCTTTTCCAGTGTGTAACCCAGTTTGAAATCTTAAAAAAAAAAAAAAAAGAAAAAAAGAGGAAAAAAAGAAAAAAAAAGGAAAAAAGAAAAAAGGAAAAAAAAAAACAGTTTGAACACAAAAGGCTCTATGGAAGAAATGCCTCTTTGTAGGTGAAGTGTTATCTCTGCATGCAACAGTAAAAATTAATATAATATTTTCCCCACAAAAGAAACACTTAACAGAGGCAAGTGCAATTTATAAATTTATATCTAAAGGGGAATCATGATTATAAGTCCTTCAGCCCTTGGACTCTAAATTGAGGGGATTAAAAAGAATTTAAGAGAATTTTGAACGAATTTATTTTCCCCTCAGTTTTTGAGGGCAGTCAAAAGGCATTAAATCAAGACAAATCATGTGCTTGAGGAAAAAAAAATTAATGAAAACACAGCACTTATGTTGGTTTAGCTGCAGCCTCCTTGGAGGTAGAATTTATTTATTTAAAATTACTGGTTGCATCAAGAACCCATAGGGTGTACAAAAGGTTCTATAAAATCTGCATTCTAGAGACAAAGAGGCAGGCAAATCCATGTCACAAGGGTAAAGCTCACAGTTTACAAACTGGGAATGCCAGGGTGTAGGATGTAAAAACGCACTCTTGAGAAAACAGATGTAATCAGGGTGCTGAATACTTGCATGGTGCTTTCAGACATTAGCCTTGTTCAACAAACTTCTTGTATTGACAGATCTGTAGTGTGCATGGGCAGACACATTTTTGCCTCTATGTCTCTTAAAATTTTAATTAAAAATACTCTTTCCAGTAATCCTAATTTGCACGAAGATATAATGTCCACATTACGTGCCTTGCCTTGAAATCTAAAAAACAAACAAAAAAAAAACTACAAAAAAAACACAAAAAAGTGACATCACTACACTTGTTTTGCTGCATTTATTATCATTTTAAATCTTTACCATTTTTATGACAAAATATTTTGTACTCCAGACGAAGAAAAATGTGTGACATCATGGATTTTTTAGACAGTTATACCTTTATCTCACATTTATAAAGCATATCATGGCTGTGTATAGTTGCCGCTTAAAAATTGTAATCGACCAGCAATATTTTCAGTATTTTGGTGTTTTTTCTATTAACCTTTCATGTTTTTCATCTTCCAATTAATATTTGGGGGGGAGGGGTTTCAAATTTATACGAATTATGCAATACCAAGTTTTGCCTATGTAGGTAGTGCTTTTAGCTGTATTGGTTATTATAGGTAAGTACACAGATTTAAAAAAAAATAATGTATGCTTTTTTTGTTTGTTTGTTTGTTTTAATTGACCAAAGTGGGTACTGCTATTTTTGCAGTGTGATGAGGTCCTTTTGTGTACTGAGAGATGGACAGGGGATTTTTTTTAATATACATATATATATATTCTGGGGTGGGTGGGAGGATTTTTAACACTTTACAGTGTAGCTGTGAAGCAGTGCACCCTGAGATGGGCCTGGGCTGCAAAGCGACTGTTCTGCCTACTGTGACAAACTTCAACTTAAACACAGGTTTCCCCCTCTCGAACTCCCCACTTGGGGTGCAAGCTGAACTCATTTCTGGTTTTCATAACAACAAACAGAGTAAGAACAAGTGAACACAACCAGTTCTCCTGGAGGCAGACTTGGCTTAAAACAAATGGTCTTATCTTTCTGTTGTTGTTGTTGGGGGTGGTCGTTTTTCTTGAAAGTTTCGGATCCACAGTGGAGAATGAGCCTGTCTCATATTTGGCAAAGATAGTTGTTGAGAAGTACATCTAGCAGACGTTTCGACTTTGGGGGTTTAACACCTGAGTCTACTTTCTCCTCTAAAATCTGCCATCCTGCTGGAGGGGGTGCTCTCATATCCTTTCCCCACCACTTCTCTTCCCCATTTCTTCATTTTGTGAATGGTAGTCTGTGATTTACCTGTGTCTTACTACTTCAAGTGGATGGTAGTGCACTTGGAAAAAAAGATATATTATTTAAATATCCAGAAGATTGAACAGAGGGTTGCTATTATTGTATTTGGACTTTTAACTTTGATTAAAATCAGAGTTCAATTTTTAAAGAGCAACAACAAAAAATAAATAAATCTTGTTAAGTTTTCATTTTACCTGCCCTTTTAAACTGAGAACCTGAGCAGAAGGGAAATAAAGAATTTTAAGAAATGGATTTTCCTGTGGATGAATTAAGCCCATTAGAGGCTGATGGGATTTTTTTTTTTTTTTTTTTTTTNATATATGAAATCTCTGTAGCCTTTAGCTATCAGTACAGATTTATTAAATTTTGGCCCTTAACCCAGCCTTTTCCAGTGTGTAACCCAGTTTGAAATCTTAAAAAAAAAAAAAAAAGAAAAAAAGAGGAAAAAAAGAAAAAAAAAGGAAAAAAGAAAAAAGGAAAAAAAAAAACAGTTTGAACACAAAAGGCTCTATGGAAGAAATGCCTCTTTGTAGGTGAAGTGTTATCTCTGCATGCAACAGTAAAAATTAATATAATATTTTCCCCACAAAAGAAACACTTAACAGAGGCAAGTGCAATTTATAAATTTATATCTAAAGGGGAATCATGATTATAAGTCCTTCAGCCCTTGGACTCTAAATTGAGGGGATTAAAAAGAATTTAAGAGAATTTTGAACGAATTTATTTTCCCCTCAGTTTTTGAGGGCAGTCAAAAGGCATTAAATCAAGACAAATCATGTGCTTGAGGAAAAAAAAATTAATGAAAACACAGCACTTATGTTGGTTTAGCTGCAGCCTCCTTGGAGGTAGAATTTATTTATTTAAAATTACTGGTTGCATCAAGAACCCATAGGGTGTACAAAAGGTTCTATAAAATCTGCATTCTAGAGACAAAGAGGCAGGCAAATCCATGTCACAAGGGTAAAGCTCACAGTTTACAAACTGGGAATGCCAGGGTGTAGGATGTAAAAACGCACTCTTGAGAAAACAGATGTAATCAGGGTGCTGAATACTTGCATGGTGCTTTCAGACATTAGCCTTGTTCAACAAACTTCTTGTATTGACAGATCTGTAGTGTGCATGGGCAGACACATTTTTGCCTCTATGTCTCTTAAAATTTTAATTAAAAATACTCTTTCCAGTAATCCTAATTTGCACGAAGATATAATGTCCACATTACGTGCCTTGCCTTGAAATCTAAAAAACAAACAAAAAAAAAACTACAAAAAAAACACAAAAAAGTGACATCACTACACTTGTTTTGCTGCATTTATTATCATTTTAAATCTTTACCATTTTTATGACAAAATATTTTGTACTCCAGACGAAGAAAAATGTGTGACATCATGGATTTTTTAGACAGTTATACCTTTATCTCACATTTATAAAGCATATCATGGCTGTGTATAGTTGCCGCTTAAAAATTGTAATCGACCAGCAATATTTTCAGTATTTTGGTGTTTTTTCTATTAACCTTTCATGTTTTTCATCTTCCAATTAATATTTGGGGGGGAGGGGTTTCAAATTTATACGAATTATGCAATACCAAGTTTTGCCTATGTAGGTAGTGCTTTTAGCTGTATTGGTTATTATAGGTAAGTACACAGATTTAAAAAAAAATAATGTATGCTTTTTTTGTTTGTTTGTTTGTTTTAATTGACCAAAGTGGGTACTGCTATTTTTGCAGTGTGATGAGGTCCTTTTGTGTACTGAGAGATGGACAGGGGATTTTTTTTAATATACATATATATATATTCTGGGGTGGGTGGGAGGATTTTTAACACTTTACAGTGTAGCTGTGAAGCAGTGCACCCTGAGATGGGCCTGGGCTGCAAAGCGACTGTTCTGCCTACTGTGACAAACTTCAACTTAAACACAGGTTTCCCCCTCTCGAACTCCCCACTTGGGGTGCAAGCTGAACTCATTTCTGGTTTTCATAACAACAAACAGAGTAAGAACAAGTGAACACAACCAGTTCTCCTGGAGGCAGACTTGGCTTAAAACAAATGGTCTTATCTTTCTGTTGTTGTTGTTGGGGGTGGTCGTTTTTCTTGAAAGTTTCGGATCCACAGTGGAGAATGAGCCTGTCTCATATTTGGCAAAGATAGTTGTTGAGAAGTACATCTAGCAGACGTTTCGACTTTGGGGGTTTAACACCTGAGTCTACTTTCTCCTCTAAAATCTGCCATCCTGCTGGAGGGGGTGCTCTCATATCCTTTCCCCACCACTTCTCTTCCCCATTTCTTCATTTTGTGAATGGTAGTCTGTGATTTACCTGTGTCTTACTACTTCAAGTGGATGGTAGTGCACTTGGAAAAAAAGATATATTATTTAAATATCCAGAAGATTGAACAGAGGGTTGCTATTATTGTATTTGGACTTTTAACTTTGATTAAAATCAGAGTTCAATTTTTAAAGAGCAACAACAAAAAATAAATAAATCTTGTTAAGTTTTCATTTTACCTGCCCTTTTAAACTGAGAACCTGAGCAGAAGGGAAATAAAGAATTTTAAGAAATGGATTTTCCTGTGGATGAATTAAGCCCATTAGAGGCTGATGGGATTTTTTTTTTTTTTTTTTTTTTAGGGATGGTACCTCAAATATATATTGGATTTAATTTCCCTGGAGGGCTAGAGGGTGAATGGCGGCTGGTTCTACTTTACTTCTCCCCACTGCCCCCCAGTTCCATTGAGGGAATTCATTACTACAAGGAAACTCTTTTAGAGTTAGTGACGCATGGTGGGCTGCCAGGAGGAGCCCCCTGACCCCCTTCCCCCAGGCCATGGCCTAATAAAATAAACTGTCTATTGTTCTCACAGCATATCATTTAATGATTAAGGCTTTAGAACAATGCTTACAGGCATGAGAATTGTATTTGGTGAGCGCATTCAGTGTGATAGCCCCAGTGCTGAAAAGCACAGCAGGATCATTGCTGTGTGAGCTCAAAAGCAAGTTCAGGCATTTTTGTGATGACTTGCCCTTGTAGAAAACAGATCATCTCAGCCAAGCTCTTCAGGTCTCTTCAACCTAACAGGTGAATAAATCCACCTCCCAGGACACACAGTATTTTTTTAAGAGCAGACTTGCTCTCCTTTTTAAAACTTTTGCCAGTGAATGAGCAGCTGTAGCTGCGTAAGTTACACATGTGGGTATTCCTGCTGCCTCTTGAATACAAAAGCCCAGTTCAAGTGTTGCTTTTTTTAAAATCATTTTTTTTTTCTCCCTTCCCTTTGAGATAAAACTCTTTAAAAAGATCCTACTCTCTATATAATCTCAAATCCATTTTGGCCTCCTTCTCTTTTTACCAGGAAGTATCTTGTGACTAAGGGCCCCCCTCTTGCAAGTCTTGCACGCCCCTCCCCTCCCCAGAATTGCAGAGCTACAGGATGGTGAAGGTCACCCAAGGGCATCAATAGGGGGTGGCGTCTCCAGCCCCTGGCTCCATGGCACTGTTCAACTTTCCTTGCGTTGCTTTTCAGCCCACCCCTCACAGTGCCTCTGAAGTGTTTCCTCTGGAGTAACATGAGCGTTTGAGGGCTTGTCTAAGGAGAAGAAAAGAATAAGGCAGTGAAGGAGACTGTACATAAAGACATGGCAAAAATCGTAATTATAGCAATATAGTTATGGGGTAATGTTCGGGTGGGCAGCTCCATTTAAAAAAAATATATATGTGAATGAATCTGTGAAGCTGCGAGTAGCAAGAAGAGCGAAAGGTCTTCTTCACAAACCGCCTACCTTGTAGACAGTAATTTGTACACTGTATAGTTTTGTTAAGAATTTTTTTTTTAAATTAAAATTCCCATGTTTGTAAAGCTAACTTTTTAACAATTATAATGGAACTATATGTTGTTTCCATTTTTAAAGTAAACAAGAATATTCCTTGTTTGGAGACTGGACTTGAGTTAAAACTCTCCAGGCTCTTAAGTTATGTATTAAAAAAAGAAAAAAAATCTGTCCATGTTAGGAGTTATTTCACAGATTCCTGTGCTTGAAAAGCATAGGATACTAATCCTTTAAAAAGTGTAAATGGAGAAAAGTTATATTTTATGAAGGTTATTTTGTTGTATTTAGTATTGGAAAAGTTGGTTTTCAGAGCATTTCAGAATGTCGGAAGCACCGCTGTCTTTTTATTAGTATAAACGGCCTTTAGCAAAAGTTTTTGTGATTGTTACGTGATGGTATTTAAGGTTGTTTCACAGAGCATTCAGGATAGGCAGAAAAGGACAAAACAGTGCTGTGTCTCACATAACGTGTCCTCAGGGAGCAGAATCTTGGATTCGTGACTTGTAGCTTCATAAGACTCAACAAAAGAGATTGCACAGGGCCATTTCAGCAGTGTGACACCAGGACATATGTTCTTCACCTAGATTCAAGCTCTATGTACCGTGTGAAACGATGAAGGCTGCAGAAAGTTATCCCATATTCAGTGTACAGTATTCATTTTTAATGAAACAACTACAATATTGCTGGCAGATAGGCCCCAAGCATGACATTCAATATAGTTTACATGTTCCTGTCAAGGTCTTTGGTTAACATTAACCAGCTGCATGCTTCCTGGACTTTAAAAAATTGGGTTTCTATAGAAAACTTTTTTTTTTTTTTTTAACGTGCAGGCTATTCAAGTTCAATAGTAAAAGCTTAAAGTTGAATGTTCTACTCCATGCTGAAGGAGCTGGAAGCTGCCTTCTTCATTTTTTGCACTTTCTGGTAGTTCCCCTGTTTTTTTCTAATTCCTTATGAAATTGTGTGGGTGGGGTGGAGCACTGCAGTTGGGGGATAACATGGACCACTGATTTTTGCCCTTTGACCCTGCACAATGACCTTTGCATCAGCCAAACTCATTGCCATGACAACTCATTGTACTGTGTCCGTGCCACAGATCTGTTGGTGACATTGTTCATATAGTCAAAGGGGACAAGTTGGAGACGGTCAATTTTTACTTTTCGTTGTTGTTGTTGTTGCAATTCTTTCTTCAATGGTTGTAAGTAGTTTTTTTTTTTTTTTTTTAATAATAAAAGGGTTCACTAGTTAAGACTCTTTAGAAATATCTGTGTGTTGCAATTCAAATGTATGTTGAGATTGTGAAAAGGCTTCAGTGGCACTAGCCTACCAGCACGCCAGCCCCAGCCTCTGATAACTTTTATTGCATGATCAGTACCGGTAATAAATGGTGGCCTGTGTACACAGGAGACAGTGTGAGCTAGTGACACTAAAGCCGGTCTCGTATTACTGTATTTTTGACAGAATGGTTTTGAAAACTGTGCTACAGGGACTGATGTGGCAAATATATCTTTTTATGCAGAAGGAAGTCTTTTTTTTTTTTTTTTTTTTAAGAAGTATGGCTTATTATGCATTCATCATCGAGGGCATTGAAGTTGCATGGACTGAAAAAAGTTGATGCAAAACGAGAAAGAAACAAANAAAACTGTGCTACAGGGACTGATGTGGCAAATATATCTTTTTATGCAGAAGGAAGTTTTTTTTTTTTTTTTTTTTTCAAGAAGTATGGCTTATTATGCATTCATCATCGAGGGCATTGAAGTTGCATGGACTGAAAAAAGTTGATGCAAAACGAGAAAGAAACAAACAAGACAAAACAAAAAAAAAAAAACCAGCAAAATGTTTACCAAAAAACTCAAACAAATGAGCAGTGCCTGTTCAATTTCACAGTCTCTGTTGAGTTCAGTTGTAAATATGTTTCAAATGACATTTTCTTGGAAAAAAAAAATATCTCTACAGCATTGTAGAATGTGAGGGGTAACTTCATCCCAGGAATAGGCTTCTCAAAGCTGCAGTAGATTATGTCTTCATCAAGCTGTTAATTTGTGCTTATATCATATAGAACTTTTAGCATCCTGGGAAGAGGTGCCCCCACCTCAATGATATTTCTCTGAGAACAACTTTTGTAGGACTGTGTGTTTCTTTAGATACATTTAGTACAACTGTAGGTGACGAGTAGTCAGTTATTGCTTGCTAGCTACACACCAGGGTTGATCCATTTTAAAACTTTTGGCATTTTGTCCTCATGGGCCATAATTACAGAACCTTGTGTTTTAATTAAATTTTTCAAAAAAGAGGCACATGCGCAATCTCTGTGTAACAAACCTTTAGCAGTAGGATGTATTATATGACAGTTACTTAATTTCTGGCATTCAGACCGCTGGGATCAGCCTCAGAAGGGGCCAGGATGTTAGTGAAGGTTTTATTGTGCCCGGTTGGAGGATAATGTTCTTTGGGTACTTTTTGTGGGTTGCAAATGAACTCAATTGCCACAAGTTTTAAACTGGTGTAAATCAAGCTTGACTTAATGTGATTGTTACTGTTATATCCAGCCTATACTGCTAGCAGCTGCTCATACTGCAGTCAATTACTGGAAGCAGATATATTTCCTATGCAAAAACTGTTTAAACAATAAAATGAGCTATGCTACAGACTCTGGCCTCATGTTTTATTTTCCTCCTCCGTCTCATCCCACCACTCTTCCAGCACCAGTGTTGGGGTCAGTAGTATTTTGGAAGTGGATCTTGGTCCTTCCACTTAGAAATTTTGTAGCGCGGGTTTAATTTCTTAGTGTCTGAGATGGTGACTCTTCCAGTTTGATACTTCCAGTTGTGCACTGGGCACAGGTGTATCTGTGTAAACCTTTCTTGCAGTTCCTAATACGTATACTCTTCACAAGCTCTCTAAACAATGGCAGTAAAAATGCAAGTGCAGGTCTAGAATTTCAGCCCCTACTCTCCAGGAAAGGCCTTCCAGCAGTGAGGTGAAGATGTGATGTGCCCAGGATGACTGGACTGTGGTCTCCTCCAATGGAAAACCACAGGGCCTCAAACACACACATTCAACAGGAGGAGGTAAGTCCTGGGGCCACCCTGTGGCTGTGGGTTTGGTGGTTTGGTGACTACTGGAGAAGAAGAAGAATTTTCTCCCCGTGCCTGAAAAGGAACAGCATCTAAGGTTTCCAAGGAGCAGAGCTACTTTTCATTTTAAGGGTTTGGGGGTGGGGGGTTAATGTTCCTTATTCACAGGGAGGTGGGACACGAGCTGAAATTGAGGATGGTATCCCAGATCCAGGCTCCTTGAATACAGCATTTCTGAATGGAGTCAGCTGCAGTTCAATAATAGCTAATTGAAAAAGAACCAGCTTAAATGGTTTTGGGATCCATCTGAGTAATGTGCACAAATGAATCAAAACTAATGCAAGCTTGATTGAAAAGAAATAAAAATGCCTGGAATTTGACCATCCCAATTGAAGACTTGCTGAGACAAATCCAATGTCCTGATCCCACCACCTCTAATTTATGGCTCAGGTCTCTTTCATCTCCCCAAATATAGTGATATAGTGTCTTTATACTGGTGTGGGTGGAGTTGCAGGGAAATCAGTTGACCACAATCTAGTGAAAAAAACAAAACAAAGGGAGAATTCTGGAAGGCTCCATCATGAGATGGTGATTAAATATTTTAGAAGATTAAGAAATGTCATAGGAAATAGATTAAGAATATTATACTTGAAGTAAAATTTTTACCTGTTGAGAGACTTTTTACTCTTATGAACATGTTTGACTTTGTTAGCATCAATCAAGATTTGGGGATAGAAGAGAGATGGTAGTGAGGAAGTTGTTCAGTTGCTCAGTCATGACTGACTTTGTGACCCTTTGGACTGCAGAATGCTAGGCTTCCCTGTCCTTCACTGTCTCCCAGAGTTTGCCCAAACCCATGTCCATTGAGTCAATGATGTTATCCAGCCATCTCATCCTCTGTTGCCTGCTTCTCCCCCTGCCATCAATCTTTCACAACATCAGGGTCTTTTCCAATGAATCAGCCGTTTGCACTCAGGTGACCAGAGTATTGGAGCTTCAGCTTTGGCATTGTTCCTTCCACTGAATATTCAGGTTTGATTTCCTTTAGGACTGACTGGTTTGATCTCGCTGGTGTCCAAGGGACTCTCAATAATCTTCTCCAGCACCACAATTAGAAAGCATCAATTCTTCAGTGAACTGTGAGGAAGAATACACAAATATTTCAAGTCCCTGCTCTAGAGTTATACTGCCTGTTTCAAATGCTAGAAATGATCAGCTGTATAGCAAGTTATATAAACTTTCTTTGACTCAGTTCCTTTATCTGTAAAGTTAGATACTAGTAAGAGTACTTGTCTCATTAAGCTATTGAGAGGGTAAATGAGATTGTGCATATAAAGTTCTTACAGTACATAAGTTCTTTTTATTACTATTATTATTGTTATCACCATAAGGCTATATGACCCATTCAGTTCAGTTCATTCGCTCAGTCATGTGTGACTCCATGAATCACAGCACGCCAGGCCCTCCTGTCCATCACCATCTCCCGGAGTTCACTCAAACTCACCTCCATCGAGTCAATGATGCCATCCAGCCATCTCATCCTCTGTCGTCCCGTTCTCCTCCTGCCTCCAATCCCTCCCAGCATCAGAGTCTTTTCCAATGAGTAAACTCTTCACGTCAGGTGGCCAAAGTACTGGAGTTTCAGCTTTAGCATCATTCCTTTTGAAGAACACCCAGGGCTGATCTCCTCTAGAATGAACTGGTTGGATCTCCTTGCAGTCCAAGGGACTCTCAAGATTGTCTTCTCCAACACCACAGTTCAAAAGCATCAATTTTTTGGTGCTCAGCCTTCTCCACAGTCTAACACTACTGGAAAAAGTAAATGGATTAGTTTGTTTCTTTTAGAGTTGAAGACATAAGGACATTAATTATTTTCACTGGCTCTCTGTGTGTGTGTGTGTGTGTGTGTGTGTGTGTGTGTGTTGTGATTTGAAAATAATTGGATTGCTACTGGTTTGAGAGCACCATTTCCTTTCCCTTTTAGTTTTAATTCTGTGGCAGCCAGTAAGTCTCTACTGAGAGATTATTCAGCAGAGTCCTTCCAAGAGACAATTGCTTGAATGGAAACTGCATACCTGTACATGACCCGATCTTAGTTTCTAAAAGTTCCCTTCAGATGATACCAATACTTTGCTTTCTCTGTGAACAAAGAAAAGCATTGATTTCTTAAGTCTGTTAATTTTATAAATAGCTTTATTTTATAGGACACACAAGAATTTGCAAGGAATAGGAGTTTTCTCAAATAGAGAAAAGTCGTGAGAACTGAACGGAGAGACGTTGAGAGCAGAGGAAGCCCCAGGCGAGAGTGCAGCGTCTGACTCTCTTCGCTCCTCGGACAAGCTGTCAGCTGGCATCTGTGCTCCACCACATGACGCTCCATTCTTTCCTCTCCAGGTGGGGACTGGATAAGGTGGTGAAATCTGCAGTGGACTGGGAGAAACTGGATAAGCCTGAGATATACAGCTTTCCAGACTTCATATGGAGGATCCCTCAAAGTCTTTACAGGACACAGTAGCTGCTCCCATGGGACAGGAAGCACATGTTCTGTCTTTCCTTCCGCCCCCCACTGTAGACTCCCACTTCTTGGTTTTCCCCTCACTCCCTCTTCACCCAATCTCAAATGTCCCCGTATCATCCTCAGGTGGTCCGAAATTGCTCTTTCTGTCCAAGGTTGGAAACTGATGATGCTCATGGTGTCTTTTCCTCCACATCAACAAAATGCCCCACTCTGGACTACTATGTATGGGATATTGGATTTTAATGGGACCAAAGTCGTCCATATTAAGGGCCTAAAGGAGAGATTGAGAGCAAAATAGAGGTGAAAACTTGCATTTTCCAAGTTTTCACCACTGTTATCTTTAACAGATTATTCTCTCTGGTTGGGTTGTGTGAAGAAGTCTTTGCAGTATGCAGTTTTTTGCTGTGAAGGTCAAAAGCGCAGATGGTCACAGTTCGTGGAGGGGTTGGGGGAGGGCAGGGCAGGAGCATAACTGTGTCAAGAGGCAGAGATAACAAATGGGGATGAAGGGGTTTGCCCACATTTAAGAACAGCTGGGGATTGTTCTGTCCCCTAAAAGCACCCTCACCGTCTTCCCCACCCCCAATAGGGTGACCGCAGAAGTAAATGAGCCCAGGGCTACACGGGATCCATGCCTGCCACCTCCACCAGCAGCCCAGTACCCTTCAAGGTACAGAGTGAGATTTTTCTCAGAAAGACAGACTTAGAAGGTGAGTCAGATCCACCCTGCCCTGATCATCTCTGTTTCTTCCAATTACACTTTTTCACAGTTTTACTCCTCCAGAATCCAAATTCTCTTTTTAGTACAAAAGTTAAGTGGTTTTACACCTATCCAAGGAACAGAAGAGAGGAGTGGCACTAATGGAGTTTTATCATGATTACAAATTCAAATTGAGATATTTTAATATCAGCTTCAGCCCCAAATCCATTGCTACTACAGTTCTTTGTCTAATTTGTAAAAACCCAAATACATAAATAACCTAGTGCTTGCCATACTAAACCAAGTTATCCAGAATACTTAAATATCCCCATGTCTTTATTGCCGTATCATTCTCATTTGACTCATTAAGTCAGCAACACTGGTTGAATCATGAATAATTAGTTCTTCTGTACCAGAAAGAGTTGATTCCTATTAAAGAGTATTCCATACAAAACTAAATGTAACCTGGAGTTTCAGGGATGTGCAGAAGTGAGAGTACATGGGCATACATGTGGCTTCCATATTAATTTAACTGCGAACTTTTGTGAAACATTGTTGGAGCAAAATTAATCAGGTCCAAAGTAGTGTTCAGATTAGATGATAATAACATAGATAATCTTACCTATTTGTGCACATAAACATTCTTTTCCATTGCAAAAATTAAAAAAAAAAACATATTAAGTCAAGGGTTGAACCTAATTAATTTTTCTTCATCTTATAGCTGACATAGGCAGAGGAAAGAAAATTATAGTCTCCTTTGCATCCTTCATTTGGAAGAAAGTCCATATACAAACTAGAGTATAATTAACAACTTTCAATGAATACAAACATTTTAATGTATGAGGCACATCCTAGAGAAAGCAAGAATCAGATTAAGGAAAAAGTAAAAACATAAACCAAAAAAAAAAAGATGTAAATATCACTTATAGGTCATAAAAAAGGATCACAGAAAATTTTCATATACATATTCCATTTTAGATCTAGTTTCATGATAGTACTGGTTATAGCTAGCCTTTAACTAATCAACTAATTAGAGCAGTGGTATATAGTAAAGATAAAGTAAGCATTCTTAAAGGTTCTTCAGTTTTTCTGATACTTTGTAAGTTCCTCACAAATACAACATATATGTACTTTCAGTTTTTAGAGAAGTTCTGATTTTATCTATTCTTACTCTGATTTATCTACTCGTATTTTGATTAATCAGCTAAACATATAGCTGCATTTAACTTTTATCTCCTTGAAAAACTTTACATATATAAATTCCTTAAGCAGAAAAGACCCAGATTTATTGTAAGGCTTGGGACAAAAAGTGAAACCCTGGCGTGATCTTCCCTTCATGAGAACAGAAACACATTGGATTGGGTAGAGACTATTAATTTTTCTCCTTGACCTCGTTCCTGGGTAGCTTAAAATCAAAACTGGGTTCTGCTCCAGCTTATGTGTCCTCACTGGGAGCACTTACTAAATTGTGAGTGTGTTACCTGGTGCTAATGAAATCCACATGGGTTGCTCCAGGTTCAGTGGTTTCCCCTTCCGATTTCCTGGTTCTGGAGCTCTGTTCCCACTGGCCACCCCTCCCGTGAGAACTCTCAGGGCGCATTCTCCATCCAGTTTAAAGGAGTTTTGTGTGGAGAAATAAATCAAAAGCATGTGTTAGAAATCACCACGGAGCCACCGATATCAAGATTTCCGCCAAGCAGTGACAAAAGTACATAACAGAGGATGCCAGAGGGCAGGGAACTTAAGATGGAAACAAGTTTTGTTGGCATTAACGCAAGAGTGGGCAAAGTTAACATTCACGGAATGATAATTGAGTCAGGCCCTGGGCTAAGTATTTTACTTCTATTATCTTATTTAATTCTTTTAAGGCTCATGAAAGGTTAAGTACTAATCATATTCCTATTTTCCTGATAAGTAAACTGAGGCCCAGAGGTGAGGTGACTTATTCAAACAAATAGTGGAAATGATAGGTTTCAATATCATCCAGTGAGCAGGCTTCAATTGCTTAACATGTGCCCAGTGACACACTTAGTTATCTTCTTTGAATAGTATAGAACTTGAAGGTTGTAGAATTCTCTTAACCTCAAATCAAAACTAAAACAACTTTAATTGGATTAAAGTTGACCACCTCTGTTTTCCAGGATTTATGGGAGAATGGTTTGGTTAATTAATTAATCAGTTTTAATTTCAAAATTGTAAGCCTCTTTAAGTTTTGGTGAAGGTGGACATTTGAAACTCAATATTTCATTCAAGATGTTATTCTACCACCATAGTCTTTATTAATGTATCAGTGAGCTTATACAAGAAATAGAGTAATAGTGATCATTTTTTAAGAACCTGTTACTGTGGTTCAGGGTCTGTACTAAATATTTTACATACAATAATTTAATTTAGTTCTCAGTAATATTCTAGCTGTCAATATCCCCATTTTTCAGATGAAAGAAAGAGGAATTCAGAGATTAAGCAATTTACTCCAGAGTCATGAATCCTTGATGTGGTGGGCCCAAACTTAGAACCCATGTATGCCTGACTGCAAAAGCCATAATCATTACCTTTGTGTTGTGTCTTTTACATTCAAATAAACCAACAAATAGATAAGATTGTGAAAGAGTAAAACCTTTACAAATTGAATAATTTTTCCCCAAATTGTTTATTTTTAATTGAAGAAAACTTGCTTCACAATACTGTGCTGGCCTCTGCCATATATTAGCATGAATCAGCCACAGATATACTATGTTCCCACCCTTCTCGGTTGTTACAGAGCCCCAGATTCAGTCCCCTGAGCCATACAGCAAATTCCCATGGTTATCTATTTCATACATGTGCGTGTGTGTGTGTGTGTGCGCTTAGTCGCTCAGTCGTGTCCAACTCTTGCGACCCCATCAGTTCAGTTCAGTTCAGTTCAGTCACTCAGTTGTGTCCGACTCTTTGCAGCCCCATGAACTGCAGCACGCCAGGCCTCCCTGTCCATCACCAGCTCCCAGAGTTCACCCAAACTCATGTCCATGGAGCGACTCCATAGACTGTAACAAACTGAATAATTTTTATTGTCATAAATAAGCATTTTTTAATTGAACCATCTTTGTTATCGTAGTAGCACTGTCACTTCCTGAGAGAGACTTTCCATAGTGTGGAATTCCGTGTTCTGAGGCTCTGGCTAAGCCCTGGTGCAGGTGAGTTATGAGGCTCCGCTCATGCTGAGCTCACAGGTCTGAAGACAGCCTAAGTGTGCCTGTTTGCTTGTGAAAACCAGACCAAAGTCAGGGGCAGAGTTACGGTGCCTGGCAGTTCTCCTCAGTCTTCACTCCTTAAATTCATTCAGAGCAAGAGGAGAGCGCAGGTCCTTGGCCCAGAGCTTTGCGGGTACCCCAAACTTGGAAGTTGTTCCTAGAGACCGTGGTGGTTTTCATTTGGCCAGGCAGTCTAATTATGATGCAAGTGGGCTTCCAGGCCTCAACAAGTTTCCTTCCACCTTGGGTGCCCTGAGGAGAAAGGAGGGGCTTGAGGTATGGCCTCATTGTTTGAGCCTGCTGTGCAGGTGCCCTGCTGGAAAACAATGGACTCCTTTGATGGTGCGTGGCCCAGCACAGGCCAAAACCAATGCTATTGCTGTAGGCAGGTACGTGAGTCAACAGAGAGGCAAAACCAGGTGGGGGTCCAAGATTGAAAATGGCCTCCTTCTCCTGACAGAATTCATCACGGCTATGCCAGAGACTACCTCAATATTTTGAAATACCAGTCTGTGAGTTTGGACAGACGCTTCAGCACCAAAGCCCCTGATATTATGGCAGATGCTTCTATTTTCAGAATCTTCTACAAATAGAGAAGTCTTGAATGTGGAAAATTATATGCACTTTATTTTTAAAGGAATTATGTCTAAAGAACCGTCTTTCCTGCAAAAGGAGAAAAAGAACTTAGAAGATTTCTTGGATTTGTTTAAATTTTCTTGTTTACTGGAAGAAATAAACACAGATAAGAGGATAAAATATGTCATGGGAGTTTTAAAGAAACTCATTATTGTGATTTTTTTCAATAAGGAATTATTAAGAGGCTTAATTTCACATGGCTAAGCTGTGCTTCAGGCCTGATTTTTCTAAGCCAAAAATTTCTAAGCGAAGGGGCACACAGACATGGAAATACATATGTGGAAAAATACAGACATGGAAAATCAGGTAGGAAGAGGCATAGGAATATAGCCCAGCCTTGCCCTGAAACACTCATGAGAGAGCAATCTTTCATTCATTCATCTTTTCATTTATGAAACACTTATTAACCTCACATAACCTGGCACTATACATATGTTTTTGATCCTGGGGCATTCGTTTTGCAGATCTCTTGGTTTCCAAGTTGTGGAGTAAAATTCACCATTAAGCTGAGACCAAGATGACTGTTTCATTGTCTCAAAAAACTTTACCGGTGATAACCACGTGCCAGCACCATGATTTGTACTAGGGACACAAGAGGAAGCAAAACTGACTTAGGCTTCCTACACTTTCTCTGCCTGGGTAGAGCAGGACTTCTATTACCCTTTAACTAGAATATAAGAGCAACTCCAGTGTGATGGAAATAAACATGGTAAGGTATGACAAGTACCTGGCAAAGAGACAAACTTTGTGGGTGAATAAAACTCTTGAAGCCTGAGTATCCTCATCTGTAAAATGGGAATGATAGGAATTAGTAGTATTAGTCGTTCAGTCATGTCTGACTCTTTCTGACCCCATGGACTGTAGCCCACTGGGCTTCTCTGTTTATGAGATTCTCCAGGCAAGAATACTGGAATGGGTTGCTATTCTCTTTTCCAGGGGATCTTCTCGACCCAGGGATGGAACCTGGGTCTCCTCCTTTGCAGGCAGATTCTTTACTGTTTGAGCCACCAGGAGAGATTTAAATGGTTGTTGTGGGGATTAAATAAGATGGACCGGAAAGGGTGCTAGCCATTGTTGTTATCAGTTTTGGATGTCTTGTTTCTCTCAATCTTTCTACAGCTACATTTATGGATGACCTTGTGGAATGAGGCCATATTCAGTGCCTCAGAAGGCCTGTCATGTGGAATTTCAAAGGACATGAAGTAGACTTCGGTTGCTTAAAAATCTCATATTCTTGCCTGATTAGCACTGTATTCTAACATTTATTTCCCTAGTGCTCCGTCCTCAGCCCCATTTTCACCTTTCAATGGATTCTCTTCCTTCTCTTTGTCTAACAGGGACAAGGAGGGTGGCAAGGAAGGGGTTTCCCCTTTCCTGATTCCCAGAGTTAGCCTCACTCTGAGTTTCTGCTGAGGGAACCAGCTTGTCTACCTGTGGGAAGATTAGAAAGCCAACCCCCCGCCTTGGCTCACCAGCATGGATGTGTGGGCAGCAGCCAAGCTGAGAAACCCATCTGGACATCAGGGCCCCCTGGGAAAACATGTCTGGCTCTCTTTGTATTGACTTCCAGAGCAGTCTTCTGACTTGATGTGTGCTAACTGGGGATTGTGGGAAAGTCCATCTGACCAGCAGCTTCCCGCAGGTGGCTTTTGATTAAGCTGATGGAGGGGCCTGAGAACCAGCATGCAGCCTGGGTCTCCAGGGTGGTCCGTGTCAGTATGGACACCCACCTCCCCTTGCCTGGAGGAGAGAGGTGGAGAGCAGAGAAGGATCAACCCACTCTCAGAAGCCAATGTCACGTGCAGAAACCAAAAATTCGATTTTTACTGTTTGGCTTAATTTGAATGGTAGTGCTGGCCCTACACTTGGCTGCCGTGGGACAAAGGGTTTTCTCCAGCTGGGGTCATTGAAGAGTGGACTCCAGGTCAGCACTGAGTAAAATTTAACTTCTGTTTATTTTTCTCCCTTTACTTCTAACACTATTGGCCCCAAACCATACTCCCCCACTCCTCCCAATCCATTTCTCTCACCATTTCCTGACCAGGTGTCTGACATGGACACTCTGAAAGCAGAAATCAGTTCACTGCTTTTGACTTACTGGCCTTCCCAAGGTTGGGTTAAATCTGGTAAGAGTCAAATGAGTTGTTTGGCGGCAGCCAAAGGAGGAGCAGGTCCTAAGGGGAGAAAACAAAGTGAAGTTTGTGCATGTGAACATACCTTGGCCTCCTGGGACTTGCACTCTCTCTTCCTGTCTCCTCCTTTCCTCAGCGGTTTGTGCTCCGCAGCTTCTGAGTCTCTCACAAGGGTGTCAGCTCATCCCTCCCTCTGCCCTGGTCCTGTCCCTTCCTCCTTCCCTTCTCATTGTCAGGAGTTGGCCAGTTAGCAAACCCACAGGTACGAAGGCAGGAATGACTGACTGCCCCACACTCTCTGCTTTCCCAGTACCTTTGCATTTTCTCATGGATCGGACTTCGTGGAATTTCAGGATGGGGATCAGAAACTCTTTAAGGGTCAAGATTTAAAGACAGGCAGTGTGGCCTGGAAAGTTATGAGTTACAGAGCCAGGTAGATTTGGGTCTCAGCCATGCGTGTTTTGATCAAGTTGCCTAATCATTCTGAGCGTCAGTATTCCCAACAACAGAAGGTAGTATCTTTTTTTCAGAAGCGACATGTGAAAAGTTTCTAGCTCTGTGCCACCTCGCAGATACTTCGTAAATCTTCAGGGTGATTGTGGTTATCCGGTTGCTCCACCTACACCTGAGCTGAATCCTAGGTGAGGGATGACGGGGAAAGAGGTCTTTTATGGTGGGGAGGCATTATTACCTCTGTCTACTTGTTAGTGTTCTGTCCCACGGCTGACTCAGGAAATCGAGAAGCCAAAGAAGGATGAGAGAGAAACAAGCAGAGATAATGATGTCCTGCCTAGAGTACATTCCAAGCGGTGACAAGCTTGGTCACCAAGGTCGCCAGGGTTTCGTTCACTCGAGGAGACAAGAAGCTCAGGGAAGCAAGACTCTTGGGTGATAGGCAGGATGAGGTACACTCCGCTGAGACTGGTGACGCTGTCTCTGAGGGGCTCCCAAGTCCCCTAGTGACCTCGGCTTTCACAGGCCACCATTTTCTTTTGAGGCCAGTGATTTTCCAGCCTAGCTGCCTGTTTGAATCTCATGTGGGAGTGGGCCTGACTAGCTTTAAAAGTACCTCAGGTGAATCCACTGTAATCAGAGCTGAGAATCACTGTTCCAGACCCAGGCTGAGCCTGTTAGGGGTTCTTCTGTGGAGGGAATTTCTTTTGGTAGAGTATTCTCAGATGGATCCCAAATGATCAGAAAAGGTTGATGGTAATTATTCATGTTGCTTAATTTGTGTCATGCTTTAAAATCATTTATTTACTTTAAACTTTATACATTCCTTACTCCAACAAGCACTGTCTAATCTGGTATAGTTATCTTGCTTAAGCAAATAGATCCCAGCCTTCCAATTTAAAAAAAAAAATTGCAGGGAAGGGAGAATCATTACTGCGGCTTGTTTCTGGAGTAGCACTGAGTCCCTTAGGGGATGATAAACTTAAGGATGAGTCAAGGAAACCTCCTAGGGTGACTCCTTCGTTTCTCTGAACTGGTTGATTAAACAGCAAGCCTCACGTGTACTGATGGACACCTCATCTCCTAGGAGTCCTCCTCCATCTTCCAAGCTTTCTCTTTTTTGAAAAGGCAAACTCTCTGCAATTGACACACACGTGATGAGAAACCACCATGCTAGCGGTTGACCCAGTTTCTACTCTCATTGCTGAGATGTAGCTGTTACATCCATAGACTTCTAGGAAAATATGTTTTATTCTAAAGAGCCATTATGAAACTTAGTGTTGGCGTAGTAAGTGTCAGGGAAAATTGAGGCTGATGGCACTGCTGTTTTATCTGGAAGGATTACAGGGAAGCTCTGGGTCTCCCCACTGTCAAATATTGACATTCGGTTTTGTGGAAGAGTGGTGTGACCACACATGTTAGGTTCAGATGAGCATAATTAGGACTGAGGGTGAGAAATTAGAGACACATAACTACTAAGTATGGTGGAGGCATTTTTGTCCTCCACGTTGACTGAGCCGTGCCCCAGAGTGTCTCGTTCAAACACCTGAAGGTCAGTGTGGTGAGTACTTTTTTTTTTTAATTTAACAGATCTAATGATGGTCCAGTGGGGAATACATTTGGGAAGGTGCTCCAAACTTGGCTCTGGAGGCTCCTCTGGCAGGGGGAGGCCACCTCTCAGCTGCCCACACCTTCTGGAGTCCAAATCTCAGGCCAGAGAGGGGCTGGCCTCCCAAGCTTGAGCTGTGGAATCACCACCTGGGTGCCAGCTGGGTTCCAGGCCAGCCAAGCTGAGACAGGACAGGTCCTTGTTGCCCAGACTGGTGCATGGCTGAGTAGCTGGGTTATTAGTTACACCAAAGACTTTCAGCTGGCCAAGCAGAAGGGCTCCATACGCTGAAACCAACGCAGGGGGAAGAAGGTAAGAGGATAAATTCAATCTGCTTCTCAAAGTATCTTACACGCTTATGAGAATTTTAGAGGAAGGAGCTTTCATTGTAAGGTGTTTAAGCCACTGTTATCCATATCAATACGCTCAGGAAACAGACTCAAGGAAGGCAGATATTTGTCCCAGAGCTTCACAGCAACATGTAAATCAAGGTCTGCTGCTGCTGCTGCTGCTGCTAAGTCACTTCAGTCATGTCTGACTTTGTGCGACCCCATAGACGGCAGCCCACTAGGCTCCCCTGTCCCTGGGATTCTACCTGACCCTAATTACAACCCTATCCTGACTGTAGTGTTTCTGCTTTGCTATTTTTTTTTTTTTTTGTATTTGTTCTTTATGTAACATTTGTATGGTATCTTCAAAAACTCATCAGCATAAATTCAAATCTATATTCAATATATATTTGGGGCGGTGATCTACCCAGTATTTGGTCTGGGCACCAGGCAGATTTTTTAGGTGTGGTAGTAGATATGGTATACCATGGAGGGGCCATCCATGAGATGTATTTTCCAAATGAGTTCATTAAATGAGAGACTCAATAATAGGAAGACTAACATAGGTCTGATTTCAGAATGTCAGGTCTGCTTTATATTAGCTGTTTATTGAATCGAGGTTCCATTCTTACCCTCTGTGAGCAGAAATTGTCTCTGCACTAACCAAGTATGTTGGGATGCTGGGGGTGGTGCATACCTGGGTTCTCAGTCCTGTCTAGCAGATCCAGGTCACCTCCAAATTCTGGCCCTCCTGCCTCTCAGCTGATGAGCAAGACATGTATATATCTTTTCTCATGGGTGGTTGTAATTAAATGAAATAATATGTTAGGGCTTCCCTGGTGGCTCGGTGGTAAAGAATCTGCCCGCCAATGCAGGAGATGCAAGAGACGTGGGTTCTGTTCCTGGGTCAGAGAGCTCCCCTGGAGGAGGAAATGGCAGCCCATGCCAGTATTCTTGTCTGGGAAGTCACGTGGACAGAGGAGCCTGGTAGGCTGCAGTCCATGGGTTTGCAAAGAGTTGGTGACTAAACAACAAGATGCTGAATGAGATGTTAAGGGTCTTCTGTGGTGCTAATGTAGTTTTTCCTTCTTCTTGCCTTCCTTCTGAAACACTAACCTAGTTCTCATTCAACACAGGTCTTGTACTAGCTGCTGAAGTTTCAGCAATAAATCAGACCTGTTTCTTTCTGAACTTAAAACTCAGTGAGAGACAGACTAAAATCAAGTACAAAAACTAACTACACCTTATGAAGAGTGCTATAAGAGAAATAGAAGGTGCAGAGACAGACGGTCAGTGTAAGGCACCACCTAAGAGCAGCCGGTTGCTATTAATTGCATTGTTGCTAAGATTATGGTTGAGGTGAGTTCTTCTTTTAAAAAAAAAAGACTATAATGGAATTTTCAAATATATGCAAAATTAAACTCAGCTGTAAACAGTTTCCATTAATGACTGCTCATGTTTGATGGTGTTCTCTATTTCTACATCCCCCTGGCAACTGGATTATTTTGTCAGAAATATCAGCTATCATATTATGATGTGTAAATATTTCAGTATTTATAGATCTATTTATAAGTGATAAATATAAGTAAATGGTTCAGATAATCTTACTATTGTAGATAAATCTTTGAGGGCTTTGGAGCTGAAAATCTTGGCTAAGTCTACCTGGTAGACTTTTTCTTCACTGTGTGTAATGCTTAGAAGATCCAAGCTGCTAGATATTGAAGCAAATCAATATGTGGAAAGTACTTAGAAAAATGTCAACACAATATATTTGTTCAGTAATTGCTAATTATTAGAGCAGTTAGGGCGTGACCAGAATTGAAAAATTTGTTCCAAATTTTGCTTAGGAACTGTCTTGTCTTAGACATATGATTCATGATGGCTAATGAAGGTTTCTCATAAACCAAGACCCTAAACTTCACAGGATTGGTAGACATTTAGAGAGAGCTACTAAAGAAAGAATGAAACTGCTAAAAAAGTGAATGCAACTTTTTTTTTGCATGTAGTATGGCCTTTTGATTTGTGTTAGTATTTTATCACTGAATTTTTGCAAAATATTTTATTTTGTAAATCCAGGAAAATATTCAAATAATAATAAGCTAAGATCTGTTTTTATTTACTTGATGGAAATCATCACAACCAACTGTCCATGCTCTTTGCCTTACATGCTAAGTCGTGTCTGACTCTGTGACCCCATGGACTGCAGCCCACTAGGCTCCTCTGTCCATGGGATTCTCCTGGCAAGACTACTGGAGTGGGTTGCCATGCCTTCCTCCAGGGTATCTTCCTGACCCAGGGATCGAACCCATGGCTTTTATGTTGCCTGCATTGGCAGGTGGGTTCTTTACCACTAGCACCACATGAGAAGCCCCAATATATATCAGGTTCTTATAAGATTCTGGAGATTCATATATAAATGTAGTCTTTGGCTCACAGACACACTTAAACAAAATGAATAAACCACCATGGGGCCTAACAGAGACCTAGTTAATGGGCAGATGGCAATCGATTCTCTTAGGCCAGTTCAGTGTGAGCAATGAAGTGGTGAAGTAGAGGCATATGGCCCAACGAAAACATCTCGAAGGGGTTGATATTTGAGTTGGACTTTAAGGACAGGGTATATTATGCTGTGCGGGGGACCAGGGGAAGGGCATTTTAGGTGGTGGTAGGAAGTAATGCAGAGCAGTGAAGTGTAGCAGTGTCCTTGTATTTTGGGAAGACTGCATTCTCATGTGACTTCTTCAGTGGGTATGTGGGGACACTGGTTGGAAGATGTCCTATGAGTGTTAGACTCCAGGCATAGTATTAAAGATATTTTATTGCTTTCTTAGGGTGGTTGTGGCTATATACTAAAATTTGGACTTTATGCCTTAGGATATTGGGAAAAGCACTGATTTTGGAGAATAAAGGCAGGCATAGTTAGGAGAGTAGAGGTGTGATTTGGTACAGTGTATCACCAACGCTTGACTGTCCCTGTGGTAGGGGCTCCCCCTGCCCTACTCTGCCCCCCTTGCCACCTCCCATCCCAGTATCCCTTGTGAATTTCTCCAGGTTCATTGTTTTCCAGATTAGAGTCTTTCTATTCTTTGTAATTTCATGAAGGTGGATGGTGGCAGGCTGGGGGAGAATCCATGAACTATTTTCAATTTTCCAAAAAAGCTCAAGGAAATTAAACACTGCCTTATAGGGTTAAAACCAACCTTCTCATCAAAGCTGCAGGACCTTTGCCTCAGTTATGATTCTGCAGTAAAGACGTATGGCCAACAACTTTGGGAAGGTTTTCCTTTCAGAGAGTTTACATGGTTCAGGAATTTCAAACATAGGTTTTAGAGGCAGATAGTTTTGAGTGTGAGCATTGGCTCTGTGGCTTCTTCTGGTCTATGTGATGGGTGCCAACTTACTCATCTTTTGAAGCCTCACTCTCCTTGGTTAACTACTAGGATATACTTTAACATCTTAATCTCACTATGTAAGTAGAGAGTATGGCCTGCCTGTGGAAAGGATGAATGCCGCCAGGTAAATTACCACCTTTTGTGTGTCCATTGACATCACTGGGCAAAATTGTCCCTATTTGGGGTACTCATTGAGGATCGCTGGGGTAGACTGCTGCCAGGGTTTGATGGTCACACTTTGGATGCCAGCTTGCCGCTGTGTCTGCTGATGGCTTTGTCTGAATGCCTTCAAGATCTGCGTCGATCCCCTCCTTTTTGCCCAGTGTCTGGCTGAGAGGATTTCCTGAGCCTGACTGCTTGCCTCTGTCTTGCAAAAGCTGGAGAGAAACACTCTCAGTGCCATTTCCCACCCAGCTCATCAGTCAACTTCAAGACTTCAAACGCCACACTCTGTTTCAGTTTGCTGTTTTCTATACCTGACACATACACAAATGTGTTCAATGCACATTTCCTATGCTTGGGCATGGCTTTGGGGAGCCCTAATGGAGGCTCAGTGGTTTCATGCTTTTTAGTCTCTATTGCCTGAAAGAACCGATACAAAGGCCAAACAAAGAGGTGGTAGGTATGGATGTCATTTAATGTTACAGTCATATGGCAAGTCTGAAAATGATTTCAGAGTTAGTAGTGTGCCCTAAATGGCCTGTTCATATAAAATAAGCTCCTCTCGAAAATGGCTTGAAATTTAACTTTCTTTTATTGAGTTGACTCTTAGAAATATAGAATCGTTGACAACTCATATCCAACACTGTTCATTGTACAGTGCTGGGCAAACATAAAGCAATTCTCTTTGGATAACTGCCCATGTACTTTACTGTTCATATACGCTTTCCAAAAGTTTCAGATCTGGAAAAACATAAAGAAGTCAGGAAATCTCACTTGAACAAGCTTTCTTGGGCAGATTTCTGGCAAGTAATGCTTCCTATTACATAGGAAATACTCTTAAACTTCGCTTCGTTTATAGTACTTTGGCTGGCCTGCTATTTAAGCTGCGAATTCTCTTTGGTTCCTAGTAACAGAAATGAAAAAATGAGACAACAACAACAAAAGTGACTTGAGGACATTTAGGGTTTTATTTTTCTCTCACATAAAATATATTGGGGGATTGGTACTCGGGATGATATGGCAGCTCCCTGATGCTATCAGACTAAGGGCCTTGTAGGTTTGTGCTCCCCTATCCACAGGGTGCACCTCTTAACTTCATATTGTCAAGATGACTGCTGGAATGCCAGCCATCATGCCGATGCTCATATAGGGAAAACTGAACGAGTAAAGGGAAAAATAAGTATGTGAAGTCATGCCTTAGGAGATTTTTCTGGAAGTCCCTCTCTGTCACTTGTACTCACATCCCAACAGTCATAATTCTCTCACATGACATCCTTTAGCTGCAGGAGAGTTTGATTACATATTCAAATGGGCCTGTTTCCTCCTTTAATAAAACTAGTGTTTGTTCATAAGGAGAGAATGGTTATTTGGCAGGCAAGTAACAGTCTGTGATACATCTACCTTTAATCGTAACTAGAATTTTTACTTATTCTTGGCTGAAAATCATAAGAGGAAAATGGAAAGGTTAATTTTCTAAGTACAAATAGATATAAGGGGTTTTTATAGTGAAGAGCTAATTAAATACTCCAACCCATAACAATACATTTGAGAAGACTTGTATTAGACTTTCGCTGGTTTCCACTTGTAATCTTAAACCTAAGGGGTCTCCTTGTATCCATTGTTCTCTTGCAATTGTTCAGTGGAAGTTTCATGATACATTTATCTTGTTATAATGAAGAAGGACATTTGGATGAGAAGATATTATGTAAACATGCAATTCCAAGGACATTTTCTAAAATTGTTTTCTTGTTTTCTGATGATGATTGCACTAAATTAGCTGGTAGAAAGGAAGCAAATAATAACACTTTTGAGAACTACAGAAAGGTATAATATAGTGCTTTTCTATTATCTTTATTTTTTATTTATTTTATTTTTTATTTTTAATATTTTATAATATATCCTTATAGTCCACTTACTCTTTTTCTAAAGTTTTGTTTTGTATTAGAGTATAATTGATTTCCAATGTTGCATTTAGTTTCAGGTATAAAGCAAAGTGGTTCAGTTATACATATATCAATTATTTTTCAGATTCTTTTCTCATATTGGTTGTTACAGAATATTGAGTATGTGCTATGCAGTAGATATTTGTTGCTTATCTATGTTATATATAATAGTGTATATTTTTTAATCCGCAACTCCTAATTTATCCTCCCTACCATGCTTCTACTTTAGTAACAAGTTTGCTTTTGAAGTCTGTGAGTCTATTTGTTCTGTAAATACATTCTTTTGTATCATTTATTAAAAGATTCCACACATAAGTGATATCATATGCTATTTCTCTTTCTCTGACTTACTTCACTTAGCATCATAACCTCCAGGTCCATCCATTTTGCTACAAATGGCATTGCTTCATTCTTTTTAATGGATGAATAATATTCCATTGTATATATGTATCGCATCTTCTTTATCTGTTCCTTTATTGATGGACATCTAGGTTTCTTCCGTGTCCTTGCTATTGTAAACAGTGCTGCAATGAACATTAAGGGGCATGTATCTTCTTGAATTATGATTTTCTTCAGATATATGCCCAGCAGTGGCTTTGTTATCTTTAACAGTAAGATTATTTCTTCATATAAAACCATGGTAGCTCAGTCAGTAAAGAATCTGCCTGCAATGAGGGAGACCTGGGTTCATTCCTGGGTTGGGAAGATCTCCTGGATAAGGGTATGGCAACCCACTCCAGTCCTCTTGCCTGGAGTATTCCATGGACAGAGGAGCCTGGCTACAGTCCATGAAACGACTGAGCAGCTAACACTTTCACTTCTTTCAAAAGCAAACTGAAAATTTGCTGTTGTTCAGTCGCTAAGTCATGTTCAACTCTTTGCAACCCCATGAACTGCAGTGTACCAGGCTTCCCTCTCCTTTACTATCACCCAGAGTTGCTCAAACTCATATCCATTGAGTTGGTGATGCCATCTTCTGTCACTCCCTTCTCCTGCCCTCAATCTTACCCAGCATCAGAGTCTTTTCCAATGAGTTGGCTCTTTGCATCATGTGGCCAGAGTATTGGAGCTTCAGCTTCAGCATCAATCCTTCCAGTGAATATTCAGGGTTGATTTTCTTTAGGATTGACTAGTTTGATCTTCTTACAGTCCAAGGCACTCTCAAGAGTCTTCTCCAGACCACATTTTGAAAGCATTAATTCTTTGGCACTCAGACTTCTTTATGGTCCGACTCTTATATGACTACTGGAAAAACCGTAGTTTTGACTATACAGACCTTTGTCAGAAAAGTAATGTCTCTGCTTTTTAATATGCCATCTAGGTTGGTCATAGCTTTTCTTCCAAAGAGCAAGCGTCTTTTAATTTCATGGCTGCAGTCACCATCCACATGACTCTGAAGCCCAAGAAAATAGTCTGTCTCTGTTTCCATTGTTTACCTATCTATTTGCCATGAAATTAAAAGATGCTTACTCCTTGGAAGGAAAGTTATGACCAACCTAGATAGCATATTCAAAAGCAGAGACATTACTTTGCCAACAAAGGTCTGTCTAGTCAAGGCTATGGTTTTTCCAGTTGTCATGTATGAATGTGAGATTTGGACTGTGAAGAAAGCTGAGTGCCGAAGAATTGATGCTTTTGAACTGTGGTGTTGGAGAAGACTCTTGAGAGTCCCTTGGACTGCAAGGAGATCCAACCAGTCCATCCTGAAGGAGATCAGTCCTGGGTGTTCTTTGGAAGGACTGATGCTAAAGCTGAAGCTCCAGTACTTTGGCCACCTGATGCGAAGAGTTGACTGATTGGAAAAGACTCTGATGCTGGGAGGGATTGGAGGCAGGAGGAGAAGGTGATGACAGAGGATAAGATGGCTGGATGGCATCACTGACTTGATGGACTTGAGTTTGAGTGAACTCTGGGGGTTGGTGATGGACAGGGAGGCATGGCATGCTGCAATTCATGGGATTGCAAAGAGTCGTACCTGACTGAGCGACTGAACTGAACTGAATTGAACTGATGGGACTGGATGCAATGATCTTAGTTTTTTGAATGCTGAGTTAATTTAAGGCAGCTTTTTCAATCTCCTCTTTTACCATCGTCTAGAGACTCTTTAGTTCCCCTCACTTTCTGCCATTAGGGTGGTATCATCTGCGTATCTGAGATTGTTGCTATTTCTCCCAGCAATCTTGTTTAGCTTTATTCAAAAAGATAAAAAGCAGTCTTCCTCTAGTTGAAGCATGAGTCAAGTATCCCCACTATTTCTCTCTCCTTCTTGACCCTAGGGCTCTTGGCATGGAATAACAAGGTCTCCAGAGAAAAACTTTTTAAAAAACCTCCCTTTCTCTAGAGTTTTGTCTCCATTCTATTATTGGCTGGCTCTGTGACCTTGGGCCAATTCCTTTCCTTCTCTGGGTCCTGCGTTTTTGAAATAAAAGACAGGGAGGTTGGATTAGCTGATCTTAAAGGGCCCTCCTAGCTGCATGTTTCTATAATTTCCCAGTGACCAACGGGCCAGCTTCTAGTATCAAGTCTGATCTGTTCTTTTCTCACCAAAATGGTTGGTTGCTAAAGCAATCAAATCATTAATATGGACTAGAAGGAAAACCTGCAAGTAAGAATGTTTTTCTCTTAAGTATTTTCCTGCTTATAGGCAAACAGCTAAAGGAACATCGTGGTGGACTTTAAATCACATTCAAGCGTTTATCTCATTGAGTTCTATAGAAGGAAACCAATGGCAGTGAAACTGACCATTTCACACATCTCTTCCCTGAAAAGAACAGCGATCATTGTTCTTGCATATTTTCTTTCATTTAAATTACATGACATTCATCATAAGAGATATTATGTCCTCCTTCATCCAGGAAACTGGACCAAACTTGTACTGGATTTGAACTCGTATCTTCTCTCCTTAACATTTTCACTGATGCACTCCCAGCTAGCCCTATATTAAAAGGTCAAAATCTCAAACTAGGTAAGGCCTTGGATGTGCCCCAAGGAGCTTTAGTGACCAGTGTTCATTTCTTCCAATGTTGTTTCCTTGACAACAGTTGTACTCCCTCTGTGCTTTACATTAGGATTGATCTATGGGAGGGGTGATTAAAGTGCAAATACTCTGGTCTTCTTGCTCCAGAGGTCTTCACTTGGCAGATCTGGGGTGGATCCCTGGTGTATGCATTTTAATTCTCTGTTCAGATTACTCTTAGGGCCCAGGAATGCTAAAGAACCATAGTGTTAGACCTCCGGGAGTTAGGGACATTCAGTGGCCTATCTTCCTAACTAGATGGTAGGCCCTAGTGGAATGGGCCCTGAGCCTTTTTCTTTTTCTTTTTTTTTCTTTTTTGTTTTTTGTTTGTTTATTTGGTCTGTGGTAGGGGTTAAAAAATATTTGCAGATTAACAGTGAGAAAAAAAGAGAGGAAATTTATCTGGAGTTAAGGCACACTGGTGCCTTAACTCCCACTGGTGAAGAACAGACTGTCTGACAGCACAAGTCACAGGAGAAGGGTTGTGTTCCATGGGACAAATTCTCATAAGCCTTTCAGGATTCAGATGAGCTGGCCAACTAGCAGCCCCTTTCTTGTCCCACCTCCATTCATTCCTCTTCTGCTGATTTATTTTCATCAAAACACTTAACACCTGCTTGTCCTGTCCTGCTCTCCACCCCTACTACCGCTAGTGTTCGTTACTTGAGAGTCAGAATCTGCTCTGCGGCTCACTTCCATACTCCCAGTGCACACAACAGTCCTTGGCACACAATGAAGGGAATGAAAAAAGAATTATGTGATGTCCTGAGTCACAGCAGGAAGGAGTGAGATTGGAGGGGATACAGGCTAGTCTTGAGTATTGCAGGGCTCGTGAGGCAAAATGCTAAGTTACTCCAACACTTAATTAGCTATTTTTATTAAGTGTCCAAGCCTCCTTCATTTAATGGGTGTTTTACTCCTTTTATCTCAAGAAAGATGGCAGAAGTTTGTGTCTTTTGGCTTTGATCACATTATTTCTGGGTTTTGTTACTTAATAAGGCAGAAGTTTAAATTACCATCATTCTCCATTGCCTGTTGAGGGGTTAGCTGTACTGTACAGAATGGGTTTTGGCAATTTTTCAATGGAGGGAAGAAAAGGAAACCTCTTTTTGGGAGTTGTAGTGGGGGAAGGAGGGAAAGCCATTTACCTGAGCCCCTGGGGCTCCATCTGTTTTCCAGAAAAGGTCTGCCGTGAAATTGAGTCACTTGAGCCTTGTGAGGGTGACAGCCTGGGGCAGGTAGGAGGAGGACTGGGCCAACTATAGCCTACAGTCATCACGGAGCCAAAGAGGAAGTTTGGAAGGTGAAGTCACAGTCTGTCCGTGTTCAGGGCCTTCTCATCCTTTACAGCGCAATCAAACACATTGTCAGGCTGAGCAAAAGCCACTTCTGCAGGTCCTCCTTAAAATGTGCAATCGCCTAGGCTCTGGTTTGAGGCTCATGTGAACAGGATGTACACTTACTCCCTTTCCTCTCCATTCACTCACGGCCGGGCTAGTGTGATGGCTTACAGAACACGGTAACACTGGCTTGTTGGACATTTAGATCACTTCAGCCAAAGGTCTGTGCCTGTATTAATTAGCTTCTGCGAAAACATTGCCTTCACTTAAACTGTTTGAATACATCTTGTTGAATCATCGGCTTGACTCAAGTGTTATTAATTCAAGAATCAAAATGTCTTTTGTCCCTATCAGATAAACGTTGCCATAGCAAAGGTAGCGTAAACAGATTTGTTCAAGCCACAAAAACCTATAGAAGCCCACAGACAAAGGAGGACCGGTTTTGCCTTCACAGAGGCCCTGGTGCTGCAGTTAATGCTACCCAGTGGCCTAGAACACAGCCACACAAACCCCATGCTGATGAGTGGACCCTGGGACCCACTTATCCCACGGAGAAGCCTTTGTCGTTGGAGGGCTTTTATCAAATTTGAGCAGTCGGTGGAACATCTGGCTTTAATACTGATAGAAGCTGTCGGATTTTGGCTGTTCTCTGGCCTTGCATATTTTCCACCCTCTGTATCAGCGCCTGTTGTCAGTGATTTGATGAAGTTAAATGGACTGCATTTGATTCCTCGAGCACAAGAAAAATTACAGAATAAGTGTGAGTTGCTCTGGGTTAGGATCCCAAAGCATTTAAGAAGCAAAGAGAATGAAGAAAGCACTTTGCAAGACCTCATCTCAGGTGAGCCCACCTTGTTTACCAAGAATCAAGGAGGGTGCGGTTAAACCATATGGGTGCTGTCACTGAACCGGTACCCACAACTTTTGTGGGTTTGATTGCAGCCAGAAAAAGAAAAAGGATGGTGAGAGGGCGGCGCAGGATTGAAATGAGTGTGCAGGGTCTTTTGATGTCAGTCTTCCCCAGAGGACCTTGTCAATCTCACCCACCCTCTGCCAGGCCAGTTGATGTTGTCTGGCACAACTGGCAATCACGGTGCAGAAAATGACAGGACCCAAGTGAAGATGGAGATTGAATTCACACCTCATCACATCCCATAAAGGGCAATTTTTCAAGGTCAGCATTTAGGTGAATTAAAGGAACAGCATTTGGCAGAGGGCCCTCTGCTCACCCCTCGGCAGGCCATCCATCCAGCTGCCACTCTTTGTGTGCAGGGAGAACTCAGACACACACACACACACACACACACACACCCTGCACTCTAATGAGCACATCTGTGTCCTACCAAGCAGACTGGTGGGTTTGGGTACAGATCTTATTTGTTAAAAAAAATGCCCCCATGATGTCCAAGAGAGGAAAACTGAGACAGCAATTGTAAATACATTGGTGAGGGGAAAATAGGCTCAAGAAGTGCCAAATTATCTTCATCTGGGAGTGAGAGAGTTTCATCTGTAACTACCTAAACGTGAAAGTGGGACCTGTACCCCCAGATACTCCCTCCCTTGAGCCAGACAGGCTGCTGGCTGTTCTGATGGAGGGCTGCCTGTCGCCCATGAAAGGAGGGTGTGTTTGGGTAGTGTCCTGGCCCACCAAGCATGGAGCTCACCCAGCCCAACTGCTTCATCTCCAGAAGGAGGCCACTGAGGTCCAGAGAGGCAGAGTGAGTTTCCCAATGTCGAGTAGCTAGCTCGAGCCAGAGGTAGAGCTTGTTTCCCTAATTCCTAGCCAGATGCTCTGCTGGCCTCCATGCTGCTTTTGAGATGCAGATAAAACAGCCTTCCTCGTCGCTTCCAACAGGAGTCCTGTTCTGGTCACTGAAATCCTCTGGTTAGGTTCTATTAAGTCAGTTCAATGGTCATTTATGAAATACCTACCACACTTCTGATAACATTCGGTGTCTTGAGGACCCAGGAATTACAGATCCAGCATGAGACTGTCATGTAAAAGTTTTATCACATGCATTGGTCCTCTTCTTATTCTCGCGGAAGATGAAGCTGAGGGACAGAGAGGTAGATAAAAAGTTTACGTGAGTGCTAAAGAGGGAGAGGCTGCTTCCCAGTGAGGTTCTGGAGAGGACTTAGTGGAGAGGTACTGAAGTTGTTTCTTAGAGAATGGTTAGGGTTCTGATGCGAAGAGCCGGAGAGTGGGGAGCATTTCATGTGGGGAGCATGAGGAATATCATGGGTTCTGGAGACCAACATTAATAGACGTTTGTCATCTTACCATAAGTCCTAGTCCATTCTGTTTCTAAGTATTTCTATAAACTCTAGTCCAAAGAAGTGGAGATTTGTTATCCTGGAAATTTCTTCTTGTTCTGTATATTGAACTTCATTTCTAGGTTTTGGAGGAGAAACAAAGCAAGAAAGCCACAAAACAAACACAAAGCTACAGCAAAGTAGGCTGAGTGTGCACACTGATGAACAAACTATGCAATTCCAGTGCAATAACACAAGAAAACAATTAAAAATAAGGGAGAAAACTAGGCTGAGGGAAAGAAAGTATATAAAAATAATCAGGTGAGATGGGGGCAGTGAAATAAGAAGAAACTAGAACAGTGGTTTCTAGGGAGTTTAACCCTGAAATCTTAACAGCTTTTGTTCAAATAAAGAACAGAAGATTGGGTCCCCTTCCACAATCTCACCTGTGTCCCAACACACACACATGCATACACAACCCCCGGTAGCACCTGGATGAACTGCATGTAACACTCCTAGTTCCCAGATTAGAGTGTGTGCTCACTGGTGTCGGAGAAGGCAATGGCAACCCACTCTAGTACTCTTGCCTGGAAAATCCCATGGACGGAGGAGCCTGGTGGGCTGCAGTCCATGGGCTCACGAAGAGTCGGACACAACTGAGCGACTTCCCTTTCACTTTTCACTTTCATCCGTTGGAGAAGGAAATGGCAACCCACTCTAGTGTTCTTGCCTGGAGAATCCCAGGGACGGCAGAGCCTGGTGGGCTGCTGTCTATGGGGTCGCACAGAGTTGGACATGACTGAAGCGACTTAGCAGCAGCAGCAGCAGCTCACTGGTATGCTTCAAGGTTTATTTCTCAACAGCCCTCAGTATGTTGATTGCCTTACCCTTAACTATAGTGAACACACTCACCATCACTTCTCCCCACCCCCATGCACACACACACTTGTCCTCCATAAATTTTTCAACTGTAGTTTGTATTGCCACCAATATTCACGTTCTAATATTGGCACAAAAACAGAGTATGAAAAAAGTGAGTGAACGAATTCCTCTCTAAAATAGCTGAGTACTTTCTGTGTGTTGTGTGCCATGGGACAATTAGGATATTCTTACTGCATCAAGTTTAAAACTGAAGGTCAGTCCAAATAAAACTCACTACTTTGCAGCAAAAATGTTTGAACAACAACCTGTTGTGAAGGTTTGTGGCCCCTGCCAAGATCCATTTGTTGAAGTCCTAAACCTGGTGAGATGTTATTAGGAGGTAATGAAGTACAGTGAGATGAGGTCATGAGGAGGCACCCCCTGAAACCTCACCCCTGTGATGGGATTAGTACTTTTACAAGAATAGAAATAGACACCAGAGCCTTCCTTCCCCATGTGAGGACACAGCAACCATCTTCAAGGCAGGAAGAGAGCCCTCCCTTGAACCTAACTAGACTGATACCCTGATCTCAGACTTGCAGCATCCAGAGCTAGGAGAAGGAAATTTCTGTTGTTTAAACCACGCATTCTCTAGTATTTTGTTACAGCAGTCTGAGTTAAGATATACTGCATGGTTTTTCATTCTCTTAAGCTCCATAATTCCATAAAAAATTGAAAACTCCCATCCTTAAATGGCCAGCTTAAATTTCTTTAAGCTGGTACTTCTAAACTCATTCTAGAGAAACATTTTTTTTTTCTCCCCATAGAGATATCCCGTGAGATACCAGGATTCTGATGAAGCCAGTAGATGGGTTTTTTTTTTTTTTTTTTTTTTAAATCTTTGGATACTTTGATAATCCAAAGACTGGAGCCTAAAACTGAGGTCCAAAACTTGGAGCTCAATGTCCAGCTTGGTATCAAAATATTTTTGAAAGACCTTTAGTCCCTTGTCTCTACCTCCCAGTATTTTCACCCAAAGTCTGGGGATTTGTTCCCCCTTTTCCTTCACACAAAAATTTAGGAAATAGCATGCCTATCATTCATTCATGAAAGAGATGTTCTATTGTACCCAGAGAAATTTTAGTTTTTCAAAATTTTGTTTGGAAAAATGGATATTTATATGGAATCATAAAGCTAGTTTGATACTTCTCAGGGAAAAGAAAGGTGTGGATTGTAGTTTGGAGTCTATCTGAAAGAGAAATATCTTGGTTATAAATCCATTTTTTTTATCAATAGGCCAGAGGAAGGGGAAATGAGACTTTAGTTATTAAAATTCCTAATTAAGTTCTTAATGGCAGAAACACCTCAGAATGTTCCATGGTTTCATTTGGCACTGAGGCACTCAGACTCTTTTTCAAACATTAGGTCAAGATGTTGGGTTGAACACCAGGAAAATAAACTTCCTTATGAAGGCTCCAAGGCATAAAAACACAGAGAAAAGGCGTTCCCTGTGGAACTCTGATATAAGGATTTCCTTTAGGAGCTGAGATTTGTGAAAAAATAGGAGTTAGCATATTTTGGTGGTTTATCCACTGAAAAGAGTATCCCAAAGTGAAGTTGTTAAAAAATTATAGAAGTTTTATGTATGGGTAAAGTTCCTAGGATACTCCATGTTTTAGCAAATGCCAAAAGTTTGTGAAATCTTCCTGATTTCTGTGCCTCCACAGGGTACCATAATTTAATCTAGTTGGTGGCACCAGACGCTGGTTGCCACAGCCAGCCATTATGGGCAGGGGTTCCAAACATATGGCCTGCGCATTGCGTCCCGTCCTCTTCCCTCCATGAATTACTTTTATATTGGATGCCAACCTAGCAAATGCACGAATCTTCATGCACGCTGCCAGCCTGCTACCAGCCAGCCGCCCTTTTTTCCCTCCCCACTGATACCCTCAACCTCCCAGGCCAGAATCCTGTGCTGAGTACCAGGCAAGGGGGCACGCAAGAAAGCATGGGCTGGTGACACCGGGGGGCTGCCCTTTCTGTCTGTAACTGAAACGCAGTGCCCAGCACGTGCCCTGGATCCCCCCCAGCCATTGTGTTCAGTTTCCCCAGCACAGCTCTCTGCTGGGCTGCTGTTAGAGTCGCACAGTGACCTGCAGATCTAAGGGAAAAAACAGATGTCCCAATAAATTTTTGTCAAAACGTAATTACCTCGGGATTAGAAAACCTCATGGGGGTGGGGAGGGAAAGGAACAGATGCGTTACTTTCAAATATGCAATCACTATTCTGCAGAAGTTTAAATAATCAAGAGGATTAAATGATGGCAGTTGGGAGTGTTCCCCTGTTTATTTTGGTCCTCTCCTTTCTTTACCTTCAGCTCTGGACGGTTTGGAAGGCTCTACTGCTCGCCTTGCACGAATGGTGCTCCAAGCAGGAGGGGAGCATGTTGCTCAAAGGATCATCCTGAGTGCTTTTTCATAAATAAATCTCAGCAAATATGACAGGCTGTCTCTCCCTCAGGAATCTGGCCAAGTCTTTTCTTCCTCTCCAGCCGACAAAATATGATAAACTATGAGTTTTCCCAGTAACCATAAAAGATTCTTATTTTCATGATTTGAACTGCTGGGTGCAGGTCAAGGTAGTATATCAAACAGGAATTCTTGGGGGGAATATCCTTTTTCTGTTTTCTGTTTGCACATTTTTCAAGTCGGAGGGGGTGCTGGGTGCTGATTGAAGATTCATTGAGTTATTTGTTAGCTGGTTGTCATAAGGCTCTTAAGGTGAGATGCTCATCTCTTTTAAGTATTTGCTTATAGGCCAAAGGGAAGGAGAAAACTCGGGGGGAAAACCTGAAGTCCCAAAAGATCAGGGTTCAAGAAGCCATCGTTGCTTCAAGTTGTTGGATTTTGTCACCATTGGGTAGAGGTTAGGTGAGATATTACTACACTGCACTCCAACCTGTCTTCAAAACAGCCCAACCTGGAACAGAGGCTGAGGATCCCTTTGTACTCTTGGATTATGGGAATTCAAGTCATATTTTTAAGGCTTTTACCTTTATAGAAAATGGTTTTTGTTTGGTAACATTATAAGTTAATCTTCAGAATAATTACCAGTTATCAGGAGTCTACTCATTGCCAAGGTCCATGCTAAGCCCTTTACATCTACGCTCCCTGATCCTCCCAGAGGTGTTGTAAAGGAAGCATTGTCACCCTAATGGGGTGATATGGAAATTGAGGCACAAACAAGTCAAATAACCTTTTCACATAGTCACAAAGGTAGCAAGTGAGAAAACTCAAGTTTGAATCCATGTGTTAATGTATATAAAGACTTCATCTGTCCATTATCATCTTAGTCCTTGGGATATATATATATATGTATATCATATATACACAACAGCTGAATGTGCTCGGAAAGTGGAAATAACAGCCTGAAAGAGCAACTTGTGCTACACTATCCTGGCCATGATACATACACTTTCTGCATAGAGAAGTCATTTATAATAAGCCTATTTTGCTTCCATTTGCAGATAGTGGAATTATTTGTAAGTTAGATTTATGCGCTCCCACAATTTTACCCCATTACAGGTAGTCTGGAGCCAACCACATATATTTAGACAAGAAAGAGTTAAAAAGGAAATCCTGCTCGAGGCAGTAAGCAGAGGAGAGTTGAGTCCAGCTGCTTCCGGGGGATATCTGATAGAGGGAGGCAGTCAGGAAACAACCACAGGGAAAAGAATTCTCAGGAATGGGGGTGTCTTCCTGGTTGCCATCAGCCTGGAAGTTATCTTTTCCCACCTAAATCCAGAGAGGCTTGTAAAACTCCAGAGTCCACAGTAGCATGAGGAAAGAGATCTTTTTGCGGAGAGAACTAAGAGAATGCCTTTCCCCTGGAAGAAGTGATATATTTGGAGGATCCAGAGCCATGTGGACTTGTAAGCTAGCACATAGAGGAAGCCACAAAAGTTGTCATTGGAGAGGCTGAGAAACTTGAAATTTGGTTAATTGCCCTTATTTTAAGAAAGGATGAATCCAGTATGAGACACGGACACAGACAAAGGCACTCAAGGGCAAAGCCCATCTAATAAGATGGAAAGGAGGAGAGAGGCTCAGACAGTACTGGGACAAACACCGTCCTTGACCAAACTTGAGTCAGGTTCCTCTGAGTCTTCTTTTGACTTGACCTAGGGCTCTGTCTTTGATCTGCTTAGTTCAATTTTATTTAGCAAGACTCCTCCTGAGCCAGTTGTTCAAAAATCTCCCACACTTGGTATCTGATCATCCTGACCTGCCTTTAGCAAGACCTCCTTCTGAGTTGGTCTTGCAATAAGCCCCTTAGCCTCNCCTAGGGCTCTGTCTTTGATCTGCTTAGTTCAATTTTATTTAGCAAGACTCCTCCTGAGCCAGTTGTTCAAAAATCTCCCACACTTGGTATCTGATCATCCTGACCTGCCTTTAGCAAGACCTCCTTCTGAGTTGGTCTTGCAATAAGCCCCTTAGCCTCTTAATAATCTGTCATCCATTGACCCCACCCTGATCCTTGGCTATAAATCTCCATTTATCCTTGTTGTATGTTAAGCTCTCTCTCTCTCCTCTACTGCAAAACCGCTATTAAAGTAGTACCTTTTGAAGAGTCTTCGTTACTATTAGGGTCTGAATAATTTATTATTCATTAATACACACATTTATTAATTACAAATATTTGGAATTGTAAAGTAGGCAGGAAAATGGAAATGGAAACATTGACAGAACTCAACACATGTAAAAATTGCCTCCATCCAAACGNTAAAGTAGTACCTTTTGAAGAGTCTTCGTTACTATTAGGGTCTGAATAATTTATTATTCATTAATACACACATTTATTAATTACAAATATTTGGAATTGTAAAGTAGGCAGGAAAATGGAAATGGAAACATTGACAGAACTCAACACATGTAAAAATTGCCTCCATCCAAACGCTATTTGACGATAGAATGCTTCATGTTGATGTCTGAATTGGTCAGTCTCTTACAGCATCCAGCAGTAAAATGCAAAATACAATATAACCTGATTACAAGGTTAAATTTAAAACTTTGTAAATGGTATGAGATTTCATAAAAATGCTATTGGAAAATCACTTTACCCACAGCATTTGCACATCTCGTAGTTTTAGATCAGTTAACATTTGAAGAATAGAAAACCACCAAGGAGGGTCATATGACAGGTATGTTGGAAGACAATGACTTAAGTGTCAAAAGGTTAAGGAAGCCCTGAGAAATGACTCTCTTTATGATAATTTCATTAAAGTCATGTGTGAAGGGAAGGAGATACTATAATGAGCAGTGATGCAGTTGTGTCAAAAAATGATGGCCTTAAATTCAAACACTTGATCCTTTTCTTTGTTTTAAAAATTAACAGATTATAACCTAAACTGAGACAAACTTGCCTTCACAGTTTTAAATTTCAGTCAAGTCCTTGTTTTAAATGTATTCACTTTAAGTGAATTTTCTGCTGTAAAATAACCTTATATAATGAGACTTTCAGTTATATTAGTTAACCAGATATGGTTCATTCTTAAGCATCAACCCTTATCAATTAATCTTTTCTACTGCTTTTATGAAATAATACGTTAAAATAATCCCATCGTGTGTTGTTAAGAAGTACCCGAACAAGAAATTAAATTGGCTGCTTCTAGAAGAAGGCTTGAGATATTTTCAGAGAATTCAGAGGGAAAAAGATATGGAGATTAAGACAAAGCAGAGATGAAGATATAAAGATATCTTGGCTTCCCTGGTGGCTCAGACGGTAAAGCATCTGCCTGCAATGAGGGAGACCCGGGTTCGATTCCTGGGTCAGGAAGATCCCCTAGAGAAGGAAATGGCACCCCACTCCAGCACTCTCGCCTGGAAAATCCCATGGACAGAGGAGCCTGATAGGCTACAGTCCATGGGGTCGCAAAGAGTCAGACACAACTGAGTGACTTCACTTTCACTTAAATGATTCAGCAAAAGGACTCTTTCTATTTCTAAAGTATTTATAAATGTAATAAAATAAAATTTCCTCAAAAGGGCATAATGTTCATCAAGAGAAATTTGATGTTATATGTAACAGGTACTTTAAAAACAATGGATAGATGTCTATCAAATTCAAAGGGAAAGAATCGTAACAAGCTAGACACTGTTGTTCAGACATAAAGATTAATCCAGACATCCTGAAATAGGAACAAACGCAACAGACATGGCACCCATAAATCTTCCCTGAAAAAAGTAACTGATGAAAAATTACTCCAAACAAGTTGAGTCAAAATAAAGAATTTAGGAATAGACAGACTGTAGTAAAAACTGGTGATAAACACTGCATTCATTTAAATATGAAACTAAGATGAGCCAACCAAGAGAACAGCAGTTGCAAAAAGGAATAAGAAAGTCATAAACAGTAACCTAGGAAAAGAAGAGAAGCAACAGAAATTCGACAGTAGAAGTATGGGAAATGAGAGGAAGTGAAAAATAATAAAAATCACTTCAGGTTTTAAAGCAGAGTTAATTGATATTGCCTAAAAGTGATGCCAGTGGTAAAGAACCTGCTGGCCAATGCAGGATACATAGAAAGGCTGATTCAGTCCCTGGACTGAGAAAATCCTCTGGAGGTAGGCATGGCAACCCACTCCAGTATTCTTGGCCAGAGAATCCCACGGACAGAGGAGACTGGCAGGCTGTAGTCCGTGGGGTTGCAAAGAGTCGGACATGACTGAAGTGACTTAGCAAATGCATGCAGGCAAAATGTGGATACATTGCTGTATAAAAAGGTCCCAACTTCTTAATGGTTTCAGTGACCTCTCCTGTTTATCTTAGAGGACTCTTAGCAATTAATATCTTTTGTGGTGAAGAAATATTTAATCTGATGCGCTGCAGTTCCTTTGATTTTTATTTTGCTCTGTGTATTTGGAATAACGTTAGCAGATGGTCCAATCATACTCCTATTGAGAACCACTATTTCATGCGTGAGGACATTTAAGAATACTGCAGGCCCCTGTCTGCTGAGAGGAACATTCAGGTCAGAGATTATTCCAACTCCAGTTCACATTGGTCAGCTACCTCAAACAAACATTCAGTTACAGAAGAATCAGCAAATGCTCAGCTACATCCTGCCTGCTGATTTCTGGACAATTCTTTTTTGTGCTATGCTGTGCTTAGTCACTCAGTCATGTCCGACTCTTTGCAACCCCATGGACTGTAGCCTGACAGGCTCCTCTGTCTATAGAATTCTCCAGGCAAGAATACTGGAGTGGGTTGCCATTCTCTTCTCCAGGGGATCTTCCCAACCCAGGGATCAAACCCAGGTCTCCTGCACTGCAGGTGGGTTCTTTACCATCTGAGCCACTAGGGAGGCCCTTAACCAACAACTAATGAAGTCCAGTATAATCCTAGGATACAAAGAGGAATTTAATCTATAAATTGTACTGCTGATCCTTTTTATATAAGTCACTGAGTGCATTTCACCAACTATCTGTGAGACCTCTGAAAATACCTTAATGTCTTTTCCCAAAATAATGTTAATGTTACATTTTTCTTAGAGGTAACAAAGCTGAGTGCAAAAGGACACATATTTGCATAAATACAGTACTCTAGAATGCAAGAGAAGTTTTAAGATTTCAGATTTGGACAATAAAGACAATGCTCTTTCTGTGGGGAAAAAAAAAAATGCTGAGTCTGTGCTTCCCTTTCTGAGATCTTTTCAGCAGAACATAGCATGTTTCCATGCCCCATCCCTCCATTCTACCTGAAGCATACATTCCTGGTTGATTTAATTTGCTCGAGTCTGATTTTGGGTATTCTCATAAATTTGTACTATGTTGAAAAAAAAGGAAAGACATGCTTTTCCAGTAAACTCTCCCTCCAGAGGCCCTTTATTCAAATGGGCTTTGGGAGTTTCTTTTCCTAGATTAGAGATCCTGATACCATGTTTCCCAAAACTATACTGTTTGAGTCCTGATTAACTTAGTTTGAGTAAAAACTCTTGATTAGCAGAAAAAGTAGTAGGAGTAAATGACAGTGGCATTACTAGGTCCTAAAATGACTGCATATGGACATGAGATCTAGGTGGCCTTCGACTATTGTACAACTTGTCACCACTTCTTCCTAACAGATAAAGACCCATTGGTGCTTTATTCATTCGGAAGATGCGTCATGGACTTGACCTGCCTTGAGCTTTTGCTGGCGTGTGGCCTCGGGAGAGAGACTCAGGAAGGGAAAGTCTCCGTATTATCCAGGATACAAATGGCAGTGCTACCTATTTCAGAGAACATCCTAAAGGAAAGAAAATTTATCAGACCAAACTTCCCATTGGCCAGTGCTTACAAATGTGTCTAGTGGCACATTTCCCACTCAGGTATGATTCATTTTGGAATTTTAAGGGCTGAATTTGATGGCATGAAATAGGTACCATGCTCTAAGGGCTGTCTGTACTCTATCTTGCTGTTTCTTGATACTAACACCTTGGTTATTGCAACAGTCCAGCCATCTAGATAGTCTTTTAAATCTGCACTTTCTGAAGCCAATAAAAGGGTACATTTAGAGAAGATAGAATCTGTGCTGCACAGTGTGCCTCAGGTAAAAGTTGTTGAGTATATTCTAGTACCACCAAATGAATAAGGTATGCAGCTGATTCTACAGATCATTTCCAGTGCTGTCTCTAGTTTGAATGATTACCTTTAACATCTGTGTGTCCCTTGATGTCCTCTTTCCATATTGTCTGTGTTGGAATGTTCTGGCCCTTATTAAAAAGTTGTAATTTTTATTTCTGTATTTGCTCAAGACTTACATTTTAGGTATACATTTTATGTATAGTCATTTTCAGTAATTTTCTACAGAAAGTGAGCCTCTTTGGCAAAGACTTAGTGACATGACATGCAATAGTACATGGGGAAAGAGTACGTCCCTGCTCACCCCCTTGTATTTACATGGGGCAATGTGACTAATTCTAGCCAGTTAAGAGTGAGGGAAAACCCATGTGTTAATGAAATGCCAAGGACCAAGGATTGTGTGTTCAGTTGTGTTTGACTCTTTGCGGCCCCATGGACTGTAGCCTGCCAGGGTCCTCCGTCCATGGAATTTTCCAGGTAACGATAGTGAAATGGGTTGCCATTTCCTTTTTCAGGTGATCTTGCTGACCCAGGAATCAAACCCAGGTCTCTCGTGTCTTCGGCATTAGCAGGCAGACTGTTTTACCACTGCACCACCTGGATTGTGTCTGTATATCTGTCAGCTTGCTCTTTTGTTACAGCGGCCACGAGGGCATGTGTTGATTGGGGGAGCTAAAAGATTGAAGTGGATGGGATCCTGAGCTAACAAATGGAGCTTGGCTGACCAGGAGAGACCTCCAGAGCTGTAGGAAACTCTGCAGAACTAAGAAATGAACCTTTGGCTCAAGACATTGAAATTTTTGTGGGCTGTTCGTTACCACAGAACAACCTTGCTTGTCCTGACTAATACAGCTTCTCTCGAACACACTCTGCAAAATGGTGACCATTTTACTTCTTCACTGAAATTATCTCTCTGATCTAAGAGTTCTTTGTCTGGGCTCTATCTAGGGATACTGTTTTCTTTCAGTCATATTTGCTTTCAATTCAGGTACATGGGTGTGGGGCAGATTAATAAGACACTTGTTCCAAATGAGGCAATTCTGTTTTAGACATCCTGCTGTAAACACACGTTTTCATTCAGTTGACCCCCATGGTACTTCCTGTGTAATACCATTCAACATTCCTTAGAGGCACATCCACTTACGAATTATTACTAAACCCCCTTGTGCTTGATGTCATGTAAGCTTCAAAGATTTGGTTTCTTTGAGGTATTAGGATCATTCTAGATTAATACTAATTTATGAGCTATTAGTTTCCTGCACTTTTTAAAAGACTGATATTCAGATATTCATAGATTTCTTCTCGGGCATTCTGAACACTTAAAAATTGTATATATGTATCACTTTTCTATTAAATGGTTATAGCACTTGCCTTATGTTGTCTCTCTGCTATGTTATGTTCAGAAATGAGGAGTCTTAGCTATTAACATTGCTAAGGAAATGTTTCTGAGCACCGTTGTTTTAAATCACTATGTACTCTGTGATTACATAGTGCGAGACTACTGTCAACAACAATACGACAAACCCATAACAGTTCACTTGTTGTTCAATAGCTCTTTTACATGCATGATTTTGACTGAGTCTGAGCTAAAACTAGATTATTGCTTTCAGTATTTAATAGATAAGGAAATTGAAGCTCGGAGTTTAGAAACACTTTCCCTTTGGCCAACTAGATCATAAAATATGCCTTTAGATTGAGCTGTCCCTATATTTGCTTTTTGAATTAATACTTTAATAAGTTACTTCTCTGGGTGTAAGAAAGAACTTGAGAATAGAATTTTTCAAATTGAATGTGCAGTTTAGAACTTCTCTATTAGGATCCATTGGTAATTAGGAACTGAATGGAAATGCATTGCAGCCCTGCGTGCTGAGAGTTTTGCCTTGTCTCTTCCCTCCTCCTTGGTCGCCAGCCCTCACGTGTGTTCCTCCTGCCAGAATGGAGAACCAGGATTGTTTTTCACATAGTGTACCTTGTGCCTCTGTGCTGTGGGAACTTATATTAATTACTGGACTCGAGTCCCTCTGGGAGGGAGGAATATGAGATGACCACTTGTAAAGTGGCCACTCTAAAAGAGCTATCTCAAATTCCCCAAATAAACATTGAATCAAGATATCATATTAGTATTCTAGAAGAGTCGGTGGCATGGCGCCACCGACTCAATGGACTTGAGTTTGAGCAAGCTCCAGGAGATGGTGAAGGACAGGGAGACCTGGTGTACTGCAAGTCCATGGGGTGACAAAGAGTTGGACACGACTGAGTGACAAACAACAGCAACAATTCTAGAAGAGAGAAGGAAAAATCATTTAATCTGAAATATTAAGAAAGGTACAGTGGTTTAGGTGATATTTTTGTTTTTAAAAAAATTTCAGTGAGTAGCAGGTCTATGTCACATGTAGTTGATATTCTTTCTTCAATTAGAGACATTTATTACAAGTGAAAATTTAGAGGGTATCTCATATTTAAGAAGAGACAAAGAGTGAAAGTGAAGTCGCTCAGTCGTGTCCGACTCTTTGCGACCCCGTGGATTGTAGCCTATCAGGCTCCTCTGTCCATGGGATTTCCAGGCAAGAGTTCTAGAGTGGATTGCCATTTCCTTCTCCAGGGGATCTTCCCAACCCAGGAATGGAACCTGGGTCTCCCGCACTGTAGGCAGATGCTTTAACGTCTGAGCCACCAGGGAAGCTTAAGAAGAAACAAATTACAATATAATTCAACAGTATATTTCTGGTTATATACTCATCAAAGACCTTAGATCTTTTCCAGTTATCCTACTCATGTGCCTCCCACACTTTCTGTTATTCAGGCATCTATATAATACAGGCTTAAAAAAAAGAAAGATTAACATTATGTGCTGGTTGTAGAGGGATAAAAAGAGATATTTGTCTCAAAGCTGTCTGGGTACTTTCTAATTACTCTTATCTATGGGAACCAAATCACTGGACTGTTATTGAGTTAGACGAGAGATCTGAGTTCTAAGCTCATCTCTATTCCTACCTGACTAGATGACTTGCATGCACAGTCTTTTCAGGCCTCAGTTTCCTCCTCTGTAAAAGGAGAAGTTTCCACTAGATTATCTCTAAGGTCTCTCCAGCACCAATATATTTTATCCTTCAACACTTAGAGAATCTAATGGCAACATCTGGAATTGATTCATGAAGGAAAGCGTAATCATACCATTTGCCCCCACTCCTTTTAGCCTCAAACTACTATAACTTTTCATAGTTACAGAATATCCCTTCTCAGATGATACCATAAATTCAGAAGATTACACTGGGCTTCTCTATAACTTTTCTCTAATGGGCTAAAGGAAATTGCTCCAATTGAATTGGCATGCTTGCAAACAACCAATCTGTGAAATCAGTGGACTTCACATAGTCTAATTTCTTTTAAAAATATAGTTTAAAGAGTCCACAGCCTACTTTCCCCACTGGCATAATATCACATGTTTATGTTGCAAAGGAAAATTACTTCTTCCTGAAGTCGAGATGGAGAGTAACTTAAATGTCATAAAGTAAAAGTCTTTTAGGTGAGTTGTTTAAAAATTTATCCTGTAACGTGACAAAGGGTACATTTTGGCCAACACTGTGGCAGTTCTCAAAGATAAAGTTTCGATAATTTTTTTTAGAAAATGTATTTTTAAATTTTAAAATTAGTGTCTGTTTACTGAAAGTTGCTGAGAATTTTTCAAGGAGACACAAACTTGTCACATAAGTTTCCCATAGATTGTCTGGCATGTTTATAATGAACCTAACAGAAGAGAAGGCGTACATACACACAAGAACAGGGAGCATAAAAGTGTAACAGTGATACACATTTGATTGTGTTAAATGAAAAATACAAGTGATGGTATCAAAACACTATACCCAGTAATTGAAAACTATCTTAAGAACAAAGGCTTGATCAAATACTATTTGAGTAACTAGCCATTGGCAAACAGTTTTCCTTGCTTGGATAACAAATGAACACCTTGAAAACTTAGTTTGGTTACAGACTTGTTTTCATTTTTTATTTTTGTGAAAAGATTTTGCCACAGAAGATATTCCCTTTTAATTAAAACATTTTCTGACCACTGCTTTTCTGTGATGAATGCTTGTCTAAGAATATCAATATGCATTGTATTCTTTCAGCACAGTGCATGTCCTTGCATAATAAAGCCATGCTTTTTGAAAATATATTTTTATTTAAGTATAGTTAATTTACAATGTGTTCATTTCTACGATATATCAGAGTGACGCAGTTATATATTCTTTTTCATTATGCTTTACCCCAGGCTATTGAATATAGTTCTCTGTGCTATACAGTAGGACTTTGTTGTTATTCTGTATATAATAGGTTGCATCTGCTAACCCCAAACTTCACTCCATCCTTCCCCTGCACCACCCCCTCCCTTGCAGCAACAGGTTTGTTTTCCATGCCTCTCAGATTAAAATCATGCTTTGATATCTAATTTGATAGCAAAATTTTACTGTACCTTAATACAGCAAATTTCACTTTTCTTGGCATAATGAGAATACACAGATAATAAAGAATTTTAAAATATCAAAAAAATAAATGATTGCAAATAAAATCAATACAGAATACTTTGAGTACTTGGGCATTAAAAAATGTCAGAAAGAAAATGTGTAAAACAGAATTATGTCCTTGAGAATTTAAAATACACCCTGAGTCTATTATGAAGAAATGGAGGAAAAAGCCATCATTTAAAAGTTATGAGAATAATTAGGAACTGTTACTTTAAAATTGGGCTTCCCAGAGTGGTGATAGTGGTAAAGAATCTGCCTGTCAGTGCAGGAGACTCAAGAGACAGGGTTCCATTCCTGGGTTGGGAATATCCCCTGCAGTAGGAAATGGCAACCCACTGCAGTAGTCTTGTCTGGGAAATCCCATGAACAGAGGAATCTGGCACGCTACAGTCCTGTGCTATGCTTAGTCACTCAGTCACGTCTGACTCTTTGCAACCCCATTAACTGTAGCCTGCCAGGCTCCTCTGTCCATACGGATTCTCCAGACAAGAATTCTGGAGTGGGTTGCTATGCCCTCCTCCAGGTGATCTTCCCAACCCAGGGATTTTACCCATGTCTTCTGCATGGGAGGCAGATTCTTTACTGTCTGAGCCACCAGGGAAACCTGGGAATATTGGAATGGGTAACCTATCCCTTCTGCAGGGGAACTTTCCAGGAATTGAACCAGTGCCTCTTGCATTGCGGCAGGTTCTTTACCAACTGAGCTACCAGGGAATCCTGGGCTACAGTCCACAGAGTCACAAAGAGTTGGACATGACTGATCACAGGAAGGCACTTAAAATTATCCAATAAATCACAATGACTGTTCACATAAAGTTTAATAAAGATGCATCATATTGTTAACAGGAGTTTCCTCTGTGATGATAACTAGAGTGAATTTAACATCCTATGTTACACATTTTTCCATTAAATTATTTTATTATTAAAAGCAAATATTGTTCTTATTAACAAAAGAATAATTATCTACTAAAAAGAATTCTCTACTAAATTTTTTGCCTTACTAGCTTTGTAACTTGGGTGAATGACACTTCACCCTGCCTTCCACAAAGTTGGCGTCTTGTATAACTACAATACAATGTCAAAACCAGAAGATGGATATTAGTCCAATCTACAGACCCCATTTGGACTTCACTATCTATAAATGGATTTATTTGTGTTTGAGGTAAGTATATGTGTAGTGTCATGAAAATGTATTTTTTAAATAGTTTTTTTAAATGAAGGATAATTGCTTTACAGAATTGTGTTCGTTTCTGCCAAACATCCCATGAATAAGCCATAAGTATACGAAGCAGGGCAAAGGCTAATAGAGTTTTGCCAAGAGAATGCGGTGGTCATAGCAAACACCCTCTTCCAACAACATGAGAAGACTCTACACATGAACATCAGCAGATAGTCATTACCAAAATCAGATTGATTATATTCTTTGCAGTCAAAGATGGAGAAGCTCTATACAGTCAGCCAAAATGAGACTGGTTGCTGACTGTGGCTCAGATCATGAGCTGCTTATTGCCAAATTCAGACTTAAATTGAAGAAAGTAGGGAAAACTGCTAGACCATTCAAGTATGACCTAAATCAAATTCCTTATGATTATACAATGGAAGTGAGAAATAGATTTAAGGGACTAGATCTGATAGATAGAGTGCCTGATGAACTGTGGATGGAGGTTCATGACATTGTACAGGAGACAGGGAACAAGACCATCCCCATGGAAAAGAAATGCAAAAAAGCAAAATGACTGTTTGGGGAGGCCTTACAAATAGCTGTGACAAGAAGAGAAGTGAAAAGCAAAGGAGAAACGGAAAGATATAAGCATCTGAATGCAGAGTTCCAAAGAATAGCAAGAAGAGATAAGAAAGCCTTCTTCAGCGATCAATGCAAAGACTTAGAGGAAAACAACAGAATGGGAAAGACTAGAGATCTCTTCAAGAAAATCAGAGATACCAAGGGAACATTTCATGCAAAGATGGGCTTGATAAAGGACAGAAATGGTGTCGACCTAACAGAAGCAGAAGATATTAAGAAGAGGTGGCAAGAATACACAGAAGAACTGTACAAAAAAGATCTTCAAGATCAAGATAATCACGATGGTGTGATCACTCACCTAGAG